>JBBHKE010001814.1:0-23838 GCA_037447655.1 Zygnema cylindricum
TGGACACATTCCCCCACTTTGAATTTTCGTTAGAAATCAGCAACCCTAGCACGCAAAAACTCTTACCGAATACACCCTTGTGTAGCTTGGGCTCCCTTGAGTCCGCGGCAAAAAGAATCACTGGAAATGGTAAACCGAGGGAGTTGTTACACTGGAAATGGTCAACCGAGGGAGTTGTTATTTAATGGCAAAGTCTGTCGATTTACACAGTTGCTCTCTAGGAAAGAGGCGGCTACCTACCAAAATATTATAAATCATAAAACCCCTCTCTGAGCCACCTAGTACCGAGATACGCACCAATCATATGATTGTAGCGTACAAGAAAGTACAGGTGCTTGAGTACATTTTGTACGGTAAGTGTACGACATCGTCATAATGTGACATTTGTCACATCCGTACTTGATATCGTGCTCTCCGCAAATTTTATAAACCGGTCAGATGTTGCCACGTGACGTTCGAAGTGGCAGAATCCGAAAACCTCAAAAACGTCCTTCTCGCGATACCGGCGATTACCTGGGCCGTCTGATTAGATTGCATTTTAAAATAGGCCATTGAAATAAATGTTCTTAACATTTATTTCGTGCGGTACCATAGTACATTACAAGTTCTATGTTCAACCGTATATTTCATTACGTAAATGAAATGTCCTACATGTACACGTTTAAATATCTAAGAAACCATATATTCTCTAGCAATGGTCCTAGACTTAACAGACAAAGCTAACGACTACTTTGACGGACGTTAGGTACCAAGATAAAATCTGGGTCTGTCAATCTTTCGGTAAATCTTTTTTGATTTTACTTCATGTCACTCTAAAAATCTTAGAGCCATTAATTTATTTCCCTATCCATATTGAAAGTACTAGATTTATAGGGTATTTTTTAGCTTTAAATAGATCAGCAAAATAGGACAAGTAAAGGGCGGACAACCTGCCTCCACCTCCTCTCTCTAGCCCCCATACTTGTTGTAGTCATTAAAGGTTTGAGAGGGTAATTGAGCCATGGCTGCCTTAGCTCCATAGGCAGGATTAAAGAGTGACATAAGTCACTCTCAACAAAAGGTTGAGTCTGGCATGACTCGAACCTCCGACCGGCAGAGCGAGACGTAGGCGTCAGCTCTATGCCGTCTGTTGTAGAAGTTCTTTATTGTACATGAAGTAAGATATTTATTTAAACATTAATATGAACATTAGTCTAATTAACGAAACTACGAATATTGAACATATAGACATATTAGATTCAGTGCGTGCATCAAATCCGCCGCAAGAAGCAAATGAATCGGACATTTATTTCGACAGCGTATATCAAAAGCTGGTCTTCATCTAACAACGCTAATCATCGCCGAGGTCTCAGAATGGTCACTTTGGCAGTTTACAGACATGGCGTGACCTAGTAATACGTGGCACGATAGAATTGAGCAGCAAGAATCCCGGACGACATGAGGACGAGTCCGAGGTGACACGCGTCCACTCTATGGCTTTGTCGTTCACAGGCCGTACAGAAAGTACATCGGCTACTGTACTTTTCTGTACTTTACAGTCTCTTGATTTAAGCGTACCTCAGTTGATGTGGGTTGTGAGAGGGGTTTAGAGACTTACGCGATTTGGGTAGGTAGCACCTCTCTCCTAGAGAGCTTGGATAAAAGATTGACATCTTTTCTGCCTCATAACTTATCGGCTGGTTTGCGGTTTTTAGTGATTCTTTTTGCTACAAACTCAAGGGAGTCTACGGTGCACAGAGATGCAGTTAGATTGTCAGTTTGCCCTCTAGGGTAGCAGTGGTTGTGGCTTGAAGTGGGTTAGTTAAAAGTTATTGAGAGGCTTCTTGAATACTGTAGTCGAATGGAAGACACAGAATTGCAGGTTATGGGCCCACCCTTTAAGGTACCAACCTTCAATGGATCAAGGTTCATCTATTGGGAAGCCATGATGATGGGGGCTTTGTGCGAAAAACGATACTCGGGTATTGTCAATTGACAAGTGAAACGTCCACCTCAAGGAACTCCACCAGGGTGTGGTGGAATAAGGTTTGCTGTAGCAACCTTTGCTACAACAGAAGAGGTAGATGACGGGGAGAGCAATGTGTCCAAAAAAGGGAAGGAGAAGGAGACGCCTCTTACTCTAATTGCTCTTATTACCACGATAACCGGAGCGCCGATCGTGAAGACCGCGGAGAAAGACATCCAAACGTGGGAAGACATCAACTTGGCTGCCAAAACTTCATTATAAGACACCTCACTCAGGTTTTGGCAACCCCCCACCTTCACATTTACAAAGTTGTGGGTGAGTTTGGTGGAAATCTCTAGAGTTGGTACTATTCAAAAGCTCCAATTGGCCGCCAAAAGTTGGGGAATTATACTTATAAAGGGGGAAAGATATTAGACTATTGTAATGATCTCTCTTGTTTGTATATAGCGATGGAGAGTGCCAGGTGGACAGGTACAATGAAGATGAAAGTTAACACTATCATCATGAAGTTACCCAACAGTATGAAAACATAGTGTACCGAGTACAAGAAATGAGTGACAGTTCATAGAACTGGAACACACAGGTCCGGATGATACTTCTACAGGAAAACACAATTGAGATTAGGAGGGGGGGAAAGAGCATTCAAGCTCTAGCTGCAGGTGGAAACCGATGGGGGAAGGATCTGAAGAAACCATTCAAAGGAGAGAGAGATCAATCTGAAGGATCGAGCCTCCCAAAGGGTCTTTGTCACTAATGCAAAATGTCGAGACAATTCATAGTGGATTGTGTCAAGCTGTCGGAGCTGAAGCTCCAAAAGAACTGTAAAGGGGGTCTTTCCAGAGGGAAGAAGAATGCACTTGTGGTCAAAAAAGTGAGAGGAGAAACCGAGGAAGAGTCCTCTGAGGAGGAGGATGAGGAACATGTTCTTAACGAGAGTCTGAAATAGAAGGAGATCCCACGGAAACAAAAGTGTGCTCTTGGAGCAATTCGGGAAGTTCCACAGGAAAGATGGATTATCGATTCAGGTGCATCCATGCATATGTGTCGTGATAAACATCTCTTTACTAAGCTAAAAAAAATCCCTACTGTAGAGATAGCGTATGGGGATGGGAGAGTGGTTACAACAGATCTAGTGGGGTTAGTAGATTTGAAAGTATTAGTGGAGGGAAACATTTTTATACTCACCTTCTCAGATGTAATCTACATTCCTCAGTTGAAGAAAAATCTAGTATCTACATCTGTGTTAGATGACAAAGAGTTTGATACCTTCACTAGAAAGGGAGTTTTTACAGCTAAGTATGGGGATGAAGTCTACTTCACGGCAGATAAGGGTGGCCAAGGAATGTTTAAGCTTAACTTGAGTAATGAAAATAAGAATGTTTACTATGTTGGTGTTCCAAAGTTGATGATTTGGCATAAGCGTATCGGGCATGTGCATTTTGATAGGTTAAGGGAAATAAAAAGCTTGGGGTAGTTGAAGGCATTCAGTTTTGGGATAATGAAATGATGGAAGATTGTAGTGGCTGTGCTCAAGGTAAGGCTCACAAACTTCCCTTTCCCAAAGCTGCCACATATAGAGGTGAGAAAGTACTAGATCTAGTCCACAGAGATATCTAGGGACGTGCAAAAGTACCTTCAGTTGGAGGAAACAAGTTTATGCTGACAATTACGGATGAATGGTCTAAATACTCTATAGTCTACTTCCTAGAAACAAAGCCTGAAACATTAACTTACTTCATATAATATAAATATTGGAGTGAGAAGTTCCATGGAACCCCCATTAAGAGAATAAAGAGTGATAGTGGGGGGGAATACACCTCTAACAAGTTTGAGGAATACATAAGAGATGAGGGATTTCAGCACCAAAAAACCGTACCATATAACCCGAAACAAAATGGGGTAGCTGAGAGGTTAAACCGAACACTAAGAGATAGTTCATGCAATATGTTGGCCGACAAGATAATAGAAAAGAGATTTTGGGCAGAAGCCATGAACTATGCCAACTACAGTGAGAATAAAGTCTCTACCTCAGCTATAAAGGGAATGACACCTTATGAGAGATGGGTTGGAAGGATACCAAATATCTCTCACCTTAAAGTATTCAGTAGCCAAGTTTACAATCTTGACACGGATAGGAAAAACTAGAAACTAATTGCTAAAGGAAAACCTACATACTTTGTAGGATATGACGAGGATGTCAAGAGTTATATAGTCTATGACTTAGCAAAGGGAGATATAATTTTGGTCAAGCACCTAGTTGTTATGGAAGAAGGGAAATCATTTGACCCCTTTAAATATACCAAGAAGATAAGAGTCAGATTTGAGTCTGAAAATGAGGCAACTCGGTCGTTCTTGAAAGGGACATGACTGAAACAGTGATTGCAGATTCAAGGGAGATCCAAGATACAGAATATTCATCACAAACCTCACATATTCCCATGGACTTTGAGGAGACAGAAAAGGAGGAGCCGGAACCGGGTTCCATGGATAGGGGAGTCGATGAGACAGTAAGGAGAAATCTAAGACTTCCCTCCATTCCAGCTAAAGAGTTTGAGGGAGGGAGAAGGAGCAGCAAAATGATAGAAGAGAAACAGGCCGCTTATAAGGTAACTAAGCTATCTCACCTAGATGAGCCTCAGTCATACTTGGAGGGAGTGAATAGTTCAAAGAAAGACAGATGGATTAGAGCCATAAATGATGAGATGGCCTTTATCATGGAAGAAAATACTTGGGAACTAGCGGACTATCCTCCAGACAGAAAATCGATTGGCTGTAAATGGGTGTTTAAATTAAAATTGAACTCAGATAATACTATTGAGAGATATAAGTCTCGATTGGTAGCAAATGGGTTCACCCAAAAGGAGGGGATTGAGTATGCGGAGACCTTTGCTCTAGTTGTTTGTTTCCCTTCTATAAGGATTCTCCTCAGTCTGGCAGCAGCGGAAGACATGAAAATACACCAAATGGATATTAAGACTGCCTTTCTTAATGGTGAGTTAGAGGAAGAGATTTTCATGAGGCAACCAGAGGGATTTGTGGAGGAAGGAGAAGAGAGCAAAGTGTGCAGACTCATAAAGTCCTTATATGGACTGAAGCAGGCTCCCCGACAGTGGAATGAGAAACTAGATGAGTTTCTCGCCGCTTTGGGATATATCCGGATCAGTTCTGACCATTCTACCAATATGTTTGAGGATGAGAATGGTGTCATTTTTATTGCAATCTATGTGGATGATCTGTTTCAGCTCAGTAAGTCTTTGGAAAAGATCAATAGGCTAAAGAAAGATCTTAGAAGCAAATTTGACATGAAGGATTTAGGTGAGGCAAAATACATTTTGGGGATCCAAATGGAGAGAGATAGGGGGAAAAGGATTAGCACACTTACTCAGAAAGAAGCAATAGGTATTATGCTTAAGAAATTCCAGATGGAAAAGACTAATCGTTGTACCACTCCCATGGACTTGAAAAAAGTAAGTGATGGGAGGGTAGAAGGAGGAGTGATGATCTTAGATGATCAGATGAGTCCAACAGAGAGAGAGTTTATAAAATCTATCCTTTATAGACAGGTCGTAGGATGTTTAATCTATTTTATAAACTGTACCAGGTTGGACATAGCGGCAACAGTTGGAGTACTCAGTAGGAGTCTTAATGATCCTAGAAAGAGAGATTGGGAGGGAGCCAAGAGAGTCATAAGATATCTAGTGGGAACTAGAGAATTACGGTTGCATTTTGGAGGGGAGCACACTGACATCACTACTTGGAGTGATGCCAGTTATGGGGACACACCTATGAGAAGATGCACTTCTCGGTATATGTTGTATGTGGGAGAAGGTGCTTGCTGTTGGAGCAGTAAGCAACAAAAGGTGGTTGCTCAGTCTACTATGGAGGCTGAGTAAATGGCCTCTTGTTCTGCTCTGAAAAAATTGATGTGGGTCGAGTCCTTGTTACAAGAATTGGGGTATATGAAGGAGGGAGTGCATGAAGTGTTTTGTGATAATTAAGCTGCCATTGCAATTTGAGCTAATCCAAAAAATTATTTCAAAGCTAAGCATATACACATAAGATTGAGTTTTGTGAGGGAAAAAGTTGAGAATAAGATTGTGAATCTTGTATATAGATCTGATGAGGAAATGGTGGCTGATAGGATGACAAAACTAGTGCACTCTCCTAAATTGAAATATTGCAGAGAAAAATGTGGACTAAAACTGAAGTTAAAATTAGACTAGAAAATAAGGGGAGTGTTGAAATTAATAGATTTCAAGAGTATTTTCTAGGTATAAATATATTAGTATAAAAAGAAAAGAAAAGGGCGGACAGCCTGCCTCCACCTCCTCTCTCTAGCCCCCATACTTGTTGTAGTCACTGAAGGATACAGAGAGTGGTTGAGCCATGGCTGCCTTAGTTCAGTAGGAAGGACCAAAGAATGACTAATGTCACTCTCAACAAAGGTTGTATCCGGCAGGACTCGAACCTCCGATCGGTGGAGTACGGCGTAGCCGGTAACTCAAACCAGTCTGTCATAGAAGTCCGTTAAGTTACACATGATTTGAATTGTATTTAATTTTATACGTAGTTTTGTAACGAATTACCTGAAATGTAAACAAAGGAACATAGAAACAGTTGAAGTTTCTGTGCGGACGTCATTTCGCACGAAACAAATGAATCGGACATTTGTTTCGACAGCCAACATTTAATGTCGGAATTAATCCGACGGTATACATCAATGCCGAGATCGCGGAATGATCACTTTGGCATTTATGGACGTGGCATGACTTGGCGCCGCGTTGAAGGATGACATTCGGTCGCAGGAATTCTGGAGAACATACGGACAAGTGGAAAAGTGACACGCGTCCACTCAGTGGCCTTATCGTACACAAGCCTTACAAAAAGGACATCGGCAGTAGTACCTTTCTATACTTTACAATCATGTGATTGGTTCGTACCTCAGTAGATAGGGGTTGTGAGAGGGGTTTAGGACTTAGGAAAATTTGGTGGGTAGTCACCTCTCTCCAAGAGAGCTTTGTATAAAATCGGCGTTTTTTGCTGGCTGATAACTTATCGGCTGGTTGGCCGTTTTCAGTGATTCTTTTTGCTACGGACTCAAAGGAGTCCACGCTGCAGAAGGATGTAATCAAACTGTCAGTTTGCCTTCTTGGGAAGCATTGGTTGTGGCTTGAATTGGGTTATTTAAAAACTATCTAGAGGCTTCATGTATTCTGTAGTCTAATGGAGGACACAGAATTGCACTTATTACGACACATATGCATAGATGCACCTGAGTCGATGAACCATCCTTCCTTTAGAGCTTCGCGAATTGCTCCAAGGGCACACTTGTGTTTCTAAGGGATCTACTTCTCCTCCAAGCTCTCGTCTAGAAGAAGCCCCCCATCCTCCTCCTTGGAGGACTCGTCATCGGTTTCTCCTTTCACTTTTGTAACCATAAGTGACTTCTTCTTCCCTCCGAAAGAACCCCTTCCACGGTTCTCTTGAAGTCTCAGCTATGACAGCTCGACACAATTCGCTATGAAGTGTCCCGGCTTTTTGCAAAAATGGCAAAGACCCTTTGGGGGCCTCGGTCCTCCAGACTGATCTCTCTCTCCTTTGAATGGTTTCTTCGGATCCTTCCCCCATCGGTTTCCTCCTGTAGCCAGAGCTTGGATGGTATTCCCCCCCCTCCTAATCTCAATTGTGTTCTCCTACACAAGTATCATCCGGACCACTGTGTTCCACTTCCATGAACTGTCAGTCATTTTGTGTACTCGGTACACTATGTTTTTATACTCGTCCAAGAACTTCATGATGAGAGTGTTAAGTTTCATCTTCATTGTACCTGTCCACCCGACACTCTTCATCTCCATATACAAACAGGAAAGATCATTACAATAGTCTAACATCTTTCCCCCTTTGTAAGTATAATTCCCAAACTTTTGTTCGGCCAATTAGAGCTTTTGAATAGTACCCGCTATATAGATTTCCACCAAATTCACCCACAACTCCTCGGCCTTGTAAATGTGAAGATGGGGGGTTGCCAAAGCCTGAGTGAGGTGTCTTAGAATGAAGTTTTTGGGAACCATGTTGATTTCTTCCCAAGTTTGGGTGTTGTTCTCCGCGGTCTTCACTGTCGCCGCTTCGGATGCCGTGGTAATAAGAGCAATTGGAGTAAGAGGAGTCTCCTTATCCTTCCCCTTTTCGGACACATTATTGTCCCTATCATCTGCCTCCTCTGCTGCAGCAGAGGTTGCTGCAGCAAACTTTATTCCACCAAATTATGGTGGAGTTCCCTGAGGTGGACGTTTCACTTGTCCACTGACAATACCCCAGTATCGTTTTTGCACAAAGACCTCATCATCATGGCTTCCCAATAGATGAACCTTGATCCATTGAAGGTGGGCACCCTAGAGGGTGAGCCCATAACTTACAATTTTGTGTCCTCCATTGGACTACATAATTCAGGAAGCCTCTAGATAACTTTAAACTAACCGAATTAAAGCCACAACCACTGCTGCCCAAGAGAGCAAACTGACATTCTGAATGCACCTTTGTGGATCCTAGTCTATGTTGAGTACGTAGCAAAAAGAATCACTGAAAACGGCCAACCAACCGATTAGTTATGAGGTGGCAAAGATGCCAATTTATATAAAGCTCTCAAGGGAGAGGTGATTGTCTAAAAATATGCTAAGTCCTACTTCCCTCTCACAACCCATATCTAGTACAGTACGACCTAATCACATAAGTGTAACGTAGAGAAAGGTACTACGGCCGATGTCATTTTTGTACTGCCTATGTACGACAAGGTCGCTGAGTGGACGCGTGTCAACCTTTCACTCGTTCGTACGCTCCCTGAAATTCCTACGATCAAATGTTATCCCTCCACGTGGCGCTAGGTAATGCCATGTCTATAAACGTCAAAGTGACCATTTCGGGATCCCGGCAGCGATGTATGCCGTAGGATTAAATCTGACATTGAATTGTAGCCGTCGAAAAAAATGTCCGATTCATTTGTTTCGTGCGAAATGACGTCCGCACTGAACCTAAACTAGTTCTTTGTTCCTTCGTTCATATTTTAGTTAATCAGTTTCAAGACCGTACTCAAGTTTAAATAGACATCAAACCCTATGTATCCTAACGGACTTCTACGACAGACTGGTTAGAGCTCACGGCTACGTCGCGCTCTGCCGGTTGGAGGTTTGAGTCCTGGCGGACTCTACCTTTTGTTGAGAGTGACTTAAGTCACTCTTTAGTCTTGCCTATGGAGCTGAGGCAACCATGGCTCCATCTCTCTATCTCTCCTTCAGTAACTACAACAAGTATGGGGGCAAGTGAGAAGGGATGGAGGCAGGCTGCCTACACTTTTCTTTTCTTTTTGGCTAATCTATTAAGACCTAGAAATTACCCAAAAACTAGTTATTTCAACATCGTCCGGTGTGACAGCGTCCAAAAATTGCGAATACGTCCTTCTCGGTATACCGAGGTTTACCTTGGCTGTCCGATTAGATCACATTTTAAAATAGGCGGTTGAAGTAAATGTTCGCAACATTTATTTCGTGCTGTATCATAATACACTACAAGTTCTATGTTCAGTTGTACATTTTATTAGTTAAATAAAATGTCCTACATGTACACGTTTAAATATCTATGAAATCCTATATTCTCTAGCATTGGTCCTCGACTTAACGGACAAAGCTTACGACTACTTTGACCGACCGTAGGTACCAGGATCAAATCTTGGGTTCGTCAATCTTTTTGTAAATCTATTGTGATTATAATACCTATCTCTCTAGAAAGCTTAGGCAACCATGGCTCTATCTCCCTATCCAGCCTTTTAGTGACTACAACAAGTGTGGGGGCTTGGAGAAAGGAGTTAGAGGCAGGCTGCCTCTGCCTTTTTCTATCTTAATACATACCTAGAAAATACACAAATATGAGCACTTCTCAAAAAAATTCCCCTCCATCATCATTTTCCAATAAAGAAAGTCTAATCCATTGGGCCCATAACCTGCAATTTTGTGGTCTTCATTGACCCATAGAATGAGTAACGTATGTAAAGCCTCTTGGGTAATATTTGCCCCTCCCGCTTTCTCAAAGGATAAGTGCCATCCTAGCATACAAGTATTCTAACCACCCTCACCTTTGTGAAGGCTTGACTCCTCTGAGCCAAACGCAAAAAGAATCATTGAATTTGCTCCCATGAGCAGTAAGTTATGGTTAGTCAAAGATGACCTTTATAGTTACAAGCTGTCTTAGAGAGAGGTACCTAAATTTCACCAAGTCTTGGTGTGTCTACTCACCTCTACCTACTACTAAACCCTAGTTTTATAGGAACACTGTATTGTACAAAAAGGTAAAGTGGCCTTTGTACTTATTGTACGGTTATTGTAGGGCCTGGCTTTCCAAGTGGGGCGTGTCAAATCAAGAGCCATGGTTCCTCCTCCTATCATCCCCGATATCTAATAATGTGGCGCCACGTGGCGTCGCGTGACGCTATATCTAAAGGCTGCCAAAAGCTCATTCCGGGTGGCGGCTGCAACGACGACCGTTTGATCATTTAAATTTTCACGGTTTCGGATTCGTGTTTGTGCATAAATTGTTTCACTTTCGCCACTTTGTCATATTGGTATGAATTAGCCGACGTATTGAATGATAAGTACTTATCAAACCTTACAAGTGTCTTATTTCGCCAATGCCTTAATGGTTAAGGCGTAGGGCTGTATTGAGTTCGCAGGTCGCTGGTTCAAATCTTATCCAGGACACCATTTTGGTAAAATGCTATTTTTTTTGTCTGCCACCTTCTGAATAAGGCGAAAGCCATGGCGTGTCTTTTATACTCTCTCTCTCTCTCTCTCTCTCTTTCTCTCTCTCTCTCTCTCTCTCTCTCTCTCTCTCTCTCTCTCTCTCTCTCTCTCTCTCTCTCTCTCTCTCTCTCTCTCTCTCTCTCTCTCTCTCTCTCTCTCCCTCTCTCTTTAGAGTCAAACTAAAATAGAGAAGTGAACTATTAATTACCTCTATTCAACAATTACAAATGAATCGGCGGGTTGCAATAGATGTGTTGCACACGGTGGGAAAAAGTGGTGGGTTGTTCTCTTTGCGAGTTGAGCGGTGTTGAACTCCTTGGACATATTGTGCCCGCCACAATTGCCCACAAAAATAACCTTTTCTCACCCATCACCATCTTCTTGGTATGACCTTGGCTAAGTGATCCATTGCGGGGAGACCTTCTTGTCGTTCCAACCTTTAGACCCGCTACGATAACAAACTCCTACAAAAGAGAGAGAGGGAGGGAGTTACATGAAGGGGAGATGGATATGGCATAGGGAGAATAAGAGAGTGGGACGGTGAGGGAAAGGGAGAGGGAAGGAGGCGATAAGTACAAAGAGTGGGAGAGAGGGGGGGGGAAGATATTGAGTTAGGGAGGGAGAGAGAGGGCGAGAAGGGGATGGGAAAGAAGCACTATAAACAACACAAATCCCCAAAAATTTTATTTTTTGTGTGGAATACAAGGGAGAATGAGGAAGATAATAGTGTTAGTATTTACGAAGAAAAATACACATATGGAAGGAAACACACGTGGTATGTCATCGCGGATGCCCTTTATCGGGTAACTACGGAGCTTGTTGGCAAAGATTAGCATAGGAGATTCAATTTGGGCGTTCACTGTGCCCGTGAGTCGAACCATCAAAGTCATCGACTCTCCGCCTCCTGCAACGTCCGCGTATTTAACCACCTCGTCCCCGCGAAAACCCAACGTCTTTTTGTTATTCATATTTACAATGACGTGGGTCTCGTCCATATTTTCGACTAGATCCTCGTTGTAGTGACCTAATATCACGATAACACATAAAAATGTAAAAAATAAACAGCACGCATAAGTATGATGGTAGAGGCAACAACTTTCATTTGCGTATTTGCATTTATAACCCTCGACAAAAACATAAAAAATAATAGATGTAACATATATTACAACATATATCAATGAGTTGTATAAAAGTACAAAAAGCTTACCCGATAAAAATCTCCATTTTAACTCTCCCGTGTGATATGCTACCGTTTTTTTGATGTACTCCTCTTTTTTCGGGCTTAAAATTTCCTTTTTGAGCCCTCGTCACAATATTGTGTTTCTCACAAAACCGTTGAGTCCATCGTTTTGTCATTTTCATTTTGATCTTCTTTCCTTTTTTTTCGAGAAACAAACTCATATTATCCTTTTTCATACGTTTAATAATATGAAATGCCATCGTCCCCACAATAGTTTAAGACATTTTCATACCCGCCTTCTTGAATCGGTAGCACTCCTCCACCAACTCTGAGTGCATCGCTGTGACCACATAAATTCCTTCCTCCCCCTACATGGCAGTGCCTTTGTCACCACCACACTTCTTCTTCCAAATCGCGTAGACGAGAAGGTGTGTGTTGTCGCCCGTATACTTCTAAGTGTCGCAACCTTGCCCTTCCACCACCGACTTGCCTTTTGGTATTATGCAACGAGAGGAAAGGAAAAAGAAAAAACACAAGAACATGTCAGTCCTAATTCATATAGGAAAATTTATGTATTACAAAGAAAAAACAGTTCAACAACGACCAGCAGTCGTCGCTAAATTCAGCGACGAATGTTGGTCGTCGCTGGTTCAGGTATTTGGTGCCATTTCAAGATTTAGCGACGATAGAAAGTCGATGCTGGTTCAGGTAACCGATGCCTATATAAGATTCAGTGATGAGAGAAAGTCGTCGTTGGTTCAGCGACGAGGTGAAGTCGTCGCTATGTCAAACAAAACACAAGAGAAACAAACAAACAAAAAAAGTAAGTGAGCGGGTGAAAGATGGCAAGTGATAGAGTGGAGGAGGAGTTAATTTTGCCGGAGTCCAAAATACATACAAACTACCGATTTTTTTTTTGACAACTCCCGTGTGAGCCTCATCAAGTGCTCTCGATCCGCTTTCATTTGTTCTTGTTGGGCCGCTACTTGTTGAGTGAGTGCCGCGATTATTAGTGGCAAATCCTCTCCTCTTGGTGGTGAGGGGGGCCTAATCGGCGGCGAAACCCTTTGTATTTCGAATAAACGAGAGCGTCGCACTTCGACATTGCGAAACTTTTGCAATATCGTCGTACGAGCATCTCGGAGAGCGAGTACCTCGGGAGTTTCTCGACAATATTTTAGGATGTTGTATAGCCCGGGATTCCACGGAGGATGATGACGTAACAACTCCGAAACATTAACCCAAAAACCGTCCTCCCCATGAACAACCCAAGTTAGCCGGGGATCCGCCGGATCAAATTGCCTTATGTGGGCAAAGGTCGACCTTGGTCCTCAAGCAAGATAAAAAGCCATGTTTGATGTGCGGTGACATCGGGGGGGATGTCGAGAATTGGCGGAAAAGGATTCGTGTCCGGGTTTAGGCGTCGGGGTTCACCATACCCCCAATGTTCTGGCCATTCGGCAACCGGAAGATAATGTTCGGGTCGAGGCATAAAACTGTCCATTTTCTCCTCTCCCGTGGGAGGAGGAAAATACCAATCCGGATGCTCAAGCGGGTATGGAGGTTTATGATGCAAAGGAGCCATTACAATGGCTTTCTCCCTATTCGGCGTGGGAGGCGACCCGAACACGTCGTCGTCGTCATCAAATTCCTCCTCACGTTGCTTTTCCTCACTATCCGGAGTTTGTTGTCCTCAGTGGTGGGATCATCCTCGTTCTTCCACACCGCAATGTCCGTGGGTTGCAAAATTTCGGGGATGGGCTTGTCTTCCGTCGGTTCTTCGCCATCCTCAATGCTCTCGTGGCTACCCGAAGTTGAGGGGACATATAGGTCGTCTTTCCCATCATTCACCTTCCGCTTACCCTTTGCTATCTCCCTCTTCCTAGCTATCCTTCTCCGTGCATCACCCCCCCCACCCTCCTCGACTGTCGCCTCCTCCCCCACTCCTTCCTCCTCCACGGTCTCACAAACCACTATGATTTTTTCTTTTATTATCCTCCTTTTTCTACCTAATCTCCCCCTAACCTCACTCCCCTCACCCTGCTCGACCGTCGCCTCGTTTCCCTTTCTTTACTCTCCCAATGTCGTCTTCCCCTCCCTCTCCTCACTGAACAATTTCTCTTCCCTAAAACCCTCGCCTTTTTCCTCCTCAACGCCCTCATCAAAAAATATTAATTTTCGTTCTATTCTCCTACATTATTTCTCTACCTTTTCCCGTGCTTCACTTCCCCAACCCTCTACTACCGTCGCCCTCTTCCCCCCCTCGTCTACACCCAATACCGCCTTTCCACCCTCATCCTCTATTGAAATTTTTTCTTCCCTACTCATCTCACTCGCTACGGCCTCCTCCCTCCTCACATCTACCGATTCACCCCTTTCCTCCCTTACCTCTTCCGGTAAAACCCCCTCGTTTGCTACCTCATTCAAATTGGTCTCTTCCCTTCCTCCCCCAACCGGTGTCAACCCTTCCACCTCTACCTCTTCACTCACCTCCCTTTGATGTCCCCTTCCCTCCAGCGGCACCTAACCCATGGGTAGCAACGTGGCCGCCTCCCTTTCTCTTGCTAATTCCTCCGCATTACCCCTTACTCCTATAACGTTTTCTGTGGCATCTCTTTCCCTCTCTACCCCTTTTTGTACCTCTTCCCTTTCTATTCTTGGCCGACGTCGCTGATTACGTCGAGGAAGTGGAGGGTAGCGATGACGATACGCCACGACACTACGCTGTCGCCTATAAAGCTGGCTGCTGCCCTCCATAGATATTAGTCACACGTGATCAAAAAAATGAAAAAGAAGAGGAGGCTACACAAAAGGATGAGAGAATACAGAAGTTTGCGCTAAAAATGACAGGTCTAACGAAGAAATAAAGTATGAGGTTTTCACGTAATAGATGCGTTCAAAATATACTTACAGGGTGTATTGTCCGCGACGGCATGAAGTCGTCGCTACTCGAATCATTATGAACATTCCCAACAGTGTGACGAAAAAACGAATTTAGGGGGTCAAGCGGTTCACTGATTAGAAAATTCCAATAGAGGCAACGTCTTTCAAAATATAATAGTGAGTGGTCCGCGACACAAGTAAGTCGTCGCGTCCCTAATGCTTTTGGATAATCCAACAGTGTGACGGCGAAACTAAATTAAAAAGTCACGCGGTTCAATGATTCCGCGATTCCAACAATGAGGCAACGACAAGCGTTGTAGACTCTACGAAGGTTTATATTTAATGTTCTAACTAAGGACAAAAAATTGAAATATGCGCGCTTTTCTAGTTTAAGACTTCCATCGTTGTGGCGAGGACGAATTGTCGTCGCTAAGTCGATTTCTCCAACCACGCGCGGACGCTCTAATGTGGCCGCCTGCTAACAATATTAGTATAATACAACAAAGGCCACGACACGTCGTCGTCGCCAAACTGGTAACTTTCCATTTGTCCCAAAATTATGCCCAGGCAACGTCGTCGGTATTCGGCGACGGTGCACGAGGATCGAACATAGCGACATTAAGGGGGGGGGGGGGGGAAAAAAAAAAAGAAAGAGAAATCCAAACGCACACATAAATGTAGAGGTAAACAAAATGCCACATTATAAGCGAATAATGTATAGAGACACGCAATGCAACCAGCCATAAAAACTAATATAAGGTAAGAATAAAAGGTAGTACTTCTTACTTGTATTATAATCCCTCGTAAAGTGTTATAAAAACTTGTCGAAGGTCCTCGGGATAAGGCACTCCTTTTCGTTTGTATTACAATCCGCAATCATCCAGTTTATTACACGAACGCGTGCAGCCTTTGTCGACACGTGTTGGAGTTTGCGTCTCACTATCGGGCTGATACCGTGGTCCACAGGCGGTGAGTCCGGAGGTGAGTTTGGGGTTGGGCCGAAATCGGCCGCACCGCCCTCAATGAGGGTGTCATCGTTTTGTGATCCCATCCCTTCACTTGCCTCTCCCTCTTCCTCTCTCTCGCCCCACTCCATCTCCTCCTCAACCGGAGGTGGGAAAATTTCAGTGGGAGCTCTGGTTTTTGCCGCAAAAAAGGTGGTAATGGGCCACATGTTTTCTCAAAATAACCACGGTTATTGGTCTAAGATAAATGTGAAGCAACGAAACAAAGATGCAACAACAAAGGTAGATGCAAAGGGAGAGAAAATAGTACCATTGTTGGAGTTAACGACAAGTATATATAGGAAGGGAAAGGAAGCTCTTGTGAAAAAAAAGGAGGGAAAACATTCACCAAAGTTTGAACATTCAAAATTTTAAATCAAATATTATGTTTGACAGTCAAATGATTTGATTATAAAAAAAACACGGTGATAGCGGGAAAGTTTTAAAATTTGCGTAATTTTTCAGCGTGGGAGTATGAACGTGGTTGACAATGGACGTTTTTCATGAAAGAGGCGTGGTAAAACATGGCAGCTCACTGAATGTACGGGTCTTTCTTGGAAAGGCAGCAGCGCGTATGACAGGCGTGTTTTTTTACATTGTTAAAATCCCATAATGTTTGCGTGGATAAAAATTTGGACACGTGTAATTTTGGGCGACCAATCATGTTACGTGATTGATCATTTGGTTGGTAAGTATGTACTTTTTGGTTCATTTTAATTTCAACGTTTACTCTAATACAGGATAACGTTGACGTTAATACAGGTCAGATGTCTAAAAGACAAACGAGGGAACACACTTATTACAATTAAGACACATTAACATATGCTTAACTCTAATAAAACTACCCAAAAGTGACGTTATTAGAATACATAAGACATGGACGAACGGAACAACGGACATACGTCCAACTTACACGAAGAAACGGCGTGGCGTAATAGCCATTCTGTGAATGTTAAACAGAAATAAACTGAAATTGAACTTTACGTTTCGCGGTAAAGCGTTGACACATAACCGCCGTAAATTAGTCTAATCGGTACGGATACTTAAATTGGAGACGTCGCACATTTTTTAATATTTTGTACGGATACATATATTAATTTATATAATCGTACGGAGAATATCCCATTTTTGCTGTTCCCAAATTAGCGTAAACGCCGAAATTAAAATAATCATTTTTTAAATTTATTTTCAAAAACCTAATTAGCATCAATGACGGTATATTTTCTTCAACACTATTTAAAATTTTGACACTAATAACGATTTGCGGTGTAGCGGCGAGCGGCGGAATTTACGGCGTCTCCAATGGCGGCTTCCTTCTGAAAAACGGAGTGGAGGACAGATAAAAATGCGCGCGCGCAAATGAAGCAAAACTGAAAAACTGAAAAGTATAACGAACTAGCGGCGAGCAGCGGGATTTACGGCGTCTCCAATGGCGGTGAAAAACGGAGTGGAGGACAGATAAGAATACGCGTGTTTTCGCGCGCAAATGAAGCAAAACTGAAAAGTGCAACGAACTAGCGGCGGGCAGCGGAATTTACGGCGTCTCCAACGGCGGCTTCCTTTTGAAGACGGAGTGGGGGGACAGATGAAAATACGTGTGCGCAAATGAAGCAACGTTTTTAAGTCGTACGAATTTATGTACGAGTGTGAACGTGCAGAAATTCTGAAACAGCGAATACTACGTAGTTTTCGGAAAAAAGTCCAAATCCTTACGAATAGGACATCTATGCTTTAGAGTGAATCTCCATGTGAGAAGATCCAGAAGATGTAATCCACGAAAACGTCCTACAGATCTTTCAAAAGATTTGAATACTGCATACTGTATCCCATTACTGAGTACTGAATCACCGAATACGAAATAGTGGATACCTGAATACTGCATACTTAAAAAAATATAAAAAAGTACATATCAGTTATCAATAAATCCTCGCCACAAAACGCGATACAAAATTTTCCATCGCGATTCAATTTATTATGTTTACCCTAATAGAATGGACAATATCAATAATCTTACCCGTCCAAAACATAAAATTGAGATAAAAAGGACAAAATTCTTACCTTGTAAAATCTTTATAAGTTTGAATTTGATTCTTTAATTTTTTTTATTCTGAACTTTTCACTAACAAAAAACTTTAGTCTTAGAAGGGTTAAAGTCACACAGAGATTTCATCTGTTATTAAATAGTATATGTCCAATGTTCTTTACCAATAGAAACAAAAAACTTGATTCACAAAAAATATGTCATTCAAAACTAAACCGAAAACCTACCTAACATTTTTTTTGATAAAATCAACATTTTTTTTTTACCTTAGTTTCAAAAAAAAAAAAAACAACATCAAATCGTAGCAAGACAAAATTTTATACCGAGACCATATAAATCAAAAAAAAAATTTTAAAGATATGAATTTTAAAAATCAATAAAAGACACAAAAAATTTCGGCCTTTTGATCTCAACACCAACAAAATTGTTTCAACTTTACTTTTTTTTTTTTTTAAATCAACATGTATCTCAAAATTTGCCGCAACCAGAGAAAAGAAACAAAAAGAGACAATTTATTTTTTCCAACTGTTTCACATTTTCTTCACTTTTCTTTTACCCTAAAATGTTCCATTATTTCCACTTAGTTTCCATTATTTTTAGTTTTCCGACTCAAATCAATATCGTCAATTTTATTTTATTTATTATTATTATTATTATTTTTTTAACGGGTGTTATAGAGCATCAGAAAAGACTTTTTCTTTCAATAAATTTTCATTTTCATTTTCTTTCTCGACTTCTTTTTTAACTCGAAGATATCCGACCGGAGGAGTTTGAACATAAGTTACGGAAGCTTCGGGATTTTTTAGAAACAAACGAGCCTGAAAAAAAAAAAAAAAAAAAAAAAAAACATAAAAAAAAAAAAAAAAAAAAAAAAAAAAAAGATTTGGCCAAAAGGAAGGAAAAAGGAAAGGAAAGGATTAAAAGGACAAAAAAAAAAACAATAACACAAGATAAATTTCAATCAATACAAAACCGTTAGAATTGTTAAGTTAAAGTCGTCAGTTTCAGCTTTAGTTCGGAATTAGTGTGGGTGTTATATAAACAACAGTCAATTGTACTTCTGGTTTCGCCACGAAATTTGATCTTCTGTTTCGTGAATTCAATTTGACCTTTCAGTTTCGTCCATAGAGGTGTCATTTGTACGGATTTTGACTTTTACGAAAATGCGTTTTTTTTTTGAATTTTTCAAACTTTTCGTAAAATTCGTATACTTTTCGTATACGGATAAAATGTAAAAAAAAATCAAAAAGAGGGTTGAAAGTACACCGCGATTATTTAGAGTTAAGAAAAAATTAGTGCTATTAACTCTATTTTGGGTTCAAGGGCCTAACGCCAACAAAAATTAACGCTAATTTATACACCTAACACTACTTTTGATACACATTCCCATGTTGTAGCCGCAATAGTCTGTGTTCACATATTCGACGCTTGAACATGTGAGAACAGGTTCTCGCCATTTTCTCTCAACTTTATGACTTGGAATCAAATCTGAATATGCTTTTCTATGCGACGCACTCAATTTCCCCTGTCGACGCCTTTATCTGACACTTACTTTGTACGTCTGTACGAAATAATGAGCAGTTTTAGTACGAACTGACACGTTTCATACATTACATTTTCTAAAAATATTCGAAATTAGAGTAATTAACGCTAGTTAAACAGTACCGATATTAACCTAAAAAAAAATTGGAGTTAAATTTGATTAACTGCAATTTCATTTTTCTTTTTTCTGTTTTCTGTTTTCTGTTTTGTGTTTTCTGTTTTTTTTTCCAAAGATTGCTTTTGTTGGAATTGTTTGTAAGGTGGCTCTTTTATTTTTCTTTTTTTCTGTATTCTGTTTTCTGTTTACATCCAAAAATTGCTTTTGTTGGAGTTGTTTGTATGGTGACTCTTTCTGTTGTGATCTGTTTTGAGTTTCTGTGCTCTCTATCTCTCTCTTTATCTTTATCATTACTTCTCCCTCTCTATCTCCCTTTTTCTTTCTTTTTTCTCTCTACTTTTCTCAACTTCTTTCCGTACATGCGCGTGAAGGGCAATGAAAAAAATAGCCAGTACTCTCCCTCGTGCTAATAATAAACCCGGTACTTTAACACATGGGCACATACCCTAAGTTGTAGCAGTACTTTTGATTAAATGTTTTTTATTTTTTGTTTTATTAAGATGTCAAAGTCGGTCGGCGCATTTTATAAACTTTTCAATTTTGTTCCGTGCGCATATTCATTATTTTTTGGGCGTTTCATGCGTCGCATAGTACGAATGAAACCTCTATGGTTTCGTCACTAAATTTGTAGTTTTTCTCCGGTCACTACATTTTTACTCTATGTTTCATCAGTTCAATTGTGCTTTCAGTTTCATCATTGAATTTGTAGTTTCAGTTTAGTCAAAAATTTGTACTCTCAGTTTCATCACAAATTTGTACTTTCTGTTTCTTTCAGTTTCGTCACAAAAATTGTACTTTCTGTTTCGTCAGTTCAATTGTACTTTCAGTTTCGTCACTAAAACTGTAATTTCTAGTGTGGAGTACCGACTATCGAGAGCCTCTTGCAGATAATTTGATATGCATCCACCTCCCACCAAATGCGTCGCGATGTTGGTCCCTGAGAGGACCCTCTGACTGTTCGGTATTCGATATATCGAAAATCAAACTTATCGCGATGAGAAGTTTCTCGATTCTAGTGTTGTGTATTGGCAAGAAACTTATCGTGATAAAACCGATACCGATAGTTATCGGTTATCGAACAGTGAGGGGTCCCGATATATCGCTCCAAGACCATCAAATTCCTTATCGGCAATAAGTAGAAAAAAATATAGTACGCTATATAATAGTACTTTATAATATATTGTATTATATTACTGACTGTATATAGCGTGGCATGCCACGTATGACAATCTGTTCCGTACTCTGTATAACGGGAGTTCAGTACGGACAGCTATCCGTATAACTGTATAACATAAACCGTACAATTATCACCGATAGTTATCGGTACTGGTGTTATCGCGACCAAAAAAAGGGGCATATCGGTTATCGGCAAAACCCTACCAATACACAACGCTACTCGATACACAACACTAAAGTAGTTTCAGACACAAAAGTTGTATTTTTTGTTTCGTCAGTTCCATTGTACTTTCTGTACTTCAGTTTCGGTACTTCAATCACTTACTTTATCCACGGCGTCAATAATTGTGGGAGACATTTCCCATCTCAAAATTTCCGGACCTCTCGGATCCGTTGCCCCCACGATAAAAACTTTTCCCACCTGCCCAGGAGCAGGGGGGGGGGGGGTAAAGTAAAGCAATTCCATTAATTATCACGCATGTCCACTTTCCAGCCCAAATTCCAATGTAAAACTTGACCCTCAAATGTCTCTCTCTCCCTCTCTGTCCCTCTTTTTGCGGATTACAGTTGACACACACACACACACATATGTATAAATATGTAGCGTGTGTAAAATCTTGACGTATATTTGATCCGCTGTACTTTCTGAGCAGGGATTATACCTGGAGATCGATTTTTAATGACTTCTAAAAATTTGTCATTTACTAAGGTGTCGTGTAGCTACATTGTCCATCGCTATTAGTATAGAGGAATTATTGGTGCGCTTATAAGTGTAGTTATTAAGTATTAATGTAGTTATTTATAGTAGTTTTTAGTGTCGTTATTAGTGTAGTTATTAGTCTAGATTTAAGTGTAGTTATTAGTGTAGTTCAAAAGTATAGTTATTAGTGCAGTTTTAAATGTATTTATTAGTTATTAGAGGGTATAATACTGATTTAGTGTAGAGAGACGTGGAGGCTTGTCATGCACTCTCCCTCAAATAGTAATTTTGTTCATTGTTTTTTTCGCTTTTTTGTTTCGTTTGTTCTTCGTTTTATTGTTTTTTGGCTTTTGTTTGTTTGGAAAAGGGAAAAAAAGGGGAAAAAAAAACCTTATCCATTCATTGAGCTGCCCAAGTATATATAAAACATGAACTCCCGGACTGCGTTTCATGTCGGTCATCGTTCAGTTTGTCATTCTAAATTTTTCCTGCCATCATCCCTCCATCGATAAATCATCGAGAAGCAGATCGAAACAGGCATCAAAATCCACCCAGGAAAATAAACAATCCGGCAAATCCGCTCGTATTTCAAACTCGGCATCATCATAAATGAAAACGGCGACTAACAAATCAACAAAATAGAAAAATAATAAATGAAAAACGGACAGAAATTACTTCCCCTCCCTCTCCCTTACTACTTCCCCTCCCTCTCCCTTACCCCCTCCCTCTCCATCTTATGACAGGTGAAGTCATGGTAGCAAATAGAGTGGAAAAAATAGGAACAGACAGAATGCTCTGTTTTGATTAATGATTAAAAAACTGGTACAAAACAAATGGAAAGAACAAGCTAAATAGATGGAAATATCTCGAGAGTGACCTCTCGAGAACTATACGTACTTTCCTAGTCTGAAGGGGCACTTGACCTTTCGGTCAAGAGCCACGGTCAAGATTTATAAACAGATCTTGACCAGATCCTTATCACGTAAAAAGACATTGACTGTTTAAACACACAAAGACTGAAATACTGGAATCCTAGATTCATACTACAGAAATCTGAATATTGAAATCCTAGATAATAGAATTCAGAATTTCGATATTAAAAACATTGTCAGGAAATTAGCTTCTATCAAAGACTATTAATGCCTGGCCGAGTCCCAGTCATTGCGTACATTAAACTGCCGACCATTGATCTATATAAGTCATGGATGCCTCTGTGGACAGGCCCACCGGAGTTGGAAAAAAGTTGTGTTTGCATCTAGGGGAGTAGAGGCAGGTGTGCATTGTGACTTAGAGAACCTCTCTAGGACCTCAGAGATATATTTTTCTTGAGAAAGGTGGAGGGTTTTGGAAGACGGTCACGAGTGACTAAAATGCCAAGACAATACTCTAATTCACCCAAATCCGTCATTGCAAAATGGGAGTTAAGCATGGTTTTGAGTTGCAGAATTGTAGACAGAGAGGGACTAGACAGGACAAGATCATCGACATAAATGATGATGATTAGAAGGGAATCGTTTTTACCGTTGAAGAAAGTGCCAAAGTCGGCTGCAAGCTTACAAAAGCCTTCACGGATCAAAATAGCTTCAAGGTGTTCACTCCAAACACGGGGAGTTTGTTTCAAGCCGTAGAGGGATTTGAGTAGGCGACAGACGAGGTGTTCAGTGCCCGGGGAGACGTAACCTTCGGGTTGGCGAACAAATATTTCTTCCTTAAGAGCGCCATATAAGAACGTCGTCTGGACGTCCATTTGATGGACGTGCCAGTCCTGAGAGGAGGCGATGGAGAGGAGGATGCGGATTGAGGCGAATTTAGCAACCGGCGCATAGGTCTCTGTGAAATCGAGGCCTTCCTTTTGAAGGAAACCTTTAGCAACGAATCTGGCTTTAAACCGATGTAGGGTGCCGTCAGATTTAGTCTTTATCCGAAAGACCCATTTAGAGCCGATGACTTTGCGGCCATAGGGAAGAGGTGTAAGCTCCCCTGTGCCATCCTTTTGAAGGGACGCGAATTCAGTATCCGTTGCTGCTTTCCAATCTGCAGCATTAGGACCAGCCATAGCAAAGGTGAAGGATAAAGGAACATCAAATGTGGCGATGTTGGCTACACCATGGACCGCGCTCCGAGCTTCGATTTGGGTGATTGAGGTGAAGGATAAAGGAACATCAAATGTGGCGATGTTGGCTACACCATGGACCGCGCGCCGAGCTTCGATTTGGGCGCTTTTCCGGAGGACAGAGGGCTGAATAGGCAGAGAGATCTCCGGAATTCCACGCGGAATGGTTTAAAGGGGTGTATTTGGATGAATGGGGAAAAAGGAGTAAGGATCGGAAAGGGTCCGTTGAAGGGGAAGGGATTGTGATTTGAGGGGAAAGACTAGTGGTGGTTCGGACAAGGGTTGAGGAGGGAATGGCGTTAAGAATAGAGACAGTAGGAGTGGAG
>JBBHKE010001814.1:25546-52928 GCA_037447655.1 Zygnema cylindricum
CGTGCTAGGATACGCACGCGCAGACTAAATTGAGTAAAAAACATTTTAAAAGTGAACTTTTCCATGTAAATACATGCCAGACTGTATCTGGCATGTGGTGTGATAAATCTATAATAACATTAAGCAGGAAATGCGATAAAACATGCCATGGAATTAATTGCAGTTCCTTTTTAATTTTAGTACATAGGATAAACTCCTTTTTTTAGTGACCGTACATAAATGTACCTTTTCAAGTGAAAATTTTACAAAAAATGAGTTAAATCAGACGCGCACGCATAGGATCGTGCGCTAAAAAAACGGGATTGTTCTGACACGTAAATTAGTCTTACATGTAAGGATATTTAAATTTCACGACGGCGTACGATTTTCAATATTTTGTACGGATACATATATTAACGTATATAATCGTACAACGAATATTCTATTTTTGCTGTTCCCAAATTAGCATAAACGCTGAAATTAGAATACACCTTTTTTCTTTTTTTTTTAAAATTCTTAATTAGCGTCAATGACGGTATATTTACTTCCACACTATTTAAGCTTTGACACTAATAACGATGCGCGGTGTAGTTGACGTAGGCTAGCGTCACGTGTCAGTTCACGGCGGACAAAAAAAAGTACCGTTTCCATACCATACCGTTTTCTTCTTTTTCAAGTGTGAACCACTCAAGAGAAAGCGTGCCGACAAACAAATCCGACCTCCGCACTTTGACTCGAAGATACCTGTCGCGGACATGAGAAGGCCCCCTCGCCCGTCAATAACCGGCACAATAAATGAGCTGTACTCACACCTGCAAATCCACCGCACGCGTGAAATCGATGACCTTCTGGGCACATGTGCAATTAGCCAATTACAAACTTATCGCAAAAGGCCGTCGTCGGCAATCTTCTTGTCGGCGCATGAGCCAGAAACGACTGGTACACAGAATCTGGTGCGGCCAACATCCTTTGACCGGCTGACGGAAATGTCGGTTGTGGAAATGCGCGGTTCGCAAGTCGTTAGAACATCGCATCAATAGGGCGTCGCCATTTCCGGAATACGCCCGATATGGACAAACTTCTAACGGAACTTTTTTCAACGACGTATTTTGTCGAGACGCTAAAAGTTAAGCGGCCCGTCGACAAGGTTTTCTGTTACGCTTTCCAAAAACCTAGCATATACGACAGCGTAACACATCGAAATATGTTCCGATGAAAAAAAGAGAATTTCCCCGGCGTCGTTGTCGACTCCGCTGGCTAGTGACGCGAGCCGTACAAACCGACAGATCGTCAGCACATGCTTGGAACACTTTGCAAAAAGCACTGTATGCCGGCATACAGACGGCCACGTGGCAAAATATTGCCTGACAGCACGGCGAGAGCGGATGCTTCCTTAGGAGGTCGCGTCGATATATATACTGCGACGCGTCCATACTGTACACCGCCAATCGTTATTAGCGGTGTACGCTAATTCCGTCCCGCTTTATTTTTTATTATCAAATAGAATTATCCACACTATTTAAAAAAATCATAATTCCTAATTAGAATAGGCGATTTCTTCGAAAATTTTCTAATTCCCAATTAGCGTAAACCACGCTAATTATTCGTATACGCTAAAAAAACTTACACGCTAATAACGATTGGCGGTGTGCCGTACTGGAGTTGTCCAGGACGTGGGAGATATCCCGGCATGCGCTTCAACAGTGCCATACTATACGTGGCAAGCGCAGAGCCTATTCAATTCAAAGTCAAAAAAGATGTTTTTGAACGCTGAAATTGACCGTACACATATGGATCAGAAAATGATTCTAATACAGATGTTTTGCTTTATCGTTTTGTGACGAAGCTTTTAAGAGGTGTGCCCATCATATTCGGGGTTCACACTTGAAAAAGGGGAAAACGGTATGGTATGAAAACGGTATTTTTTTTTGTCCGCTGTGAACTGGCACGTGACGCTAGCCTACGTCAACTACACCGCCAATCGCTATTAGCGTATTGAACGCTAATTCGGTCCCGCTTTTTTTTTCCAAATTCTTAAATAGCAAAAATTATTATGTTTTTTCCTTTACGCCATTTAGGGTTTTTTGTCCAATTAGCTTAAAAACGAAAGTACGTTGTCATTTAAATAGTGTGGTGTACGGTAAGTGTCAGACCGTACAAAAATGTACTTTTTTAAATGAAAATTTATAATTAATGAGTTTTAGTAACCGCGGACGCATGAGAATACGCGCTCTAAAAAGGAGATGAAACCGGGTTGTCAAATATCACATCCGTACATATTCGTCCAACAACCACGTTTCGGCTGTGTGAACGTACGATTTGTGTACGATTTATCAGATTTTGTACAAGTACCTATATTAGTGTAAGCAAGTTTGCGATCGACATTTTTTTTTTTCAAAGACCCAAAATAGCATTAGTAAACAATTAGGGTACGTCCCCATCTAAGCGATACTTTGAAAAAAAAATTGGACTGCAGTGGAGTATTCCGTACTACTTTGAAAAGCGTCCCTATGTGCGAAAATGAAATCGAAACTTTGAAATGTGACGGTTGTAGACGTAGGTACAACTTTGTGACGATTGACGACGACTACGAAATTAGTGACGCCAACAAAAACAACGACAGTTGTAGACGTCTACATTTTTGTAATTTAGTGACATGGCAGATGTTTAGGGTTTTGTAACATCGTGACGTCACGCTCACTTGTGACAACGTCGACGTCACAGATTCAAGGACTTTCGGCCATGGATAACGAATTTCCATTTCTCTAGTTTTCTACTTGCCATAAAATTATACATGAAGGGTAGCCAAAAGAATTATTTTTCAAATATCTTTATATTCATACCAGTTTTGTCATGCCTCATTCTAAAAAGTGTGAGATAAAAGCGATAGTGTGAGAGAGAGAGGGGAGAGGCGACAACGACGCAATGACTGATAGCCTATTCCCACTAGAGGATTTGTAACTTTTTGCCTATTCCGATGATTTTCCGAAAACTCATCGGAAAACGGGTGTCGTTCACACCAAAATTGTGGCACGTAACTCTGATCGAAGGTGTCCTATGACACGTGATACGATTTGACGTCATGAAACAAAGGCGCGAAAACAAACCTGCAGATTTTCAAATTTACTATGTTTGAAGGACGACGACGGTGGCTCAAAGTCATGCAGATTTTTCGCGCGAAAACAGCGAAATAGCCATTCGGATGTTGTTTTTGCTACGTCAGCTTTCCGGGTTACCGTTGGCCTGTTTCACAGAAAGACGGAACTTTTACCCTACTTATATATCCGACAGTATTTTGAGGAAGTTCGTTTTTACGGTTTCCGAGAACTTCCGAAATATACAAAGTCGGTGATCCGAAAGCCGTACATTATTCGAACGTCCGTCTGTTGCGGAAGTGAAATTTTTTCCGGTGGGAACAGGCTATGAAAGTGGAGGTCCGCGACCCCTTCAGTTTTTTCCGTACATCCTCGTATTTTCCGTACATGCGGGTGACGGGCAGGGAGAAAAATAGCGAGTCGCCCAACTCGTGTGTCGCGTGCGTGGGCCGTTTTGCATTCGTTGTTTTGGGAGGTTCGTTCCCTGAAATCACCTCACGAGGTGATTTTTTATGAAGTTTTTTGACGGGCTGGAATCTCTTGCCCGGGGTCGAAAAAAGGAAAACGCCAAAATTTGTTAAGATGACGACAAATATGAAGTACATTCAAAGTGCAGACTTGACGTTTGCTGTAATTTTAAATAATTGATTTTTTTGTACGACTAAAGTTTTTCTTGTACGGAACTGCGTTTTGTGCGAAAACGACAGATTAAAGTCGATACTTTAACACATGGGGACGTACCCTAACACCAAAAGTGATACACGGTGTAGTGTTCATCTTTAAAACTTAATAGAGTTACCATCTCTATTCCAGTCGCGATCTTTTATGGTTGAAACTCATAAAATAGTGCTAGCAACATTATTAGTGGATGAGAGCTTACGATTTTTCACATCTCTTTGCACTAAATTAGTATTGTATATTCTAGTTTCGTATTAACACTAAATACGTCTTTAACGCTAACAGCGATAGGCAATGTACACCGCGCATCGTTATTAGTGTCAAGGTTTAAATAGTGTAGAAGTAAATTTACCGTAATGATGCTAATTAAGAATTTGATTATTTTTTTTAAATAGGTGTACTCTAATTTCGGCGTTAATGTTAATTTGGAACAACAAAAATGGAAAATTTTCTGTACGATTATACACATTATTATATGTATCCGTACAAAATATTAGAAATCGTACTCCGTCGTGAAATTTAAATATCTGTACATGTAAGACTAATTTACGTTTCACACCAATCCCGTTTTTTGAGCGCACGTTCCTATGCGTGCGCGTCTGATTTAATTCATTTTTTGTAAAATTTTCACTTGAAAAGGTACATTTATGTACGGCCTGACATCGACCGTACACCACACTATTTAGATATTATTGTACTTTCGTTCTATACGCTGTTTTGTACGGTACCTTAATTAACGTCAAGGATAAATTAAAATCATGTATCCTATTTGGGGAAAAAAATCAAAATTTTAAGAACCCAAATTAGAGTTGTTGACACTAATAACGATTCGCGGTGTACTTGTTAGCGTATTGTGAAGGGCATTTTCTGCCAGAGAGTGAAATTTCACTCTATTTAAGGAAGATCAGAATTGTGAAGGGTAATAAATTGGTGTAAGGAACGAATTTCAATATTTCAGATTAGCCGATTTAAGTTCGGTTCCAGTCTTCGGTACGATCGCAAGCTCGGATGTTCTACGGGACTGTAATTTCCTAGAAACATCCCGTTTTGTCATCAAGAGGTCCGTGTTTGCGCCGAAGCTTCGTCTCGAGTCTTTTGGAAGTGGCGGCCCCGCGGCCAGCTATTTTGGAGTATGCTGTCTTTGCCTGAAAAATGTGTTCCCACCTTCTTAGGGTGTGTCCCCATGTGGCTAAGTTCGGGTTTTTTTTCTGTCGTTTTGCCGTAAAACTTAGCGCCGTACTGCCTAAGTTGCAACCGTACGAAGGAATCGCAAATTTGCAGAGTACAATTTGCGTCATCCTGAACTTAGGATGTACGAAAATTTGTCGTCTTGTGCTTTTCGACCCACTTCTACGACAAAAAACGTCATCTTCAAACCTTTGTTTAAAACACATGCGCGATGTGATTTAAAATTAGGTTTTTTCGATTGACAAATAGGAACATTTTTTCGCACGTGCCATAAATTTCGAAAAATTTCATACGATTTCCAAGGACAAAGAAAAGTACATAGTTCTCTATGTTCTGTCCGTTTGCGTTATAATAAGACGAAAAGAAGTACATAGTGTGTTTGATTTTGTCCGTTTTTGTCCAGTACGGATTTTTTATTTGCAGGGGCCTCAAATTCCGATGCCATTTCACCTCGAGCGAACAGGCGATGCGAAGGGCAAAGCGCATCTTCTTCAACCGTGAAACTGCCAGGCTGGAATGCGGTACGTCTACAATGTCACGGTAAGACATGCCACGTCACAAAGCAGTTCCAAAAAATAACGTGCGACCACAGATCGTAGACGTTGGCAACCGTCACAGGTATTGTCGACGTATACAATCGTCAAAAGCGTAAGTTGCGATTTCGTCCTTATATGTATAGGGACACTTGAAAACCGGGTCCGGCGGATCCGCGCTAAAATACAAAGTAAGTTCGCTAAGTTACAAGTACATGGGGACACACCCTTAGAGTACATCTGCTGGCTACCCGTGTCGGATCCATAGGTCACCTAAAATAGCTCGTTCGAATGAACCATCATTCACACTTTAAAGTAATGTCTGGTAAAGGGTTTTATTTCCGTCTTTGTGGTGCTGAACAGCTAAAAATACGCAAATTGCTGCTTGTTCTTTCCTGGAAAAAAATGATTTCGGTCATATCGAGTTCAGCACTCCAGCCGGCTGAATGAGAGCTTTTCAAGCAACTTCTGAAGCTCAGACCAAACATAATGTTTGTAGAACGTATTTTGCCCTCGCTGTTAGAGTTTGAAAATTATGACGTCATTACGGGTGTTTCAGGGTGAATATTTACCATTATAATAGGAACATGTGCTATACCCACAGCTGCTTACTCTGCAAACACGTTTACAGCCGTTCCCGCGTATTTCTAACTACCAATCTAGTCGTACGTTCTGTTTCAAAAGTTAAAACTTGAGACATTTTATTTTCATCTGCCCAAACTTTCCGCCGAACATTCCATGCCACCACCTGCTGACTCGTCAAAACGCCGCCCGAATTTTTTCAGAACTCCGTAGCCAAATCTTACAGATCGACGATCTAGCCGCACATGGGAACTCAATATAGGGACGTACAATTATGCACAACGTACGCAAAACCGTACATTCTGAACATTATAGCGTACTTTATTCGTACAGAAGTTATCGCCGTCCGACTCGTACGGGTTCTCCCAACCAAAGGCATAAAGCGCGTTCCGCGGCGCGGTCATATGTGTAACATTTCTCTCTCTTCTCCTCTCTGTACTTCTCCCTTCCCAATTCGAATATCCATACAAGTGCTCCAAAACTCTGCAGCAAGCAAGACTTCGATCGAACAGATCTGTAGCACTGTGAAGAGCAAGTCGTACAAAAGAAATTCCTTCCAGAAGCTTCTTTCTGCTCAGTAAGCCAGGACTGTTTGTCAGAGAGCTTGACAGCTACTAGTCTCTCTCTTTCTCCTCTCTCGCTCTGTCTTGGCCATGGCGTCTGTTTCTGCTTTACGGCAATGCGTCATCACGCGGCGTATCATCTTCTGCCAGCTGGCAGAATGTTCATCTCAAAGTAAGATAATGTGTTTTGCTATTTTTTTTTCCTGTTTCCATGTAGATACTTGGGCAGGATCATCAAACTACTATTACCTGTAATCTGAAAAACAGGGAAGGAAGGAGTCAGCAGCTGATTCTCCAGTTTTTTCATTTCTTATTCACTTTTTTTTGTTATCTTCTGTGGTTCCCTATTTTCTGCTACTTCGGTAATTTTAATATATAGCATATGACTTTTACTCCAATATGATTTGCTATACTCACTTCCTATTCCCATCATGAGCTTCTATTTTCTCCTCGCCTTTCCTCCCTCCAATTTTTTTTTTTTTTTTTTTTTTTTGCAGTCTTTGTTTTCTAGTCCCTTTCCTGCGTCAGCGAGTCTCCCTCTGCTCGGATTGAATCAAAAAGAAGCTTCAATCCACACTATTTCTCGTTTTAATTATGAATTTTCTGAAGATATTCCTTCAATTCCACCAAATATGTTCCACAAAATGTCACTTCCTTCATCTCTTTACCCTATTTCCGAGATTCGGTTCGGAAACCGGTCGACCGATTTCCAGCTTCCATTTGCGTATCGAGGGATTGTGACATCAGCCGGAAATTCGCAGATGAAGGGTGACTGATAAAAGGCAGTAGAATCAAAAAGAGTTTTTTTTTTTTTTCTTTTTTTTTCCGAGGTGAGATTTTGGAATTCGAAAAACCGCAAGGGCCGAAAATAGAGAGTAAAGAGTTTAAACTGCTTCAAATAAAATATGAAAGTGAAGTCAAATAATTTCTAAAAGGAGAAAATGGGCGAATATCAATCGCAATGTGTCAAACTTGGGACATTTAAACGTTTTTTTTTTTTTTTTTTTTTTTTTTTTATAAACATTTAGAGGTTAGGTTCATGGTGGGGCTTGATTAAGATTAAAGGGACAAATTTCATCGAAGATTTTTTTTTCATAACAATTTCTAATTTGATGATTTTCTGTTGAACTTCCAAAACTTTTTCTCCATCAATCTGGAGACAAGTTCTTAGTCTTTGATTTATTTTAGTCATAGATGTATTGTGGATGTTAGGATTGTAACAAAACCATTTTGAGAAAGATTGTAAATTTTAGTTATCGGTTAAAACTAAATAGTTGTTTACATTCTTCTGTCCATTGCAATGATTACTTATATTATTTTCTGACGATTTTGCATCTGTTATTTGCAGACAACCTTGAATTCCTTGCCGTCTGAAATTGCGGCCGAAGTGGTGGAATCGGAAAAAAATCAAAAGAAAACCGACATGTTAAAGAAAGGAAAGGATGTTGAAGACAGTGACTATTGGGGTATTGTACCCAAGAAATACAAAAGAGACGACGGATCTGATTGGCCATGGCATTCTTTTCGGGTAAATATAATCCAAACTTTTTTTTTCTCTTATGTGTCAGTTTGAGTAATCATCTCCTTCACATGAGAACAATTTAGTATATTTGAATTTGAATTTGAATCATTTATCAGAATATGGTACTATAAGTTTTAACTTGCTAACAGAAATCAACCTCATCTTGGTAACAGAAAATGAATCAAGTTTTTACTGTTTGAGTCCGTTTTTAGTTGCCTTTGTATGCATATGCAATAAAATGTGCATAGTATTGATTCTGTCTTTGTGTGTATATTACAACAGCCATCGGATGCATATGCGGCAAATCTGAACGTAGATCTCAAGAAGCACTACGAGCCAAAAACTTGGGGAGATTGGTTTGCTATGTATCTTGTGAAATCGATGCGAATCCCCACCGATATTTTTTTTCGGGTGTAAAACTTTTATTCTTTCTAGATCAAGGCTTTATCCTCATGTTTTCTGATTTCTGGCAGTTAGTCGCCCTTTTTTGCCATCAAAATTGGATGCTTCATTATTTATTGGTCCTTCTCAAAAAAAATGGTTGGTCACTCTCTGATGCACACCAAATCCCCAATATTGTTTCTCCCTCGTTTTCCTCTCAAACTTCACCCCTAACCCCTTGTTCGTTTTCTGCTCGATTTTTTCTCTAACCGCTTCCTTTTCCCTCTTTTTTTTTTTTTTTTTACAGAAACGTTACGGTTGTCGTGCCATGATGCTTGAAACTGTCGCCGCAGTTCCCGGAATGGTGGCCGGCCTCCTCCTCCATTTAAAAAGTTTGCGCAAATTTCAACACACAGGAGGATGGATTCGAGCTCTTTTGGACGAAGCCGAGAACGAGAGAATGCATCTGATGACCTTTATGGAAGTCAGTAAACCCGCGTGGTACGAACGACTGCTGGTGCTCACAGTGCAGGTAAGAGAGAGAGAGGGAGAGAGGGAGAGAGGGAAAGGGGGAGGGAGGGGGGAGGGGAGAGAAGGAGAGGGAGAATGAGAGGAAGAGGAAAAGGGGGAGGTGGGGAGAAAGGGAGGAATACGGAGAGAGGAAGGGTGAAGAGGAGAGAATGGAAGTGGAGAAATGAGATTTTTTGCTGTTTAGTATCATCGTGTTGACTGTTGATGTTCACGCTGTTGGTGAGTGAGGGAGGTGGAGAGAAACCTAAAGGCGGAAAGGAGGGGGGGCAGAGAAGAGAGAGAGCACCGCTCTGTTGTTCATCGTTGCAATAAACATCTCAAATGGAAGTGGAAATAGGAAAGGGAAATTGAATCAATTACAGGATTCTTTAGGAGTTTTGTGAGTGGATTATGAGTGGCGATTGTTATTCAAATATAGGCTGATTATTCAAATTCAAACGGTAAACAAATTTTGTATCCATAAAATTCTGACCCAGCAACATCTTTGTTCAGGGAGTCTTCTTCAACGCTTACTTTCTTGTATACATGTTAAGCCCGAAAGTTGCCCATCGAGTGGTGGGTTATTTGGAAGAAGAAGCTGTGTATTCTTATACCGAATTTTTGAAAGAAATCGATGCGGGTCGCATTGAAAATGTTCCGGCTCCTGCAATCGCTATCGACTATTGGCGATTGCCGAAAGATGCCCGACTTCGAGATGTCGTAATGGTGGTTCGAGCAGATGAAGCTCATCATCGGGATGTCAACCATTTCGCTTCTGTAAGTTTTTTTTTTTTTTTCCTTGTTTATGTTGTTTTTGTCCCGTACATTTTGATCCAGTTTTGAGCATTTTACCTGTCCCATTTTGCTATGATGTAAATGTGTTTTTTCCATCTGGCGAAGAATGGTGTTTCAAAATATCTTTTTATGGAATGTTTTTCACAGAATATTCAACGGAATTTTTTAAATTTTGATGTTAAGTATTGTTGATATTGGGATTTTCATTTTGAATTTTGGATGCAGAATGTCATCACTGCTGGAAAGCAATTGAAGGATAATCCAGCGCCCATGGATTACCATTAAGGAGAAGAATTTGCTTTGGGAAAATGTTTTCTCTTTTCTGAAAATATCGACATTGCGAGTGCGAGCGTCGTTTTTTTTTACCTCATTGGTTTTTGTTGTTGTAATAGATACATGACTTCAATAGGGTATAAAGAGTAGGTCGGGTGTTCTAATTGCCGGTGCCCGGCCGTTAGAGAAAGGATTGGTTCATACGAATTAGGGGTATGTTTTATCTCATTTTCTAGTGTAAATAGTGGTAGAGTTGCTGCAGATAGTGTCAGGAGAGAATAATGTTTTTCTGTTGAGAGGAATGCATTGACTTTTTTCGAAGAATTTCAAAGAACATAGTAAACCATTGAGGCGACAATTTAGGTGGTAGTACTGGTAGTTAGTTTAGATGAAGGGGAGGGATTTGTATCTGATTGATAGTGAAGGTGTTTTTGAGGGTAGAGGTGATTATACTTTGATTATACTTTTGTTTATGTGTGATACATTCATTTGTTATTATTTATTTATGTTATATTATATATGTTTGATATGCATTGTTTATGCATTTGTCCTAGGGTTTGTTTATGTTGATTATTCCATCAAACCTTAGTTGTTGTCCTAAGGTTTGTTTATGTTGATTATTCCATCAAACCTTAGTTGATGTATGTTAAATGGAGGATGCATTTCAAATGATTGTTCATTAGCCTAGCTTTGCTTAACATTTTGTTTGATAGTTTGGGTGGCTTCTGCGGTCTATTTTAGACCAAAGAACAACAGGCTGTACAAGTGTACAGTACATTCAATTTTTTACTATAGTTCCCTTAACGAGATGTCTTCGATATGTTTCCCCGACGTGTATTTTTAAAAATCCTGTCAAACACAAAAGCTTCCACAACTCCATCGAAGATTCGAGAGCAGTTTCTCGATACACGGAATGGGATTTTGAAAATACCGCAACTACACGATATTTTACCAGCTGCTTGTCTTGGTTGATATTCAATACGTCGTTCACGATTTAGGCCTGTTCTCCATTAGGCTTGTTCTCCATTAGGCTTTCCTAGTAAACATGCGGATGCGTCTATTTCTAGTGTTTACTGGCACAACTTTCCATTGTGTCGTGCCAAGAGACATCGTTTCTCAATTATGATTGGCGCCACGTAGGTTAGAGTCTAGATTTTGAAAATTTGCAAAACATCTTCAACGAAAAGTCACAACGAAATATGTATACCAGCGTATGTAAATAAAGTATAGTACGAGTATACTCTAACGTACTATGTGTACCTTCATCCCGTTTTGTAACCAACCCTACCTTTTTCACAGCAGCCATGGTTTTTTTTTAATGCATGTCTCTAAAGGAAAGCCTCCACCATCATAGTTGACATTTGTCACCTTTTTTTAGGTGTATCTATATGCAAAATGGAACTTATTATGCTCATATTAATTATTATTAATACGAACTATAGAAACCAAAAGGAAGAGGATTGTTTTTTATTAAAGCTCGTGATGCTTTTTATTAAAAAAAACATCATACATGCTTTTCAAAACTTCGTAAACTTGGTTGAGAGTTTCGCAAGATCGGTGAACATTCTTAGACGACAAAGATTGCGTGGCCAATATTACATTATGCCTCGCAATTTTTTCTTTTCACTGATCCTTGTCGATACGTTTGAAAATGATAGGTATATGGAACTGTTCCGCCTACCAAGACATCTCGTGAAATATTTGGTTGATAAAGTAGGACAACGTATGGAAACAGATCGTGCTCCGTGTTTTATTCACATTCCGAACAAGAAGCTTGGTGTAAAACAACAAATAGAAATGGCCCTCTATCGTCTCGCCTAATGAAACACAACTGGAGAGCTCTTTGGTGTTAGTGGAATGACAATACCAAGAAAGCAACAAGTATTTTGTAGGGTAGTGTGGGACATCCTCACGCCACGACTGATAAAATGGCCGACCGGAACAAAGTTTAATCAAGTAGTAGATGCATTAAAAGATTATAAATTTGAATTTTCGAACTGTTGTGGGGTAATCGATGCCACACACATCAATATAGGGTTAGGTGTTGGTATGAGGGCGTCGGATTTGTACGATAGGGAAAGGAGTTACAGTACGTTACAGGCGATAGTTGCACCCAACACTTATATTCTAGATACATGTGTAGGGTGGGCATGTAGTGTTGATGACTCGAGGGTATTCAGAAATTCTCACATAGGGAATGCTATATTTTTGGAGGGAGGACTGCATGGGCCATCCGTCAATGTAACTTGGGAATAGATGCTACCGTTTATATAGGGGGATGCTTGATATCGTTTTATTAAGCATCTTATCATACCGTATCCAGAGACTGACCTAGAAAAACCACAGAAGTCTTTCAACTACTTCCATAGTAGTATGCACATATGTGTAAAGGATGTGTGGAGCAATTTTTTGGGATACTAAAACGACAATGGACAACCATGAGCAAAAAAAATGTGTTACCAGACATGGAACGTTTAGTGGACACAATGATAACAGTATGTAGACTACACAATTTGATGTTACTCGAAGGAATACGTTACTTAGATTGGGATTCACCGTGTAAATGAGGAGGAAAGGAACGTCGACAACGCGGAGAGAAATGCATACGACGACGAAGAAGGCAAAGCTCTACGGGACTTTTTAGCTGACGATCTTTATGAAAGGATCGAGGTGTTTTAGAATAATCTTTTTATTTTTGTTTAGTTAGTGAAAGGCAATGATTTTTATTAAAATCGAGTTATTGATGTGGTAAAGTCAGTGAAACATACCAAGCAAGGAACAAAGTTTAGAGTTAAATGAATAATTTCAAAAAAGATATTTGCACTGTTTTATTTTTTAATTATGAAAAACTAGAATGAAATTCTCGGTTATCATTGTGTCATGCGGATAATGTCTTCACTCTTGTAATAAGTTGCTTATGTTCGCTTGTTTTCTGTTTTTCAGTTTGGTTGATAGTTAATAGGTCGTATCACCTTATGTTGTTTTGTCAACTGTTTTCTGTTTTTAGTTTGGATGATCCTTATTTTGATGATAGTTAATCGTGTTGTATCATTTTATGTTGTTTTACGTTTGTTTTCGTTTTCAATTTGGTTGATATTTACCTCTTTTTCCTCCATGTTCCATGTGGTAGCTTTAGGGCAATTCGTTGCCAATCCTTCCCCACAGACTTGAAAATTCAGTGCAAGGTTTCTAATTAGATCTTGATCTTAGAGTTTAGAAGACGGAAATGTTTATTTTCAGGCAAATTCAGATTTTGCGCGACCTTAAAGGTTAGCCACTTTGTTAACATAGGGACTTAGTGGTTTCTCCGAAATTTTGAATTTGAATCCGTATTTTGTCTATTTGTTATGTTTAAAACAGAGTTTTACCCCGTCGAGGAATACAAGCTTTTTCAATAGGTTGAAGTTAACGCTGAAAGAGAAAATAGAGCTTTATGTACGTTCACAGTCTCAAGCATGAGGATTTCTCATGTTTAACAATATGTGATAAACTTTATCATATTTAGGGAATTGGTTTGATGGGAAAAATGAATTCACTTGTATGTTGAAGAATTGACTGCTGAATTTTGATAAGTAGGATGCACTTCCATTCGTAATTTTAGATAAAGTTAAAAATTTGGAAGGTTCTTTCTTCTTATAATTCCAGAAGATTTTATGTACAAGGTTTTGATTTTTTTAATATAATGTACTTCCATACGTAATTTTTGGCAAACGTTTGATTGTTTCTTTCTTATCATCAAATTAACTCTATGCCAAATAGGAACGAAGTGGAGGTAGGGGATATCAGCGCGGTGGCCATGCAGGAGTGCACAGAGGGGCAATAAAGACCCCATGGAGTAAGTTTTATAGATTAACGTTTGATATGTGCTTAATTCTTCATTTTTAAAGTTAAAGCTTTGGTGTTTGCTTGGTTTTCTCCTTAATAATTTTTTTTTAGAGAATTTATCCGTTTATCCCTCCTTTAAAGTTTGTACTTTGATTTAGTTATCGAAATTGTCGCTTTGTCTCCTGTAGCGGTTCTGAGGATAGAGGGCTTAACAACTCGACACTTATATTTATAGGTTGTGTTACTACAATGGCTTTCCCTATTCCGCCAATTTAGTTGGTGTATTGATAGATTATATATATTCGATGTACCTTAGTTTATGGAGCGCATTAATGCTCACTCCGTAATTAATACGGAAATTCTTTCGTAGGGAATAGGATAAAGTGGTCACATGTAATTAATGTTTTTACTGTTGATGCTCATAACATCAAAGCTCAAAAACAAGTGAACTTAATGATTATGCCAGTTGTGGTGTTGAAAAGGTGAATAAGAATTAAGAAGATGAGGAGAAAGTGTCGTAATGTACATTGATATGACAATTATAAATAAAATTCAGTATTTTTTAAATTTACAATGCTCTATAAATAAAATCCGGTACTAAGTTAATAGTACCATATAAATAAATAAAAAAACAGTATGGAATATGTATATAATGACGTATAAATTAAACGAAATACAAAATAGTATGCATTTAAAATGTTGTTTATATAAAATATAGTACTTTATATGTTATGAATGGCATAACTAAAATACAGTAGTTAATGAAATAGTCGTAAAAATGTGATGCATAACCGTAAATGTAAAACATAGTTTTTGGACGATTAAGAAATAATGTGGTATAAATGTAATACATTGTTGTATAAATAATTCAAAATATTTAAATGAAAATTAAATCCAAAAACAAATAACATCAAAAATTTGTAAAAAAATATAAACATCTTCATAATTGTGTAATAACATAAATAATACAAATTGTTTTGTATATATGCTACCATTTTGCATGTTTTTGCTATTGTTTTCAACCAATTGGTAGCATAAGTAAAATAGATGGCTGTAAACCTTTAGATTGAAACTATTATAAAAAACACTGATAACAAATAATCTAATTCTATAATCAAATAGTGAATCTAATCAATTACTAGTAAGATGTTTCGCCTTGTGCGCTCCTCCCTGTTCATTCAAACAATAAAAATAAAAATCAACAAGAGAAAGAAGAGAAAGAATAATCAACTGATTTTTTATTTTGTTTTGAAAACATCAATATAAACTGCAAATCAACGAACACAAAAAAAAATCAACAATTTTTTTTATTTTTTTAAATCAATAGAAACTGAAAATCAGCAAACACTTAACACCTACAGAAATAATACAGCATATTTATCTCTTATACCTTACTATTTTCATGGTTGATGAGATGCGTTGTTGTCATCACCACTTTTCCTTTTGGCAATCTGATATACGGCATTTGATCATACAACGTCTTTTTTCAGCTTTTTGTTGGAAACGACGCTCGTTCCTCTCCCAATTTGCCGTTAGCATTTCCCCGAATGTGGCCATCGTCTCTTCCATTTATTTTACGGATATTTGATGTATTTCATGTGCTGTTTCTCGAAACCTAGTAAGATCAAATGATCGTGCTGCGGTTCCATCATAACCATTTCTCTTACGTTTCCCACTTGCGTTGCTGTAAATGTTCTCGGATGTTGGTGAGTTAGTCGGTGTTTCATTAAAAACATTATTTTTTTGAGGACTATTATTTCCCTCAAACGTGGTAGACCCTTCTTGGCTAAGGGTAAACGTATCATTGACGTGAGTGGGTGCTATGTTTTCATTTCCGTCTACACTTTCATCTATCGATGAATAGAACAATTCACCAAAACTACCCGACAATTTTTTTCTGGTCTTATCCAACATACCCATTGACCAGTAATCAATATTGCCACTAGGGATCTTGGATTGCCCATCTTTAATTTTTTTTATAGTCTTTGAGGATATTCTCCCATTTTTGCCAACTCTGGAGATAACGTTTTAACACACCTTGTTGTTCCAATTGGAGGCTAATTCGTCTCCACTTTTCTTCCGCAGATCAATGCATGGCCTGTAGGCCGTTTGTTTTTTTATGTTGTTTTTCTTAAACTTTGATGGTAATTAGCTTCAACGCCTCGCTCTTTGTCCATCGATTGTAATTACCGAAGGGCTTGCATCGATATCATTGAGGTCTTCCTCCTCATTTTCTGCTGGTTGGTTACTTGTGATTGGCTCACCCAAAACTTCTTCATTTTGTGCTTGTTTGTTTCACTTATTTGACTCACCCTTTTTTTTACCCCTTTTTCTCACTCCTTCGCTACCGTTTACAATGGATTTTTTTTCTGGTAATACGTGGATGTTTCAAATTTCCACCCTTGTTTTGTGTGGTTTTTTTCCCATGGCAACCTATAAGACTCGTTGGTTTTTTCCCATGACCACCTGTTTTTTTCCTATGACCACCTATAAGACTCATGCAAAAACACAAAGGTGTTAACAACCATGAAAAATATATGACAAAGACTATATCAAGAAGTTCTTAAGAAAAAGAGACGAAAATTAAAAGAAGTATAGAAAAAGTACAAAAAGAGATGAATTGAAGGATAGAATTAGAATGAGAAATATAGAAGGATGAAAACATAAAAAAAATAGAGAGAATAGAAACGAAGAAAAAGAAGAGAGGGTTTTAAGACTCGTGGTTTTATTCCCATGACCACCTATAAGACTCATGCAGAAACACATAGGTGTTAACAACCATGAAAAATATATGAGAAAGACTATATCAAAAAGTTCGTAAAAATAAGAGACGAAAACTAAAAGAAGTATAGAAAAAGTACAAAAGGAGATGAATCGAAGGATATAATTAGAATGAGAAATATAGAAGGATGAAAACATACAAAAAATAGAGAGAATAGAAACGAAGAAAAAGAAGAGAGGGTTTTAGTATCTACAGTTGGTGCCTATAATTACGGTCCAGCTTTACTAATACACATATAATTAATGCCTACTACTACTAAAATAAACGGAACACTATATAAAAAAAAACAAAAAACAAAAAAAAAACAACCTAGAAAAAAAACGGACAACATAGGAAAAACCCAAAAAAAACACAATTACAGTTCAGTTTCATTTATACATATATAATTAATGCCTACTACTACTAAATAAACATGAAATCATTATACAAAAATAAAAAAGATAAGAGAAAAAATAACACCCTAAAAAAACCATTTAACAAAAAACATAACTTAAGAAATACAAAAATAAACTACACAATAACTGCTCAGTTTTACTAATATACATATGATGAAAGCCCACTAATACTACAAAAAACTGAACACAACATAAAAAAGGAAAAAAAAAAGAAATAAAACACCTTGAAAATTAAAAAAACGTAGAACAAAAACAAAAATTGCAAAATAGTAATAAAACAACTGAATTACAGTTCAGTTTTATTAATATACGTATAATTGTTGCCTACTATGACCAAACAAAATGAAACAATCCAAAAGAAAAACAGAAAAGAAAGAGGAAAACAACGCAAAAGAAAAACAATGAAATCTTAAATAAAAAACAAAAATTAGAAAATACAAAACAGGACAACATAAAAAGAAAAACAATAAAAAGAAAAAAAAAAAAAAAAAGCACAAAGATGGGATGGGCAGTGAGAAGGAGGAGAAGGAGACATATAAAAAAAAAACAATTACCCGAAACAAAAAAATGAAACAAAACCTAAATAAAAAATAAATAGTAAAAACAAAGAATAGAAGAAGAAGAAGATGGAGCAGAAAGAGCACAAGGAGGAGACGGACAACGAGAAAGAGAAGGAGAAGAAGAGGGAAATATAAAAAAAAAAAAAAAATACTCGTAATAAATAAAAAAAACCTAAACAAAAAAGAAACAGTAAAAACAACGACAAAAAGAAGAAAGAGAATGAGTAAAAACAGCGACAAAAAAAAGAAACAGAAGAAAGAGCAGAAGGAGGAGATGGACAATGAGAAGGAGAAGGAAACGGAAACATAAAAACAAAAAATAAATATCCGAAATAAAAAATAAAAACAAAGCCTAAAAAAGAAAAAAATAGTAAAAAGAACACTTGTTGCATTATTGTTTTTGTCGTTGATGCCTCCTCCTTCAAGGTTTATGGGATCATCACTTATGCCGCCATTTTCATTTTTTTCGAGGTTGACATGATTTTGTTCATGTGTCGTGCGAACAGAGGGTGTTATGCTTGCATTTTCTTTTACTTCGAGGTTGACACGATTTCGTTCATATGACTTGCGAACATTTTCATTTATGCCGCCATTTTCATTTTCTTCGAGGTTGACATGATTTTGTTCATGTGTCTTGCGAACAAAGGGTGTTATGCTTGCATTTTCTTTTACTTCGAGGTTGACACGATTTCGTTCATATGACTTGCGAACATTTTCATTTTTTTCGAGGTTGATATGATTTCGTTCATGTGTCTTGCGAACAGAGGGTGTTATGCTTCCATTTTCTTTCACTTCGAGGTTGACATGATTTCGTTAATGTGACTTGAGGGTGTTATGCTTGCATTTTCTTTTACTTCGAGGTTGACATGATTTCGTTCATGTGACTTGCGAACAGAGGGCGTTCTGCTTGCAGGAAAACGCGATATTGAGCGGGGGGTAAAATTCCTGGATAAAGCGGAAGTGGGTTAAAGCTACCACTTGGGAATTACATCCTAATGTAAATAAACATGTATACAAAGAAAGTGTTTTGAAAAGTTGAATCAAACTACACCTTATGCTTCTTTATGTAATTTATTCCATCTTTGTTTCTTTATATAGGTTGACAGCTCTAATGTTGGCAACCCTACCTTATCTTCGGCTTTGAAAAGTTGAATTCATCAAAATGTTTGCTACAAAATTTGAAGTTTGAACCTGGCAAAAGAATGTTGTATAAAAAAAGACGATTTTTGAATTTGAAAATGGAAATTTCAATACAGTGAAAGCGCGGCAAACTGTGGACAGTGGATACAAGGTGGATGGTACTTTTGGTGGGCTGTTTGTTAAAACATCCAGCAAGCGTGGCCAAAAGCACATGGCGTAAACAACGTGTTCGGCATCGCTTGTTCGTGTTGGAATATTTTTTTTACGTTTCACGTGTATATCGCGCACATCGTCTACATCGCGCACATCGTCCAGTGCGTACACTAGAGGTTGCAAACGGTCAACCAAAACCGTGACCGACCGTTAAGCGACCGTCAGCGCCGGATCCGAAACGGATTCGGTTGCCAAATTTTGGGGGCCGGGCGGTTACGGGCGATTGATTCACCATAATTTTTTTTTTTGTTACGGTTTGTTAACCAAAAAAAAATGAACGTTTTGTACAGTCTATACAATCCAACATTATTGTAATTTCTACTCTTTGATATCGTGGAAGTACGTGACGTCATGATTAGCGTCGTAAAGCTGACACGGTAGTAGCACTATTCATTTCACAAATCTTAGGGAACGCGACAAATGGTAATTATTGGTTTATTCATACGTCGCACATTATAGCAAAATGCTAATTATGTATTATATAGCGTGTTTCCACAAATATATCATATTATAATGTCAATGTCATGCGACATGTGGTCACGTTTTTCAAACATAGTAATTTACAAAAGCTTTTGAAAAACACTTTATTATAAGAAAACGAACCGCGGTGGAATTCTTTGCTCCGAATTCTTAAGAGTATTTACGATGCATTCAATGAGATAGAACCAATCGCTCAAGCAAAAAATTAATTGATACTTTTTGCTTGTATCGATAAGACTCACTTTATCGAACTTATACGATTTATGGAAAGGTTTCAAGAAACGACCTTAAAGTTAGAAAAAATCAAAGAACCAACTTTACATTTGGTTTTGTTTGAACTATCGTCTCTTTATAACCATTCTAAGATAAAAAATAAATCTTTCAATGATTGTGAATAAGAATGCCCCGCCAATTCCCCAAACTTGCAAAAAACGAAACAACTTTTTGTTAAATTTGCACTACCGAAGTGGGGCCTTCATCAGTATCATATTGTCGCGCCTCCCTTACATCCCTGGAAAAAACAAAAGCTTGAAATAATTGGGGTATCGAAAACCGAAGTTGAAAGCGCAAGGGTCAAACTTCGAGAACTTGCAAACGACCTCGGTGATAACGTTGATTTCGGTAGTCCTCAACGTATCACAAAAAGACAAAAAATATTGCAAATTAAAGACGGTTTCCACAATTTTTTTGGTGAGAGCGATGACAAAAATGAGGTTCTTATCACCACCGACAAAAAAACGTTTGTTAACGACAAAATGAAACGTTATTTTGATTTAAAATTAACCAACGACGAAAGATTGAACTTCAACATACCTGAATGGTGGAAAAAAAATAAAATGTATGTGCGAAAGATGGAGGATTTCCTATTCTAGCCGGTGTTGCAAGATCTATTCTAGTTATTTCGGCTTCTAGCTCCATGTTCGAATGCAATTTTTCGGATGCCAGGAACACGATAACAAAGAAGAGGAGCTCACTAGCGGCTTCAACTGTTATTGCTTTTTTGTGAGTTAGATCCAACCGAGATCTTTTAAATGCATAGCTTTTTTTTTGTTTTTTTTTCTAATCGTTTTAGTATTAGTGATATTGTTTTTTTTCCCTTTGAAATTTTTGATGTATTTCACAATTTTTCTAGTGTTATTTTGCTTTGTTTTTTAAGCCGAAATGTTTATTTTTATCCGATTACCAAAGCGTCGTATATATACCAAATTTAGATTTATAGATTTTGTGTAGTTTTTAAGTTAGAGGTTGAGAATTTGTATAATAGAGTCGAAAAAAGAACGAGGTTGCTATTTATTTATTTATATATTTGATACTACAAAATATTTTTTGTTTTTTTTACTTATCATAATTTGTTTTATGCTAATTGATTTTCGATGTGAAAAACTAAGATTATTTTTTAAGCATAAATAATAAAAACTTTACCTTTTTTGCATATTCATAACATAGTATCGTAGTCGAAAGAAAAACCGTCCAAAACATGTAGCAAAAAAAATAGATTTGCGAGAGAAAAAACATTAACATAAGAGTTTAAACATTAATATAAGAGTTACACCCATAATTATAATGATTAAGACTAAGAGTTACACGCAAAGGGAGATGTACCACTACATTGCTCATTGCTATTAGTGTTAATAAGTCGCTACTATTTATAGTCTTTACAATTTAAAGACGTGGATTACAACCTGCCACGTCTCCTTCTATTTATTAGTGTTATTAATCATATTTTTTCATTAACAGTAATAGATGCTTAACGCTAATAACAATGAGCGTTGTAATTTTGCACATTTTTCGGTTACGCTCGGGTGCGGTTAGTCGCGAGAAATCGAGTTTCGGCTAACTTTTTTTTTCTTAAACGGTGGTCGGTTAACGTTTAACAATTTTGGAGCGTGACATAACCCAGTCGGGCGTCGGTTACTCAGATTTTGAAAAAAAAAATACGGTCAATTTCGGTTATGTAAAATTTTGACTTTTGCGACCTTTGGCGTACCTCACGCACATCGTCCAATTTGTACATCGCACATATCAGAGGTCGTAATCGATCAACACAAACCATGACCGACCGTTAACAGACCGCCCGCGCCGGATCCGAAACGGATTCGGTTGCAAAATTTTGGGGGTCGGGCGGTTACGGTTAGTTGATTCACCAGAAAAAAAAAATCGATTACGGTCGGTCAACCAAAAAACCAAAAAAAATGAAAATTTTGTACTGTCCCTATAATCCAACATTTTTGTACTTTGTACTCTTTGGTATCTTTGAATTACGTGACATCATGATTAGCGTCGCAAATCTGACATGGTAGAATACTGTAGTAACACTATTCTTTTCGCAAATCTTAGGGAATGCTACAATCATAATTATTAGCTTATTCATACGTCGTACATTATTGCAAAGTGCTAATTTTGCATTTTATACCGTGTTTTCACAAATATATCAAATTATTATGTCAATGTTATGCGACATGTAGTAATAATTAGTTAATAAATTAGTGAAAATCAAACTATTACGTTAATTTCCCACGACAAATCCTAATTATTGGCTTACTCACATTTGTCAAACAATAAATCGATAAATTTAATTGCTATTTAAGTTAGAGAAACTCGACCACAATTCAAACAAAACTTAGTCATACATTAAAATGGATAAAAACATCCTCGCTTCCCTTAAAAATAAAATCCAAAACGAACTACGAAAATAAAAGAATGGTAAAATTGCTTAGTATTACCTAGTGAAAGAAAACAAGGCCACTTCAAATTGTTGGAAAAAATTTGAACATGTCTATGAAGTTAAAACATCAAACAAATACATGGTAAAGGGGGCAGGTTTTGTGGCTTGTAATACTTGTTTCATAGTTTATCAATACAAGTTATCAAACGGTACTTCAACAATCAACACTCACACATGTTTAGAATTGGCCGACATAGAAAATTCAAGAGGACCTCTTCGTAAGTTTCTTTCAAAAATGGAGGCGAAAACGAGTGACCAAAAAAAATTTGCGAAAATGGTGGCGTTGATGTGTTGTGAGGACGTTCGACCATTTTTCCATAGTCGACGGTTCATGTATGATTTATTTTAAATTCTATTTATGATGGCTTTAGTGCATATGTCATTATAACTTGTTTTGTTAAAAAAAATATGTATTTGAGCTTCATCACTATTTCTTTATAAATAATTTATATTAATACGCTTATTTTTATTTTTTTATTATTATTTAGTTTGTAATGATGTTATATTTTATTTGTCTTTCCAAAATAAAAACCATTTCGGTAGAAACCTTCTTTATTAATCATGGTTAGTAACTGAATGATATTTTCTTATTTTTTTTAGTTTTTTTCACTAGGTTTTCAAGCATTTTGTCAAGCATTCTTTGATGTTGGTGTTTCGTCCAACAAAAGTGTTGACATCGACCAACTACTCCCGTCCGTCAATAGCGTAAAAAACTACATTATAACTTTTGCGAAAGATATTCCTAGTTTGATCATCCCAACACTTAGAGAAAATATTGATTACAATATTTTTGTTGCATTCACGACCGATTGCTATACAGAGACAATAAAAAGAACCTCATTCATATCAGTAACCGCTCATTTTATTGACAAATAATTTAAACTTAATGCATGGACGCTTAAAGTCCATCATTTTTCGGAAGAAAAACACACCGAGGAAAATGTTTTAACGGCTTTCAAAATTTGTTTAGCCAATTTTGAAATGTCCAATTTTTATCTTTGCGTTGTCGTGACTGATAGTGGCTCTAACATTTGTGTGACTGAAGCTCTACCGAGTATGTTTACTTGGATACCTTGCGCGGACCATAAAATTGCTACAATTGTGACAACGATCTTGAAAAAGAGCGGAACTTCCAAAAAAGGCAAATAGGATGTGGAAGTTCTTGATTTTTTTTTATCTAATTGACGCCTGTAATCAAACAAAGTAATTTACAAAATCTTTTGAAAAACGCCTTAAAAGAAGAAAACGCAACGCGGTGGAATTTTTTGCTCTGAATGCTTAAGAGTATTTACGATGCATTCAATGAGATAGGACCAATCGCTCAAGCAAAAAATAAATTGATACTTTTTGTTTGTATTGATACGACTCAGATTACCGAACTTAAACGAATTTTGGAAAGGTTTCAAGAAGCGACCCTAAAGTTGGGAAAAATCAAAGAACCAACTTTACATTTGGTTTTGTTTGAACTGTCGTTTCTCCATAATCATAGTAAGATAATAAAAACATCTTACAATGACGGTGAAAAAGAATGCCCCGCCAATTCCCCAAACTTGCAAAAATTGAAATAGCTTTTGAAGTGGGGCCTTCATGAGTATCATATTGTCGCGGCTATCTTAGATCCCCGACAAAAACAAAAGCTTGAAATAATTGGGGAATGAAAAACCGAAATTGAAAACGCAAGGGTCAAACTTCGAGAACTCGCAAACGACCTCGGTGATGACGTTGATTTCGGTAGTCCTCAACGTATCACAAAAAAACAAAAAACATCGCAAAGTGAAGACAATTTCCACAATTTTTTTGGTGAAGGCAATGACGAAAATGAGGTTTTTATTACCACCGACAAAAAAAATGCTCGTTAACGACGAAATAAAACCTTTTTTATTATTTAAAATTAACCAACAACGAAAGATTGAACTTTAACATACTTGAATGGTGAAAGAAAAAATCAAATGTACGTGCGAAAGATGGAGAATTTCCTATTATAGCCGGTTTTGCTAGATCTAATCTGGCTATTCCGGCTTCTAGCTCCATGTCCGAATGCAATTTTTGGGATGCCAAGAACACGATAACAAAGAAGAGGAGCTCACTAGGGGCTTCAATTGTTATTGATTTTTTGTGTGTTAGATCCAACAGAGATCTTTTAAACGCATAGTTTTTTATTTTGTTTTGTTTTATAATCATTGTTATTTATTTAGTATTAATCATCTGGTGTATTTTTTCCTTTGAAATTTTGTTGTATTTCACAAATTTTTTAGTGTTATTTTGTTTTTTTTTTTAAACCGGAATGCTTATTTTTATCAGATTACCAAAGCCTCGTATGTATACCAGATTTAGATTTATAGATTTTGTGTAGTTTTTAAGTTTGAGGTTGAGAATTTGTATAATAAAGTCGAAAATAGAATAAGGTTGTTATTTATTTATTTCTATATTTGATACTACAAAATATTTTTTGCTCCTCACAATGTGTTTTTTGTCAATTGATTTTCAATGTGAAAATTATGATTTTTTTTTTAACATACATAATTAAAATTTCACCTTTTTTGCATAATTCATAACATAGTATCATAGTCGAAAGAAAAACCGTCTAAAAATTGTAGCGAAAAAATAGATTTGCGTGAGAATACACATGAACATAAGGGTTTAAGCATAAACCTAAGAATTACACGTATTATTAGGAACAAATCTTTTGACGGAGGTGACTGTCGAGGAAAAAATCTATTCGTAAAGGGAGAAATCATGGACTCAATGGCGACATGGTTGTCGATCTGTCTGTGCCAGCGGGGCCGAGCGCGCTCGCTGACGCTCGCGGTCTCGCCCCATCCATGAACTCAGTCATCCTCACTTGGCCGGCGAGTAACCGACCTCTAATTGACTGCCAACCTAATCACCGCCCGCACATCCACTCCACAAGTGATGTGATTAACTTTCCCACAGTTGCAAAAAGACAAAATAGCAAAAAAAAAAGGTACACCAGCTGTTTTTTTGCAAAAGGAGATGTACCACTACACCACTCATTGTTATTAGTATTAATAAGTCGCTACTACTTATAGCCAAAAATCACAAAATATAGTTAACAACATTATTTAAATACGTTGACTATAACTTGCCACATCTTTTTGCATTAAATAGTATTATTAATCATAATTTTCAATTAACACTACACCGCGAATCGTAATTAGCGTTATTAACGCTAATTCCGTCACTACGAATTTTGACAAAAAATCCATAAAAAGAGTAAACAACTCTAAATTTTTCTTTACATTATTCAAGGTACTCTTTGAATCGGCGTTAACAACTCCAGTAGAGTGTCGCTTTAAATAGTGTGGCTAACGTACAAAATTGTACCGTATTAACGAAAAAAGTACAAAAAATGATTTAATTTTGCCGTTATGATGTAACTGTGTTTTCACAAACCGCGTAGTGCAAACGTCGTAATGACGTTAAACTGTACGATTTGAAAGATTATGAATGTGTACCTAAAAGATATTCAAAGCGGATAATTATCACGGACAAAAACCCAAATTAGAGTTATTGATAAACTAGAGTAAAACCTTTTTGAAAAAACAAAAAAATATAAATTAGAATGGATAACAATAATTATTTTTGTACGGTAGCACTATTCATTCCGCAAATCTTAGGGAACTCGACAAAGCGTCGCAAATCTGACACGGTAATAACACTATTCATCTCGCAAATCTTAGGGAACTCGACAAAGCGTCACAAATATGACACGGTAATAACACTATTCATCTCGCAAATCTTAGGGAACGCGACAAAGCGTCGCAAATCTGACACGGTAGTAATATTATTCATTTCACAAATCTTAGGGAACGCGACAAATCGTAATTATTGGCTTATTCATACGCCGTACATTAATTAATTTTGTACTTTTTCGGTTACGGGCGGGCACGGTTAGTCGCGAGAAATCGAGTTTCGGTTTTCTTTTATTTTCGTAAACGCCGGTCGGTTAACGGTTAACAATTTTGGATCGTGGTATAACCCGGTCGGGCGTCGGTTACTCAGATTTTGAAAAAAAAAATGGTCGGTTTTGGTATGTATAATTTTGACTTTTGCAACCTCTGGCGCACATCGTCCAGTTTGTACATCGAGCACATCATCCAGTTTGAAGAGATTCTCCACGTTGAGGAGAGTCTCTTCACAGTTCACACTGGAGTCCTTGGTTCAAAAGTAGGTGAAAGTAGGCCCATACAATATGCCTATTGTACGCAAAACATATAATATGGCCGTAAGACCCATATTGTATTGGTCGCAAAATGAAAAATAATAGTAAGAGGGTTGAGTTGCACATCGATCGATAGAGAATTAAACGTCATGTCTAAATTTTGAAAAACATTTGGACAAATTTGTATTATTCCGTGAGTTTTGAGGTATTTTAATTTAAACCGTCAGATTTGGACGATCGGACGGCCGCTGATCAAAGTAACGATATAAGAAGATCACATGAAAAGCCGTAACACAACTTACGATAGGACTTACGTCCGCGTTTTAATGTCATCCTAAGCCTTGCCAGTTCGCTAAAATATTTCGTCCGGTGGCGTGCGGTGTACTATGATACTACGTCAGATTTGTACGTTCGTACAAGAGTGTGCACAACGCACAAACATACAGTATGCTTACTCTACGCGAGTTTTGTGCAAGTTTTGTGCGCCTACCAAAGGCCTACCATAAAAACGCCTACTTTTGAACTATGCACTGGACAATGTGAGCGATTGCTTCGCGAATCTAAAAAAGTGAAAAATCCAACGGTAGATAATTACGCCTATATATTGGAGCCATCCAGTAAACAAGTTTAAAAAAAATGAAAAATCCAACGGTCGATACTTACGCCTGTAATATTGGAGCCATCCAGTAAACATGTTTCGTCAATGTTTCGTCTGACATTTTTTTTTTTTGGTACGAATATGTACGAAATAGTACGGCGTCCAGTAAACAACACCCTTACCTTTGTGCGTATTTCGTACAAAGGCCGCCATGAAATTTGCAATGCGGTATCTGACGTTTGTTTGTGTTGACAATCGTAGACTCTCCATCAAAACGTTCGAAAGTTCAAGTGCGAAGACGAATAGAAAATTCTATACCGTTTCTGGTGACCCCGTAACATTTGCGTACTATACGAAGTTTCCATCTATAATACGCATATGG
>JBBHKE010001814.1:52938-153475 GCA_037447655.1 Zygnema cylindricum
AGATATGAAGAGGGAGAAGGAGAAGAAGAGGGAGAGGGAAAGCGACGGGGGAGGGCGAGGGGGGGGGAGGAACGGAGAGGGACGCGAAAAGTGAGAGGGAAAGAGGGAGGGAGAGTGAGAGGGATAGGAAGAGGGAGAGGGAGGTGGGGACGGAGAGGATGAGGGAGAAAGGATAAGTGAGAGGGAGAAGAATAGTGAGAGGGAGAGAGCGAGGGGGGAGAGTGGAAGATAGGGAGGTCGTGGGAGATGGACAGAGAGAGGAAAAGAGAGGAAAGAGAGAGGAAAGTGGGTAAGCGATAGGGATAGAGAGCGATTGAGGATGACGGCGAAGGAGAGGAGCGGAAGAACGAAGGAAGGGGAGATGAAAGGGGGAGAGGGCGACGGAGCGGCAGCGAAAGGGAGAGGGAGAAGAAGAGGAAGAGGGAGAAGTATAGAATAGGAGGAGGATGACGGAGTGGGAGATTGAAAGGGAGAGGATTATGGAGCTGTAGAGGGAGAGGAGTGGGAGAGGGAGAGGAAGAGGGAAAGCAAGAGGGATGTGGAGAAGGGGAGAAAAGGAAGAGGTGAAGGTTGATGGGGCTTGGAAGAGAAAGAGGGAGAGGGAGAAGATTAGAAAGAGGGAGAGCGAGAGCGAGAGCGAGAGAGGGAGAGGGCGAAGGAGCGGGAGAGGGCCGGGCGATTGCAGGGAAGAAGGGAGGGGACGAGGAAGAGAGAAAGGGAGAGGGACGAGGAGACAAAAAGGGAGAGAGAGAGGGCGATGGAGGGGGAGAGAATTAGGGAGAGGGCAGAGGGAGGTGGAGGGGGGAGAAGACAAAGGAGCGGCAGAGGGCGTGGGAGTGGGAGAGTGAGAAGAGAATAGAGAGGGAAAGGGAGAGGATGAGGTGGAGCGGGAGAGAAAAAGGGAAGGCGTGGGACGGGCGAGTGCGTTGAAAAGGGAGAGGGAGAGGCCGAGGGGAAGGGGGAGGGTGAGGGGAAGGGAGATGGAGAGGGAGAGGGAGAGCGAGAGGTAGTCTGAGAGAGAGAGAGGGGTGGGGAGTTGGAGAGGATATTGGAGAGGGAGAGGACAAGGGAGATGGTGAGGGATAAGATGAAAGGCAAGTGGAGTGGGAACGGGCGAGGGCGACAGGTAGATGGACAAGGAGAGTGAATGAAGAGGAAGAAGGAGAGGGAGAGGTCGAGCATGACTGAGAAGGAGAGGGAGATAGAGAGGTGAGGGAAAGGATCAGGGAGATGGAGAGGTATAGGGAGAGGGAAAGGAAGAAGGATACGAGAGAAGGAAAGTTTTAGAGAGAGGTTGAGGGAGAGAGGGAGAGAGGGAGAGGGCGAAGAAGCGGCAGAGGGCGTGGGAGAGGCGAGGAAAGGGAGGGAGAGAGGGAGAAGGATAAAGAGAGGGAAAGAGAGAGGGAGGAAAAGGGAGAGGGGAGAGGACGTGGGAGAGGGAGAGGGAGAGGGGTAGAGAGAAAGAGAGGGAGAGGATTATGGAGAGAGGGAGGGATAAGGAGATGGAAAGGGAGAGGGGGAGGAAAAGGACTATGAGAGGATTAGGGAGAGGTAGAGGGAGAGGGCGAAGTAGTGGCATAGGGCGTGGGAGAGGGGGGTGGCGAGGGCGAGGGAGAGGGCAAGGCAAAAGACGAGAGAGAGGGGGAGGGAGAAGTATAGCGGAAGGAGAGGAAGGGAAAGGAAGAGAATGACGGAGAGAGGGAGAGGATTAGGGAGAGGAGAGAGAGAGAAATAACGGACGGGGAAAAGGTGAGGGAGAGGGAGAAGAATTGGGAGAGGGAAAGCCAGACAATTAGGGAGAGTGGGAGGAGAAGGGAGAGGGAGAGAAAGAGGGAGATGAAGACAGAGTGGGCGATGGCGATTTAGAAGTAGAGGGAAATGGAAAGGGAGTCGGAGAGGGAGATTTAAAGGGAGAGGGTAAAAAAAATTATGAGGATGAGGGAGAGGCAGAGTGAGTTGGCGATGGAGAGGGAGAGGGAGAGGGAGGGAAAGGGGAAGCGAGAGGGAGGTAGAGGGATAGCGGGAGAGAGAGGTTGAAGAAGAGAGGGATTGCGCGAGGTAGAAGGAGAAGGAGAAGGAGAGGGAGAGGGAAAGGGGAGGAGGGAGAGAGGGAGAATGCGAGGGAGAAGGAGAGGGAGAGGCAGATGCATAGAATAAGATAGACGGAGAGGGAGAGTAGAGGTTCAGGGCGTGGAAGAGGGTGAGCGAGAGGCAGCTGGAGAGGGAGAGGGTTAGCGATAGAAAGAGGAAGAGGGAGAAGGAGAGGAATAGGACGAGGGAGGAAGACATTAGAGAGAGGGAGAGAGGAGGATTAGGGAGGGGGACAGCGAGAGGAAGAGAGAGGGAGATGGAGATGGCGATGGAGAGGGAGAGGAAGAGGAAGAGGGAACGGGATAAGTAGAGGGCGAGGGCGTGGGAGATTGAGATGGAGACGGAGAGAGAAGCAAAGATGGCCTATCGGAGTGCGAGGGAGAGGGCATGGTCAAAGGAGAGGGGGAGGGAGAAGGAGAGGAAAAGGGAAAGGGCGATAGGAGGGAAAGGGAGAGGGAGTGGGAGAGGATTAGGGAGAGGGAGATCGAGTTGATTAGAGAGAGGGAGAGGAGATGGAGAGGGAGATTGAGAGAGAGAGGGAGGGAGACGAGACGAGAGGGAAAGGGTGAGAGGGAGAGTGGAGTGAGATAGAGAGTAGCGGGAGAGGGAGAAGGAGAGGGAGTGGGAATGGGAAAAAGTGAAGGATCTCGAGCGAGAGGGTGAGAGAGAGGGAGAAAATGACGAAGAGTGAGATGGAGATGGAGAAGGAGAGGGAAAAGCAGAGAGGGAGAGGGAGAGGCAGAGATGGAGAGGGAGAAGCAGATTGGGAAATGGATTGGAGAAAAATAATGGAAAACGTTATATAAGTGACGTTTTTACCCTGTCTTCCAGGGCTTCTTGCCGGGGAAGACGAAGCACAGCCCATTGAAGACCACTGCAGATGTACGGAATTCGTCTGCTGTACCTTTTGTACGGATCCAAACCCTAGGTGGAAATAAAAACTTATTTTTGGAGAGCTGAAAAACTGCAATAATTACAGCATATCAGTTTGTCGTCTAGCAACTTGTAGCCAATGTAAGGTTAAAAGGCGGCGCCCTTAGCTTCCAGGTTTTAAATTTTTAGGGTCTTAGGTTTTAGGGTTTGAGGGTTTTAGGGAGATTCTCGGTCAATTGAAGCACAAATTGCTGAAATATTTACAAAAAAAAGTTGCCAAAACAAAAGGAATCGTTCGAAGAAGGCAAAAAAAGAAGTAAATTTCCATTGTCTGTTTTTCTCCTTCCTGAAGCTTAACCAGAAGCTTAATAAAGTTACAATTTTTAGCGCAAGTGAAACTGACGCCGAGGAGAAGGTGACACGTGGCAATGGAGGTTCTCTGACGGGAAGGAATGGAGCCATAGATTGGATGGAGCGGCGATCGTACAAGCCCTCTTGCAGCCGTTAAGATTTGGGAACTGCCGCCCGGTTATTTTTATTTTTCCGCTGCAATAGGACCGGATAATCTGATTGGCTGAAAGGTACATTTTCTTGTCGGGCGTCGAAAAAATTCCGTACTGTAGATTCGCTGTTGCAAATTCCGTTCCGAAATTTACGGGCTAAGCGGGGAAGTTTTCTTCCTTACATGTGACCGTTTAGCCCCTTGGGATTGCATTGATTGGTTGATTTTCGGTTCATTATGTCGGTGGCTTGTCGTTGACGCGATCTTTCGGCGGCCAGCGAGTCGAGATTCTCGCTTTGCCGTCAAGCATATGTTCGGACAAGGGAGAATGGTACATAGTGTACTTTTTGTACCTGTCAAAATCAGGCAGCAAGAAGTGCCGACAAGATATTTTTGGTTTCCGCATGCAGAGGAGCACCTTTGTTACAAAATACAGACCGACATTTTTTTCCTGCACCAACCACTTGCGAAAAATATTTTTCACCAATCAGGCGCAGCTATTGTAAATGCGACAAAATATGTTAAAAACTTTAGTGGACTTCGACGCCTCCACCATATAAACCCTAGCAGCACAATCACATTCGAAGGATCTATCGGACGATTCGATACATAATTTGTCGGCTATAATATTTACTGTAGGAAATGCACCCAGCCCATCACACAGATTCCGCAGCGGCAGTATATCGTGTATCGCCCGGTATCGTTTTGGGATTCCTCAAATTTACGCTCGAATTTTGACGATATATACATTTCCACAAAGCCCCTCAATCAACCATCTGTGGTCATCCCGTCAATCCCTCCCCCAAACCATTTACCTTTGGTTCCCCACATATGCCAATTCCTTCGCCCAATGACACTCACGTTCCCCCAGTTGTAATACCACCTTCTCCTGCCCCCACGTCTAACCCTCATCCTTCGACCAACCATAGTTCAAAAGTAGGTGAAAGTAGGCCCATACAATATGCCTATTGTACGCAAAACATACAATATGGCCTTAAGACCCATATTATATTGGTCGCAAAATGAAAAATAATAGTAACAGGGTTGAGTTGCACATCGACCGCTAGAGAATTAAACGTCATGTCTAAATTTTGAAAAACATTCGGACAAATTTTTATTTTTCTGTGGGATTTGAGGTATTTTTTATTTAAACCGACAGATTTAGACGATTGGATGGTCGCTGATCGAAGTAGCGATCTAAGAAGATCACATGAAAAGCCCATAACACAACTAAAGGTAGGACTTACGTCCGCGGTTCTTTTTTATCTGGGTTTTTTTTCCCGCGGAATGTCATCCTAGCCGTGTCAGTCGCTAAAAAAAATCGTCCGGTGACATGCGCTGTACTACGATGATACGTCAGATTCGTACGTTCATACAGGAGTGTGCACAACGCAAACACATACAGTATGCCTCCTAGTTGTCCTATTCGTACAAAATTAGACTATTTTCCGAAAACTACGTAGTATTCGTGACTTTTATATTTTTCGTAAAATTCGTTTAGTTTTCGCTAGTGTTGTGTATCTGTAAGGATTTGACGATAACTGATATGGGCCTTTTTTCGGGTATCCGATAATCGATATATTGGTACGATATATCAACATCGATATTATCGCCGATAAGTAGCCGATAATATCGGGTACTTATCGGCAATAATGTCGATAACTAGTGTTGGGTATCGAGGACCGTTTGCCGATATTCGATATATATTGAATTTCAGGTACCCGATAATCGATATATCGCTTTGATATATCGAATTTCAAATCATCGCGATGTATCGCCGATATATCGACAATATATCGTATCGCTGATATATCGAAGCTTTAAAAAAAAAAAAAAAAAAATCTCACAGGTTATCAAAGTCACGTGACTTTTGACAAAGTGGCTGTAAAATCTTTGCCGGAAAGAAATACAGGTTTTTCTTGAAAGTCAGCAGATTGAAGGAGATCTATGAGGTACATTTATGAGGTACATTTGTGAAGTACACGTACGTCATGCGCAAGTACGATTTTCCAGACGAAAAAGGTCGGTTTCCAGATATTTGATGATTTTTTAAATTTGATAGTCAGCTTACGTGGAACCACTCATATCAGAACACGTATGTAAAACTTATTTACAAACGATACTTGATGTACCCGAGGCCTCTGTAATACATAAATTTTGTTGTCCGTACTATTACACAGACCTCCTTGTGCAACCATACCCCAAATAAGTAATCATTAGAATTATAGAATAAGTATTTTTTTGTCGGTTACATTTTGCGGCATCTACCTTTAAGTCACGGAACGAAAAACACAGCGTACGTGGCGTATTAGAAAATTTGACTTTTTCGCTAAAATATCATATTATAAAAAAAAAAAAAAAAAAAAAAAAAATCTATATATCGCGATAATTTATGTTGGTCTCGGTACGATATATCGAGGATTCTTCTCGATCGATATTCGATATATCGAATATCAAGATTATCGCGTTATGAATTTACCAGATACCCAACACTACCGATAACGATAACTATCGGCGATAACTGTACGGACCGCACAGATAAATGTACGGCATGTACACTCAACTGTACTTCTTATTCCCCGGACGTGTACAAGCACAAAAAGTATAGTAGCCGCCATGAGATCTGTACGGTTTTGAAACGTATCCAGTAAAAACGATGTACCTTTGACATCCAACGCCATGACTTTGTCCCTTTATTCCTTAAGATCCCTAGGGACCTGCCACGTGTCAATCTGTCGGCTTTTTTGGTAGAAGCTGCCAAAAGAGCCAATCCGGGATGTCGGCGCTCACGCTGGCCCATCCGCTCGTGTTTTCTCATTCCAAGTCGTCCGTTCGATTCCGGCGGCGCGCATAATTTTATTTTGCGTCCGTTGTACTTTTGTGTCCGCCGTCTTTTTCCAGTTCCATGTTCACCAGTTTTTTAGTAAAATTCCGTACGTCGTCATAAAATTCTTGTTCAGTTAACCAACCAACGTTTATGTGCTCCACTGTCCGTAAGAAATTGCAGCTAAACGGTAACAGAACAAATTTTTATGCGTGGCATGCCATGCTATATAAAATCAATAAAATAATACAGTATGTTATAAAGTACTATTGTATGCATACTATATATTTTTTAAGTTATCGCCGATATGGAATTTGTTGGTCCACCGATATATCGGAGCCTTTGACCGTTCGATAACCGGTAACTATCGGTATCGATGTTCTCGCGATAAGTTTATTACCGATACACAACACTAGTTTTCGCTATACGGTGTACGAAAAAGTACGGAAACCGTCCCCTTGACCCTAAAAAATCCTTAAAAACCTGAAAAGATACGATAAACGTACGAAAAAGTACGGCATTGTACGAAAGGTGCACCATAAAAAACTGAAGAGTACGGATAATCTAAGGCAGTTGAAATGTAATTTACCGGAATGTACGAAATGCACGGGAAGTACCCTAAACACCCTTAAATTCCCCCTTTAATAACCCTAAAAGTACCAAAATATACGGACACGTAGACATACGAAAGATGTAAGTCCGTATAATTGAAATATACGAAAATGTACCTTAAAACTCTCAAAATTATAACCGTCAAAAGTACGAAAATATATGGACATTGTACGTTTACGTACGAATAAAAGTTGGTTGTTTAACATAAATATATGAGAATGCACGAGAATGTACCCTAAAATTCCTAAAGCCCCCCTTAATAACCCTAAAAGTACTGAAATGTAAGAAGACAGTACGCAAATGTACAAAAAAATACAGTTATTTAGTCAGGTACGCATTTTATAACATTTTTTTCATCGTTAAATGCGTACCGTGCGTAGTATTCGCGCGTTCGTTTCGTGCGTATAATGCGCACGGGACAACTATTGTATGCCTACTCTGCGCGAGTTTTGTGCCAAGTTTTGTGCGCATACCAAAGGCCTACCATAAAAACGCCTACTTTTGAACTATGCGACCAACCCTTATCTTTATATCATCAGTTTCTAAGTCTTTCACCTATTGTACCTTCATTTAGGGTTGTGTCCTGGTTACGTTCGGTTTTATAAACCTAACTGACATCAAATAATTGTCAATATAAATAGTGTACTTTAAATATCTGCATTTTTACTCGAACTGGCAGTACGAGCTAAGCTGAGACCTCTGACGGTTCCAATCACAAAAACTACAACGCTAATCGTTATTAGTGTTAAAGATTTATTAGTGTTAATGTGAAATTAAAATTAACAATACTAATTTAGTGCAAGGAGACTTGGCAGATTATAGTCCACGTCCTTAAATAATGTTGTTAACTCTATTTTGTGATTTTTGGTAAAAAAAAAGTCGCGACAAAATTAGAGTTATCAACACTAATAACAATTAGCGGTGTAGCGATTCCGGTTCGATACGCGATACAGGCTTTTGGGGTAACTTCAATGTCGTCTTGGCGACGGGCGGTGTCCATGGGATTGGCCGAGGTAAACCTTTTCGCCATTCAATACTATACTCTCTACGTAGTCAGTACAGTACCGACTAAATAAAGAAAAGTACGGAAGAGCAATATTATGTGGAAATTATTTTTTGACGGGTGGTTTACGCGTATCGAAAACGTGATCGGGATCGCCTCTCACATTTTGGGCGAATCAAATTACTATTTTTTTTGCCGCTATAGAAATTTCACAATTTTTTTGCGGGTAAAAGTTTTGTTTACGGTATCCTATTTTTCTTAAGTTCCGTACGCCACACGTGTGCTAAGTTAACAGTTGTACCTGATTTTTTTGCGTCTGACGCAATCATTAAGCTTTCGCGGGTTTTCCTGTACTCGAGCTTGAAAGCTGAGATGAGCTGAAAAGCGCCAAAAGCCAAGTAATTATTACTTTTGACTGACAGCAGGACAAGACGTGACGAAAAAAATATCATCAATGACCAATTATATAGTGCGATTTTTTCCTGACACGTACTATTGTTATGAAATTCCGAGGGACGGTCCTGTCAGTTTCCACAAAAGGGTTTCTGGTGTGTTCCTGGAAGGACCTGACATCTGTCTGATTTTTGTATTCTAGTGCGAATTACAACCTTCTGTTTTGGACTTATTGGAGAATATATGTAATGATTGGCACTCCTCCCTAGGTACACCCAATCATAGCATACAAGTATCCGGTCAAATTAAGGAAGGTGAAAAGTCGGTCACTGCACGTTCCTTATAGAGCCGTACGGCGTGACAAATGACGTCCTGAAATTTTAAAATTCGTCTTACTATAAAACTGTACTGGTCAACGTATACTTAATACTGCATGGAAAGCGAGATATCATTCTCCGGCCGAGCTTAGCTCGAAAAATCACAAACATAAAAAACAAGATCTTTGTACAATTGTACGGCCAATGTGACGCCAAAAATACGAATGTCAATTTGTCATCAAATTATATTGAAATGTGATTTGTTACACCGTCAATCGCTATTAGAGTATATAACGCCAATTCGGTGCCCTTTTAAAAAAAAAAAAACCCGAAATACAATCCATAATTTTATTTTTTCCATTATTATAATTAGGGTTTTTTTTTAATTAGCTTTAATAAGGAAAGTACACTGCGATGGAAATAGTGTGGCGTATGGACAGGGAATCTCCGTATGAAATGGTACTTTTTGAATTACAAAGGCATAAAAAGACACTTAATATTATTGCGCCCACATGTGAATGTGCACTGGAAGAAAGAGACGCAAACTCGTCAACAAAAATCACGTTCTCATATGTTCATCCGTCGACCGTGTGAACAGCGAGACGGCGTACAAATTGTCAAATTTTGTACGGTTACACAGATTACTGTAGACATCGAAAGGGCGGGTATTTATTATTCATGACAACCCAAATTACAGTTAAGGATTAATTAGTATATATATTTTTTTTCAAAAAAAAAAATTCCCGATTAGTGTTAATAACACTATTTTTTTTTTACGCTATTTATTCCTTTACTCTAATAGCGATTGACGGAACCTTAAGGTACGACTGTACTTTTATACGTAACCTACAGTACAGTACACCGTGTATCGCTATTATTATTAATAACTTTTTTGCCACTAAAAACATATTTTCTCCGTATACACTTGTCCGATTTCCAATTTGAGACCGCCAATCGAAAGCTGAGAACCTTTCCTTTCAATCGAAACCGTTAGATCCACAATCCGACAAGTGTGTACGGATAAAATATGTTTTAAGAGACGAAAAATACATTAACACTAATAGCGATTCACGGTGTACTGTACTGTATTGTCCGGCACAGTAGAATTTGTACTTTTACACTATCAAATCAGAATCACAGGGAGTCGTTTCCAAGGTGAAAAAGTTAACCGGATACGATAATTGGGAAAAGGACAAACTCACAAAGCTTGAAAGGCGGTCCGAAACGGAGGTTTGACCGAATCATCGGCAGGAAAACTCAAACCGACAAAATCTTCTCGCGTGGACCAATTACTTCTAGTTGAGGATGATTTCGTACGATTCTCTATGGTGCACGTGTAATCTCCCCAGCGATTACAAGTACTGTACTGTAGTGAGCATAGTTCAAAAGTAGGTGACCGTACGCCCATACAATATGCCTATTGTACGCAAAACATACAATATGCCCTTAAGACCCATATTGTATTGGCCGCAAAATGAAATAAAATAGGGACAGGGTTGAGTTGCACATCGATCGATAGAGAATTAAGCGACATGTCTAAATTTTGAAAAAAAATCGGACAAAAACAAATATTTCTGTGTGTTTTGAAGGACTTTTTATTTAAACCGTCAGATTCGGACGATCGGACGGTCACTGGTCAAAGTAGGCGATTTTAAAAAGATCACATGAAAAGCCCATAACACAATTTACGAAAGGACAATCTGTCATATTAGCGTCTTCAATTTTGAGGGCCACACTAAATAAAGCCTCAAATTGACCAACCAGGCAGTATGGGACGATAAAAAAATAAAATACCACACTGCCAAAAAAATTACCAAAACCTACGGACCAACCCCGTTGGCGTTCACACGGTCGAAACGCGGCTGTCAGACGAATGTGTGTGAGCGGGATTTTTTACGACATGGTTTTTTTCCCTTTTTAGAACGCACATTCTCATGCGTCTGCGGTTACTAAATCTAATTTATTGTACTTTTTAACTTAAAAAAGGTACATTTATGTACGATATGACACTGACGTACACCACTCTATTTAAGAGACAACGTACTTTCATTTTTTACGGTACTTGGAAAATAACCCTAATTAGAGTAATGAAAAATATAGATTAAACTACGCTATTTGAGAATTTTCCCGGTTTTTTTTTTCCCGGTTTTTTTTCCCACGGAATGTCATCCTACGCCGTGTCAGTTCGCTGAAAAATTCCGTCCGGCGGCGTGCGCTGTACTTTGATCTTACGTCAGATTCGGACGTTCGTACAGGAGTGTGCACGACGCACACACATACAGTATGCCTACGTTGCGAGAGTTTTGTGCAAAGTTTTGTGCGCCTACCAAAGGCCTACCATAAAAAAGCCTACTTTTGAACTATGAGTGAACGGGAATAATCTTCGCCAGTTGGCCACTCGCCGACTCTTGAAAAAGTGTGACTGTACTGTACGAAAGTCCCACGAACGCAACATCTCACGACAAAATTGGCCCCATTGCACTTTAAACACCAGTGGATCGCTACAGTCCTGTACTGTACCGTACTAGTGTCAGGAGTGCTGTTTTGGCGCCCCTAAATTACCGCCGTTGAACATAACGTAAGAGTTAGGCCGAGTCCCCATGCGCCAAAGTAAGGGTTTTTATCTGTCGGTTTCCTCAAGAACCTAGCGCCTCACCCATTAAACTACAGCCGTACAAATGAAGTGAAAAAAGATAATGTACAATTTGCGTCTGCTTCACACTTTAGGGTACGGCCCCATGTATGTGTAACTTAGGGAACTTACTTTGTATTTTAGCGCGGATCCGGCGGACCCGGATTTCGGGTGTCTCTATGTGTTTACTCGAAATTGTTACTTAAGTTTGTGACGATTGTATACGTCGACAACGCCCGTGACGGCTGTCACCGTGTACAATCTGTCTAGCCGCACCGTATTTCTGAAACTTTTTGAAGCGTCGCAAGACGTTGTAATTTTTGAAACAGTTTGCAGATTAGGTATGTCGCATGTCATTGCGTGACATCGTAGACGTACAGCCTTGCAGCCGTGGCTGTACAACATGCCTTTGCGTAAACCTCTCCTGTTCGGCCGCCATGACTTCGTAGATTTTTCACCTTTGCAGATTTTTCAACTTTGCGTGAAATGACACTACAACATTCGAGACCACTGCAAAAAAAAAAAACGTACAACATGCAAGCGGACAAAAAAAAACAACCCTGTAATTTTTTCTCGTAAAAAACTTCTAAAAAAATTCACAAGTGGGAATATGTTTTCCTATTGGTTTTACTCTGCTTAAAACACATTGTCGAGGTTGTTTATGATAAGTTTGAAGATGACATGACAAAGGGTCGAAAAATTGCAAAATAACAAATTTTCGTACATCTCAAGTTTGCGAGATGATGCAAGTTGTACTCTACAAATTTGCGATTTCTTCATACGGCTTCAACTTAGGCAGTACGACGCTAAGTTACAAAGGATAACGACATAAAAAAACCCGTACTTAGCCACATGGGGCCGTACCTTTAGGCCTCTTCTCCATCAAGCGCCAGCATTAATCGTACGGATACGTTTACTGGCAGTAATATTTCGTTCACTTCTCCATCAGGTCGTGTCATCAATGAATCTATGGCGTATGTGTTTTCTTTCGATTAGATGCACGTAGGTTCCTGTTCTGGCGACCAGCATAGTCAAAGATTCCAAAATCACAACATTTGATGCGTATCCGTACAACCAGCCGCAGATTAAAATTACGTGAATGTACAATTTGTACGTTCGTGTTTTGTCCTTTCTGTCGTTTTTCGTATTCCGTGGTGGCGCCGCTAATTCCGGATGTCAACGTATGGTGGAGGAGGCGCCACGCCACATTCTTCAACAATTTTTTTTTTTGGTTTTCGTTGGATTTGATTCCCGCTTGTCAGAAGGCACGTGGCATATGTCCGAAGGCACGTGGTTCGTACGTGACCTTTCCACGCGTATAAATTTTACATGTCCAGTGTCTAGCTAGTCTCCTCCCTCATGAGGAGACTAGCTAGAGGAGAATAGCTAGACACTAGATAGAATGATCGCTTGCTTCGAAAACACATAATCGGACGGTCGATGTTGTTGCCCAAAAGTTTGGAGAATCTTGACGAATCTCTAAGAATCATGTTTAATTAAAAAAAAAAACACAGTACGGCCTTGTACGAAAATGTGTTAACTCTGTACGGAAATGCACCTTTTCCAGTAATGAACCTCATTTTTCGCCTGATGGAGGTTCACACTTAAAATATACTACATGTTGTCGTATTGTGTTTTTAGACTCAAAGCCACATCATTCCACCTCATCTTCAAACTTTACCTTAAAACACATCATAAATATGTTTTAAATTAAAGTATAACCGCACAACAAATAAGAAAACAGTGTCGCACCTGTCAAAAGTTTATAATAGTTTCAAACGACGAGGAAAAGTACACAATTTGTTTTTTTTTTCCGTTTCGGTCAGTGTGTATTTTTTTTGCATATTTTTTTTGCAGGGGTCTCAAGATTCCATAACCATTTCACGACGACCTAATACGAGACACAGAGACAAAGACATCGTTTTTTAACCATGAACGACACGGGCTGGAAGGTCGCACCTCTACACTATCACGCAAATATATGCGACGTCACAAGCTACAGATAACACGATGCGACAACGTGTATTGTAAACCGACACATGCGTTGTTGACGTATATAATCATCACAAACTTAACTAACGATTTCGTTTATACGCACTGGGACACTTGAAAATCGAGAACGTAAAATCTTCGCTAAAATACAAAGTAAGTTCGCAAAGCTACAATTATATGGGGACATGGCATGAGCTTGTGGTTCCATCATGAGGTCTTTGTAATTGTACGATTGCATTATTGGCTGTAATATTTACGTAATTCTATAAACAACCAATTTTTGTTCCTGGTAGAACTACACACTTATACCACTATTATTTCCCGTGACGTTACGATAGGTACAATTTCATTAATATCAAACACTCTAAACAATATTAAATATTTTAGTTTACGTAATGTTTCGTTACGTACAAAATCTTTATTGTTTCGTATAAGAGTACAAAAAAAGTGTCATATAATGGTGCCTACACACAAAAGTGAACGGCATCGACAATGGAAAGCGCACTCATATTTCATTCATGCTAACAAAAACGGGGAAAATAACCAACGTATTTTTACATGTTTAACCGTGGACTATATGATTAAAGGCTATAGCGGTTATACTATGGGAAAGTTTGGAACAACTGCGACGTGTATCGCTTTTATTGTGAACTTATTTTTTGCCACTTAAATCATAATTTTTTCCTACACACTATTCCAATTTTTGATTGGAAACCGACATTTTGAAGGTGAAAATCTCAAATTTGAATTGCAGGCATCGGATGAACAATTGCTAAGTGTGCAAGAAGAAAAGATGTTATAAGTGGCGAAAAAAACATTTACACTAATAGCCATACACATTATGCTATACTTTATTGTCATGCTTGTAGACTATTATTAGGTCCTTGAACTCAAAATAGCGTTTGTAGCACTATTTTTCTTTTTAGTCTAACAACTATACACAATAATAGCGATTCAAGGTAAATCGTACACGATGTATCGTCATTAGCCCTGATGTTAGCACACATTTCCATGGAAGAGAAGAGCACTCTGTGGAATTATACGTTTCTTGTAAGTTCTTGAAATTAAACGGAATGCTGGCAATGCAGGAGTTGGAGTTCATTCAAGGGGGGGATATATCTACTGCGGTCATATCGCATATCTACTGTAACCTTTGAGGCATGACAAAAAACGTACATCCTGTGACATCTACAAATCTCTGACTGGGTATAGTCTTGAAATCATAACGGGTAAGCAAGTCCCACCGACAAAAATAATAGAAAACGATTTGACGAAATGGTACATACTGGACATGTGGACGCGTACTTTTCGTCGGGCAAAAGCAGAGATACTCGATTTTTGTCTCCACGCGAGAGAATCTTAGCAAGCACGTGCAGTGGTTACCGTACGTGCAGCAGTAAGGAACGATTTTAAAGTACAAAGACAAATTGTAAACGTGGCGAAAAGATTTTGATTACATTTAGCAATACACAATATCTTTAACAAGTACAGTACACCGTGTATCGCTATTAGGGTTAAGATTTTTTTCGCTACTTAAAACATATTTTCTCCGTACACACCTGTCCGATTTTCAATTCGATACCGCCATTTTGAAGCTGAGAATGCTACCTTTCAATTGCAACCGTCAGATCAACAATCCAACAAGTGTGTACGGATAAAAGATGTTTTAAGTGGCGAAAAACATTGACGCTGATAGCGATTCACGGTGTAGTTTATCCGGCTGAATCGTATCTTACAATTACACGTATCGTACAATTGCACGAACATTGGGTAAGGCCTCGGTTCGGTAAGAATACGGCGATAGGAGACAAAAACCGAGTCTGTTTTTGGCTTTGCTTAATAAAGTCGGCATGCGTGAAAAAAGATGTTCAGCCGGTAAAATCGTATCGCAAACGTCAAAATGTTCTCATTTTTTGTCAGTGGTTACCTAATTCTATTGCAATGATTCAAAAATGTATTCATTCGAAGATTCGTATGTATCACAAGATGGACGTTTCCATAAAGACAAAGACAAAGACTTTTCGTTTCCCAAGGCAAAGACTATACGCTGATTTTATAGCGTTACATGTCGAACGGGGATTGTCCATGATCAATATGTACTTTCTAGGGGATATCGATAATCGATATCGGCTAAATGTGCATACTGTCCATCTGTAACCAGACCTCGTCGTCGATCACACGTGTCAAAGACGATACGTAGACGGATAACATTTAGCCCATCATGCACATCCGCGATATCTTCGTGAAAGGTAAAGATGAGTAAATTAGAGGCTATTACTGTAATTAGAAATTTACATAAATGATAAACGTATATGATATCGAAGGGATGAGTAAGGTAGATTGGGTCCTAAACAGTCAGTTTACAGTTGGTTGAAGTAGAAACTAAAGGTTTTTTTGGTATTTTCTAGGTTTAAACATGTAAAGATAAAGAGCAGAAAAGAAGCATAACTCCTCTCTCTAACTCCCACACTTGTCGCAGTCACTAAGGTTGGAGAGGAAGCTAAAGCCATGGCTACCTATGCTGTCCAGAGAGAGACAGGTAGGTGTTTGGTAGGTTTACCAAAAGGAACTTGATGGACCCTGGATATGATCCTGGTACATGCCGTCGCAGTAGTCGGTAGCTTTATCCTAGGTCTAGGATCAGTGCTGAGGAATATAGGGTTTCATAAATATTTATACATGTACACGTAGACAATTTCAGTCAACGTACCGGCTCATTTGTCAACCGTTCGATCTAATCCGGACATTTGATTTCGTATGCCGAAATTAAATGTTGTTTCGTATATTCCGTGTGGTACGGATGTCGTGCGGACCGGTACATTTCCATGTTCAATTTGTCCCGTAGTTAGTTAAATAGAATATGCCGCCTTTGTAATGTTTAAGTATCAATCGTACCCAATATACCTTAACGATCTTCAACACCTTACGGATATGACCGAGGACTATGCCATACAGTTTGTATCCGGGAGGTCACAGGACCAAACCTTGGTCCTGCCCATCTTTCTTTTGCAGCAGCTGGGTCTTTTCCTCCTATCTGTCTTTCTCCTTGTCTGCATAGGGCAGCCATGGCTGCCTGCTAGTCCTCAGTGGCTACGACAAGGAATCAGGGCTGTAGTAAGACCATGAGCAAAATATCAAGAGTATCAAATACCTTTTTCAACACTTCCCTTATTTTCTAGTCTATCTTTTGCTTCGATCCACACTTCTCCCTACAAAATATCAAATTGGGAGAAGGAACCGGCTTAGTCATCATATCAACTACCATTTCTCCATCTGGTCTATATTCCAAACTAATTATTTTATTCTCAACCTTCTCTCTAACAAAGCTCAAACGAATATCCGTGTGCTTTGATTTAAAGTGATGCTTAGGATTTGCTGCAATTGCAATTGCAGCTTGATTGTCACAAAATATCTTTTGCACTCAATTCTTCATATATCTCAATTCTTGAAGTAAAGATTTCACCCACATTAATTCTTTCACAGTCGAACTAGAGGCCATATACTCAGCCTCGATGGTGGACTAAGCAATCACCTTTTGTTGCTTGTTGCTCCAACAGCAAGCCCCATTCCCAACACACAACACATACCTAGAAGAACACCTCCTCATCGGAGCATCCCCATAACTAACATCACTCCAAGTCGTGATGTCAATATTTTCCCCTCCCAAATGCAACCATAGATCTTTCGTTCCTATCAAGTAACGCATGACCTTTTTGGCCGCTTCCCAATCTTTTTTCCTAGGATCATTGAGAGTCCTACTTAGTACCCCCACAACTGCTACTATATCAAGACGAGTACAGTTCATAAAATAGATCAAACTACCGACAACCTGTCTATACGGAATAGTTTGCATCAACTTGCTTTCTTCAGGCCCTAACTCATTACCGAAGATGAAGACTCCCTCTTTTGAGCTCCCCTCATTTCCCTCGTTTAAGTCATTTGAGTCGTACAACTATTTATTTTATCCATTTGAAAATTTTGAAGCATATTTCAAATTGCTTCTTTTTGAGTTAGTCTAAAGTTTTATTCTCTTTATCCCTCTTTATCTGAATTCCCAAAATATACTTTGTCTCCCCGAAGTCTTTTATTTAAAATCTACTATTTAGATCCTTTTTCAATCTATTAGTTTTCTCCATTGATTTACTCAAAAGTAGCAAATCATCAACATATATGGCAATGAAATTTATACCTTTCTCATCCTCAGATATATTAATGGAATGTTCCGAACTGATTCGGATATATCCCAAACTCGTCAAAAACTCGTCTAGTTTCTTGTTCCATTGGCGTGGAGCTTGCTTTAGTCCATAAAGAGACTTTATCAATCTGGACACCTAACTTTCTTCTCCTTTCTCCACAAATCCTTTCAGCTGTTGCATGAAGATCTCTTCTTTTAATTCTCCGTGTAAGAAAACGGTTTTGATGTCCATCTAGTGAACTTCCACGTCTTTCGTTGCCGCTAGACTAAGTAGAATCTGGACGAAATGAAATCTAACAACCGAAGAAAAGGTCTTCTCATAATCAATTCCCTCCTTCTGTGTAAACCCCTTTGCCTCCAATCTAGCCTTGTATCGCTCGCCACCAATCTGGCCTTGTATCGCTCGATAGTGTTATCCGGATTGAGTTTCAACTTAAATAACCATTTGCACCCTATCGGCTTTTTGTGCGCAAGAAAATCCACCAACTCCCATGTGTTTGCTTCCATAATGAAAGCCATCTCATCATTAATAGCTGTCACCCATCTACTACGTTTCGGACTATTAACTGCTTCCGAGTAAGTCTGGGGTTCGCTCAAATGTGACAGCTTAGTTACCTTATTGTTCACTTGTCTCTTTTGAGGTTTATTGTCGCTTCTCCTTCATCCTTTAAACTTCGACGTTGGAATGGAGGGTAATCTTAGATTTATCTGAACAGCTTCATCTACTCCCCTATCAAAAGAGTCCATCTCCGGATGTTCATTGTCCATTTCCGGTCTTTCCTCGTTTTCTTCTTCGGTTTCAATCGGAAGCTGTGACTCGAAGAGAGGGTCATTCTCGGTCAGATTTTTCTCTTCCTCTGCAAGGTCACGCTGAACCGGAGTTAGGTTAGAAGAATCTGAATCTAACTCATTTTCGGATTCAATTCTAAATTTAACTAGTTTAGTGTATTTAAAAGGATCTATGGACTTCCCTTCATCCATGACTACCAAGTGTTTTACTAGAATTATGTCTTCTCTTCCGAGATCACAAAATGTATATCCTTTTACATTTTTATCATACCCAAGTAGGTATCCCGGCTCTCCCTTTGCATCTAACTTCAAATCAGTTTTTGTGTATTTAGACTAAACACTTTGAAACTCTGTGTGCTCCATTGCCCACAGAAATCGCAGATCCAAAAGAAGCTAATCTAGGTAGTGCCGACTCCAAGTTGATATAAACCAAAATGAATGACCCCTTGACAATAAAAAACCAATTATAGCTTCACCCCTGTGAAATAAGACTTTCTGTGTGCTTAGTTCCACCACAGAATGCAAAGTTAGAATATGAGTTTTGGACACATTCACTCACTTTGACTTTCCCTTAGAAATGCAGCCACCGTGGCAGGCAAAAACTCTGACCGACTATAACCTTGTGTAGCGTGGACCCCCGTGAGTCTGCAGCAAAAAGAATCAGTGAAAATGGTCAAGTAAATTGATAGTTATGAATGGTCAAAGATGACCTTTTGTACAGGAGCTCTCTCGGAGAGAGGCTGCTACCTACTAAATTTTCTAAGTCCTATCTCTCTCTAAAACTCTATCTACTGACGTACGGCACCAATCAAATTATTATGTCATACATAAAGGTACACGTGGTCGTGTACTTTCTGTACGACCATCGTTCGACATGGCCAAAATGTGGACACATGTCATATCCGGATTTGTTCCCGTAATCTTCGGAGTTGCCGCAATCTAGCGTTTTTGTGCCACGTGTCACATGACATGGCGATGACACTAAATTGCCAAAAGTACATATTCTGTGATCCCGACGCCTATCGTGGCCGTTCGATCAAAACCGGATACAACTATAGTCGTTGAAAATATACGCGCGGTATTTGTTTCGTGTTCGAAACAAATGCGAGGTGTCTGTTTCCTATAATACATTAAAATCGTACAGAAACTTTATCTATGCATTACGTATCTATTTCCCGTTAAATGAACTAGTCTACGTGTAACAAATTAAATATTTGTCAAACCTATTATGTCCCACCACTAATCCTAAACTTATAGGTTAAAGCTAACTGGTAATTTGACGGACGTTAGGTACCCGGATCAAATCCTGGGTCCGTCAAACGTTTTAGGTAACTCTATCAAGATTTGCCTCCCTGTCCTCTTTGGACAGCCTAGGCAGCCATGGATCTAACTTCTCCTCAAGTGTTCAGTGACTGCGACAAGTGTGGGGACTTGAGTGAACAGTTAGAGGCAAGCTGTCAGTGTCTCCTATTTTGTCTTTTATTTTACAACATCTAGACCTAGAAAATACTTAAATTTCAACACTCCCCTTATTTTCTAGTCTACTTTACTTTAAACTCCGTTCAAAAACAACAAATACATATATATATATATATATATATATATATATATATATATATATATATATATATATATATATATTTTCCTTTCCTTTTTCCTTTTTCCTTAATGAAGCTTCAAGCGAATACCTTTATATTTAAAAAAGTGTTATAGATGACCAAAAATAATTTCAATTTGTCGATCATACATTTTATTTTGCATGCCACTTTTCATAAATCTGAGCAAAGATTTTATCCACCTCCTCCCCTTTTCATCCAACCAAAATCCACTTTCCCTTTTGCATTTCCAACAGCCAGCCCCATCCCCAATTTGCAACACATACTCAGATGCTAACCCTTTTACAGTCACACCTTTATAGAGGGCATCACTCCCATTAGTGACGTCAAAACCATTACCCCCCAAATTTATCTTTAAATCAAGAGTTCTCACTAAGTTCCTCGTAAAATCTACATCTTCCGAACTCATGTTTTTATCCATGATTCTCACCCCATTTTTTGAACTTTCCTTACTCTCTCCTATGGAATTCCTTCCACTATCACTTTCTAATTTTATTCCCAATAAATATTTCTCATCCCCTAAACCTTTCATTAAATATTCCTCTTCTCCCCTATCTTTTAAAACCCCCTCTATAATTAATTCTACCCTTTCCTCGGAATCCGTTGAAGTCTCCCTTTCCGACCAGTTTTCTGTTTCCAAAATATGTGTGAAACTATCGTCAATATTTTGAACTCCCTCAAGTATCTCCTCTCTCTTTACTTCCCTTATACCTCCAAAAGCACATTGTTGCTTACGTGGAATTTCTGTGTGCTTTTCTCTCTTCCCCATACTACCGATGCGGAGAAGCTCCAACATATCTTCATCTTCTTTCTCCTCTTCCCCTTCTTCCTCCTCATCCACATTCCAACTTCTAAGCTCTTCCAAACAAGGGCATTTCTCTATATAATGACCCGGTTCCCTACAAAAGAAGCAAACCCCTTTTTTCAAAGCTCTCGTTTCTTTTCCTCTCGCCTCTCTTTCTACCAAAGTTTTGATAAGGTTTACCTTTGTCTTTCTTCCTCTCATCATGCTTCCGCTCGTCACCGCCGTTCCTCTCATCACGCTTGCGCCAATCACCACCTGCTGTAAATGCATTCACTCTGTCACTTCCCCTACGAAGCTCCAAAGTGCTTTCCCTCACAAGAATTATCCCCACGGTAAAGCTCCAAGTCCACGAGGAGCCATCCATTGCATGCATACGACAAATGATGTTTTCGTACTCATCAAGGAGTTTCATGAGTAGTGTATTAATCTTCCTCTCCTCAAATTCTACATATTCCGCACTAGCAAGCTCAACATATAGCGCAGCAATATCATTCCAAAACTCTATCATGCTACCGCCTTATAAACATATGCATCTATTTCTTGGTTTACTAATTGCTGCCTCTGAATAGTTAAATCTGACTTAGTGCTTCCCATATCTTTGAAAACTTCGTTAAGTTTATAAGAGTGATAGCTTTGGACTTAGACACGTTTCTAAGTATGAGATGCTTTGCAATAGTGTTTTTGTATTCCCATATTTTTCTGTCATTTTCTTCAGTTTTAATCCCTACAAGTGGTACCATAGCTGAGAGCATAGCTCCCCTCACCATAGGTGTCCCTTTTTCCTTCTCCCCCTTTTCCCCATCCACGGCAAGGTTTTTCCCTTCACCTTCCGTTGCATCTGAACTTCGGTTGATATTCTGGGCAGCCTCAGATGATTCTCCATAGTAAGCTCCTCCAAAGCCAGGTGGCGGACATTTCACTTGTCCCGAAACAATTCCCCATAAGTGCTTCTCGAAAAGCAACCCCTCCATTGTAAACTTCCAATAAGTGAAGTCTGTTTCATCGAACATAGGAACCCTAGATGGTGGGCCTATAACGTGAAACTCTGTGTGCTCCATTGCCCACAGAAATCGCAGATCCCAAAGAAGCTAATCTAGGTAGTGCCGACTCCAAGTTGATATAAACCCAAATGATTGACCCCTGAACAATCAGAAACCAATTATAGCTTCACCCCTGTGAAATAAGACTTTCTGTGTGCTTAGTTCCTCCACAGAATTCAAAGTTAGAATATGACTTTTGACACATTCACCCACTTTGACTTTACCTTAGAAATGCAGCCACCTTGGCAGGCAAAAACTTTGACCGACTACACCTGTGTGTAGCTTGGACTCCACAGAGTCGGCAGTAAAAAGAATCACTGAAAATGGTCAAGGAAATTGATAGTTATGAATGGTCAAAGATGACCTTTTGTACAGGAGCTCTCTCGGAGAGAGGCTGCTATCTACTAAATTTTCTAAGTCCTATCTCTCTCTAAAAATCTATCTACTCACGTAGGGCACCAATCAAATTACTTTGTCGTACATAAAGGTACATCTGCCGGGGTACTTTTTGTACTGCCATCGTACGACATGGCCAAAATGTCGATACATGTCATATCCGGATTTGTTCCCGTAATCCCTGGAGTTGCCGCATCCAACGTTGTCGCGCCACGTGTCACATGACGTGGCGATGACGGTAAAACGCCAAAAGTACATATTCCGTGATCGCGGTGCCTATCGTGGTCGTCCGATCAAAACTGGATACAACTATAGCTGTTGAAAATATACCCGCGGTATTTGTTTTGTTTGTGAAACAAATGCGAGGTATCTGTTTCCTACAATACATTAAAATTGTACAGAAACTGTATTTATGCATTACGTATCTATTTCCCGTTAAATGAACTAGTCTACGTGTAACAAATTAAATATTTATCAAACCTATTATGTCCTACCACTAATCCTAAACTTATAGGTTAAAGCTAACTGGTAATTTGACGGACGTTAGGTACCCGGATCAAATCCTAGGTCTGTCAAACCTTTTAGGTAACTATTTCAAGATTTGCCATCCTGTCCTCTTTGGACAGCCTAGGCAGCCATGGATCTAACTTCTCCTCAAGTCTTCAGTGACTGCAACAAGTGTGGGGGCTTGAGTGAAGAGTTAGAGGCAAGCTATTAGTGTCTCCTCTTTTGTCTTTTATTTTACATTCTCTAAACCTAGAAAATACTTAAATTTCAACACTCCTGACCTCCAAACACCTTTAAGCGTGAAATATTATTTTTTCTCTCGGTCCATCTTTCATAAGGTGTTTGTCATTTTACCGTTGAGGTAAGGTATCTATATTTGAGATAGTTAACACAATTCATAATTTCTGCCCAAAAAATAATTTCTTATCTTTTTATCTGACAAAATAATACGGGCATTATCACTTAATGTCCGAATTAGTCTCTTGGCTACACCGTTTTGTTCTGGGTTCTTTGGGACAGTCTTTTAGGGTTGAACCCCTTCCTCTTTCAAAAAATCCTCAAACTCATTAGAAATGTATTCCCCCTTATTATCACTCCTAAATATCTTTATAGGTGTCTCATGAAGCATTTCACTCAATGCTTTATACTCATTAAAATAAGCAAAAGCCTCAGATTTGTTTTTCAAGAAATATATTGCAATTTTTTGTCCTCCATTGGACTACATAATTCAGGAAGCCTCACGATAGTTTTTAGCTAACACACTTCAAGCCACAACCACTGCTGCCCAAGTGTCCGTGGCAAAAAGAATCATTGAAAACGACTAACCAGCCAATAAGTTATAAAGTGGAAAAAATGCCAATTTATACAAACTCTCAAAGAGAGAGGTGACTGTCTTCCAAATTTCTGAAGTCCTTAACCCCTCTCACAACCCCTATCTATTGAAGTATGAACCAATCACACAACTATAAAGTACAGAAAGGTACTACGGCTAATGTACTTTCTGTACGATATGTGTATGACAAGGCCACTGAGTGGACGCGCGTCACCATTCCACTCGTCCGTATGCTCCTCTGAATTCTTGGGACCAAAAGTTATCCCTCCACGTGGCGCCAGGTCATGCCACGTCCATAAACGCCAAAAGTGACCATTCTGCGATCTCGACAGTGATAAACGCTGTCACTTTAAATCCGACATTAAATGTCGACCGTCAAAAATGTCTGATTCATTTGTTTCGTGCGAAATGACGTCCGCACTTAAACTTTGACTAGTTCTATGTTCCTTTGTTTATATTTCAGTTAATCGATTTTACGATCACGTACATGTTTAAATATATATCACACCCCCTGTAATCTAACGCACTTCTACGACAGACTAGATAGAGCTAACGGCTACGCCGTACTCTACCAGTCTAAGGTTCGAGTCCTTCCGAACTCAACCTTTTGTTGAGAGTGACATAAGTCACTCTTTAGTCCTGTCTGCTGATTTAAGGCAGCCATGGCTCAACCACCTTGTGTATCCTTTAGTGACTACAACCAGTATGGTGGTTAGAGAGACGAGGTGGGGGCAGGCTGTCGGCCCTTTTGTTTTCCTATTTATACTGATATATTTAGACATAGAAAATACCTTATAAGTGTAATAATTTCAACGCTCCCCTTATTTTCTAGTCTAACTTTAACTTCAGTTTGAGTCCACACTTTTCTCTGCAATATTTTAACTTGGGAGAAGGCACCGGTTTTGTCATCATATCAACCACCATTTCCTCATCAGATCTATATACAAGATTCACAATTTTATTCTCAACTTTTTCTCTCACAAAACTCAATCTTATGTCCATATGTTTAGCCTTAAAATGATGTTTTGGATTAGCTGCAATTGCAATGGCAGCTTGATTATCACAAAACACTTCATGCATTCTCTCCTTCATATACCCTTGTTCGTGCAACAAGGACTTTACCCACATCAACTCTTTCACAGCAGAACAAAAGGCCATGTACTCAACCCCCATAGTAGATTGAGCAACCACTTTCTGTTGCTTGCTGCTCCAACAGCAAGCACCTTGCCCCACATACAACACATACCCAGAAGTGCATCTTCTCATAGGTGCGTCCCCATAACTGGCATCATTGCAAGTAGTGATGTCAGTGTGCTCCCCTCCCAAATGCAACCATAACTCTCTGGTTCCCACCACATATCTCATGACTCTCTTGGCTGCCTCCGAGTCTCTTTTCTTAGGATCATTAAGACTCCTACTGAGTACTCCAACTGTTGCCGCTATGTCCGGCCTGGTACAGTTCATAAAATAGATTAAACTTCCTATGACCTGTCTATAAGGGATAGACTTCATAAACTCTCTCTTCTCTGGACTCATCTGATCGTCTAAGATCACCACTCCTCTTTCTCCACTCCCATCACTTACTTTTTTTCAAGTCCATGGGAGTGGTACAACTGTTAGCATTTTCCATCTGGAATTTCTCAAGTATATTACGTATTGTTTTTTTCTAAGTAAGTCTGATAATCTTCTTTCCCCTATCTCTCTCCATTTATATCCCCAAAATATATCTTGCCTCCCCTAAATCCTTCATATCAAATCTACTTCTAAGATCTTTTTTAGCTTATTGATCTTTTCCAAAGATTTACTCAACACAAGGAGATCATCCACATAAATTGGAATAAACATGACACCATTCTCATCTTCAAACATATAGATAGAATAGTGAGAGCTGATCTGGATATATCCCAGACCGGTGAGAAACATATCTAGTTTCTTATTCCATTGTCGGGGAGCCTGCTTCAGTCCATATATGGACTTTATGAGCATGCAGACTTTGCTCTCTTCTCCTTCCTCCACGAACCCCTCGGGTTGCCTCATGAAAGATTCTTTCTCTAACTCACCATTACGAAAAGCATTCTTATTGTCCATCTGGTATAGAACAGAAGTTCATGCAGACTATTCCTTACAGGCAAGTAGTGGGAAGTCTAATCTATTTTATGAATTGTACCCGGCCGGATTTAGCTGCAGCTGTAGGAGTGCTGAGTAGAAGTCTAAATGCTCCCACTAAGAAGGATTGGGAGGCAGCTAAGAGAGTTCTTAGATACTTGATAGGAACTAGGGATCTATGGTTGCATTTGGGTGGGGAGAATACTGACATCACTACTTGGAGTGATGCTAGTTATGGTGATGCTCCGATGAGGAGATGCACTTCTGGATATGTATTATATGTGGGTGATGGGGCTTGCTGTTGGAGTAGCAAACAGCAAAAGGTTATTGCTCAGTCCACCATGGAGGCTGAGTATATGGCCTCTTGCTCTGCTGTAAAAGAATTGATGTGGGTCAAGTCTTTGCTTGGTGAGCTTGGTCACCTTAAGAGTGGTGTGCATAATTTTTTTTGTGATAATCAGGCTGCAATCGCTATTTCTGCCAATCTTAAACATCATTTTAAAGCCAAACACATGGACATTAGACTCAGCTTTGTTAAGAGAAAGTAGAAAACAAAATAATCAGTTTAGAGTACCGACCAGATAACGAAATGGTAGCAAATATGATGACCAAACCTGTGCTTTCCCCTAATTTTTTGTAGGGAGAAGTGTGGTTTTAAATTAAAGAGTGACTAGAAAATAATGGGAGTGTAGAAATTGATAGTTCTTTTAGTATTTTCTAGATCTAAAATAAAGTGCAGCAAAAGAAGCTGAGGCAATCTGTCTCATACTTCTCTCTCCAACTCTCACACTTCTCGCAGTCACTGAAAAAGTTTGAGAGGAATCTAGTGCCATGGCTGCCTATGCTATCCAAAGATTTACGGGGTAGTAAAGTAGTTTATTTACTAAAATGTAAGCTGTCGCCCAGAGGATTTGATCATAGTACTTACGGATAGGTAATGCGGCAGGTAGCCAGTAGCGTCATCCATTTAGTCTAGGATTAGTGGTAGACGATATAGTGTGTAATAAATATATAAACGTTAACATATAGGCTAATTCATTTAACGGCAACTATATACGGGATACATAGAGTTAGTTATGAAAATTACCGATTACGAGTACGAAGAATAAATAAGTACCGCGCATTTGTTTCAATAGCGAAACAAATACATCGCAACTATTTATGACGGCTACGATTGAAATCGCCATTCAATCGGACGGTCGGAAAGAATGCCGAGATCGCGGAAGAAGATTTCGGCGGTTTATGGTCGCCGCCACATCGGATGACACGTAGCACCACAACATTGGATTTCGCCATCTTCAGAGATTACAGAAACGAATTCAGAAAAGACACGTGTCAACATTTTGGTCATGTCGTACAATGTTCGTACATAAAGTACACCGGCAACTGTACCTTTTTGCACGGTACAGTAATATGATTGGTGCGGTACGTTTGTAGATAGAGTTTTTGAGAGAGATAGGACTTAGAAAAATTTGGTAAATAGGACCCTCTCTCCCAAAGAGCTTTTGTACAAAAGGTCAATTTTGTCCCTCCATAACTTACTACTCATGGGAGCAAATTCAAAGATTCTTTTTGCTATCGACTCAGAGGAGTCTTGCCTTCACACGGGTGAAGTTGGTCAGAGTTTTTGTTTGCTAGGGTGGAATTTTTTCGTGCTGAGAGACAAAGGGGTGAGGGTTATCTTAGAGGCTTCGTGTGAACTGCCTACTATGAGGTCCTATGGAGGTCTCACAGTTGCACATCATCATTTCATTATCCCCAAACTGAATTCCTTGTACTACCCCAAGCTTTTACATTCCTTTCAACCTATTAAATTGCGCATGCCCTAATCGCTTATGCCAAATCATCAACTTAGAAACACCAACATAGTAAGCATTCTTATTTTCTTTACTCAGGTTAAGTCTAAACATTCCTTGGCTATGGTTATCTGTCGTGAAGTAAACTTCATCCCCATACTTAGCTGTAAAGACTCCCTTTCAAGTGAAGGTATCAAACTCTTTGTCATCTAACACAGATGTAGAGACAAGATTTTTACTCAGCTGAGGAATGTAGAGTACATCTGAGAAGGTGAGTATGGAAGTCTTTCCCTCCACTAAGACTTTCAGATCAACCGATCCCACTAGATGTGTTGTAACCACTCTCCCATCCCCATACTCTATTTGTACAATAGGGACTTTTTTTAACTTAGTAAAGAGATGCTTATCACGACACATATGCATGGATGCACCTGAGTCGATAATCCATCCTTCCTGTGTAGCTTGCCGAATTGATCTGAGAGCACACTTTTGTTTCCGAAGGATCTCTAACTCCTCCACACTCTCGTCAACAAAAATCTCCCCATCCTCTTGAGATGACTTGTCCTCGATTTCTCCTTTTTCTTTTGTGACCACAAGTGCCTTTTACTTCCTTCTAGAAGAACCCCCTCCACGGTTCTCTTGGAGCCTCAGCTCCGACAACTTGACACAATGTGCTATGAAGTGTCTTGACTTTTTGCAAAATTGACCAAGGCCCTTTGGAGGCCTCAGTCCTCTAAACTGATCTCTTTCCCCTTTGTACGGTTTCTTCGGGTCCTTGCCCCATCGGTCCTCTCCTGGAGCTAGAGCTTGAATACTCTTTCCTCTTCTTCTGTGTTTTCCTACACAAATATCATCTGGACCACTGTATTCCACTTCTATGAACTATCACTCATTTCTTGTACTCCGTACCCTATGTTCTGGTACTCGTCTGGTAACTTCATGATAAGAGTGATAACTTTCATTTTCATTCTACCTATCCACCCTACATTTTCCATCACCATATACAAACAAGAAAGATCATTACAATAATCTAACATCTTTCCTCCTTTGTAAGTGTAACTCACTAGCTTTTGATCAGCCAATTGGAGCTCTTGAATAGTAACAGCTCTATAGATCTCCACAAAACTCACCCAGAACTCCTCGGCCTTGTAAATGTGAAGGTGAGGGGTCGCCAAAGCTTGAGTGAGGTGCCTTAGAATGAAGTTTTTGGCAGCCATGTTTATGTCTTCCCACATTTGAGTATCGTTATCCACAGTCTTCACGACAGCCGATACCGGTGCCGTGGCTATAGGAGTGAGGGGTGTCTCCTTCTCTTTCCCCTTTTCGGAAACACTGCTTTCCCCATCATCTGCCTCCTCCGGTGAAGCAGTCGCTGCTGTAGGAAACCTAACTCCTCCAAATCGTGGTGGAGTTTTTGAAGGTGGACATTTCACTTGTCCACTGAGGATACCCTAGTATCGTTTTTCGCACAAAGCCCCCATCATCATGGCTTCCTAATGATGAACCCCAGATCCATTGGAGGTGGGCACCCTAGAGGGTGGGCCCATAACCTGCAATTGTGTGTCCTCCATTAGACTACATATTTCAAGAAGCCTCTAAAAAGTTTTTTAACTAACCCACTTCAAGCCGCAACCATTGCTGCCCAAGAAGGCAAACTGATAGTTTGACTGCACCCTTTTGCAGCATGGACTCCCCTGAGTCCGTAGCAAAAAGAATCACTAAAAACGAACAACAAGGCGATAAGTTATGAGGTGGCAAAAATGCCAATTTATACAAACTATCAAAGAGAGAGGTGACTGTCTTCCAAATTTCCTAAGTCCTTAACCCCTCTCAAAACCTCTATCTACTGAAGTACGAACCAATCACACAATTGTAAAGTATAGAAAGGTACTACGACTGATGTACTTTCTATACCGCGTGTGTACGATAAGGCCACTGAGTGGACGCGTGTCACCATTCCACTCGTCTGTATGCTGCTCGGAATTCATGCGACCAAATGTTATCCCTCCACGTGGAGCCTGGTCATGCCACGTCCATAAATGCCAAAAGTGACCATTCCGCGATCTCGGCAATGATAGACACTGTCAGATTAAATTCGATATTAAATGTCGGCCGTCGAAAATGTCTGATTCATTTGTTTTGTGCGTAATGACGTTCGCACTGAAACTTTGACTAGTTCTATGTTCCTTTGTTTATATTTCAGTTTATCGGTTTCAGGATCATGTACATGATTAAATATATATCACACCCCATGTAATCTAACGCACTTCTACGACAGACTAGATAGAGCTAACGGCTACGCCGTACTCTACCAGTCTAAGGTTCGAGTCCTTCCTGAATCAACCTTTTGTTGAGAGTGACATAAGTCACTCTTTAGTCCTGTCTGCTGATTTAAGGCAGCCATGGCTCAACCACCCTGTGTATCCTTTAGTGACTTCAACTAGTATGGTGGTTAGAGAGAGGAGGTGGAGGCAGGCTTTCTGCCCTTTTGTTTTCCAATTTATACTGATATATTTAGACCTAGAAAATACCTTATAAGTCTAATAATTTCAACATATACTCTATAGTATCTAGACCAATCATCTGTGATAATAAGCATAAATCTTTTCCCTCGAACTGATGGCTCTTTGGCATGTCCCCATATGTCAGTATGAACTAGATCTAAGACCTTTTCACCCTTATATGTTGCGGTTTTGGAAACAACAATCTGTGGGCCTTTCCTTGAGCACATACAATACAATCATCCAAAGTTTCATTGTCTCCAAAATGTATTCCCTCAACTACACCCATTCTCTTCATTTTCTTCAATCTATTTAGATGCACATGTCCCAATCTTTTATGCCACCTCATCAAATCACTTACACCAGCATAGTTAATTCTTGTCTTTCCATTACTCAATTCAGACTAACCATTCCTTAGCTACCTTTTTCAGTTGTGAAGTACACTTCATTCTCATCGCTAGCAACAAAGACTCTTTTCTTAGTACTAGTCTCAAAACCCTTATCATCTAAGACCAACGTAGAGATAAGATTCTTGTTCAACTCTGGAATAAAAAGAACATCAAAGAATGTGACTATAGATGTCTTACCATCAACCAAGACTCTCAGATCCACTAATCCCACTAAATTAGTGGTCACTTTTCTCCCATCCCTATACTCTATCTCTACATTGGGGATCTTTCTCATCTTGGTAAACAATGGTTTTTCTCTACACATATGCATAGAGGCTCCTGAATCAATAATCTATCCTTCTTTAGGAGCTTCTCTTACTCCACCGAAAGCACACTTTTGCCTCCTTTGAATCTCCAGCTCACCTTTCACCTCCAGTTCCTAGTTGAGGATGAGTTCTCCATCGTCCTCATCGGAATCCTCTCCGATGACTAGTGTTGCCAAAAATGTCTTTTTTTTCGTTGCGATGGTTTTGTGACCTATTCCTCCTTCAATCTCAGCTCTGTTATTTTAGTACACCCTGCCATGTAATTTTATGGCTTCTTACAAAAGTGACAAAGCCCTTTCGGAGGCCTCGATCTAGACCCTTCCGATTGATTTCGTCTTCCTTGTCCACCAAAGTTTCCATAAGGTTTCTTGGAATCCTTATCTCCCCAATTAGTTCTAGCATCCAATGCTTGAACACTCTTTCCTCCTCTCCAAATCGTAATTGTGATTTCTCGAACCAAAATCATTCCCGCAACGGAGTTCCAAATCCATCGATGATTTGGCAAGTCTTGAACCCTGTTAACAATGTTTTCATAATCATCTGGGAGTTACATCAACAAAGTATTGACGTTCTCTTTCTCGGTCTCCCTTTTCCCTGCACTCTCCAACTCCATAAATAACCTGGCCAAGTAATTACAATAATCTAACATCTTTTTCCCTTTGTACACATTTTCCTGTACCTTGTGATCTGCCAGCTTCTGCTGCTGAATTGTACCACTCTTGTAAATGTTGACAAGAGCCTCCCACACCTCGTCCGCTATGTCCACATAAAGATGAGGTGTAGCCACTACCTGGGTGAGACGCCCGAGAATAAAATGAGTCACCAAGCTATTGTTGAAATCCCAAATTTTACTATAACAAGCCTCCGTTTTTTGAACATCTGCTACTGAAACCGATCCAATAGGCATTGCTGTGAGTTTCTCCTTCCCCTTCTCCTTCCCTTTGTCCTACACAATGCTTTCAACAACATCCTCTTCCATCTTTGCCCGTACAGATCCTTTGTGAACCGAGATCCTCCAAACCCTTGTGGAACTCCCAATTTTGCGGATGGGCGACGCACATGGCCACTCATAATGCCCCATAGCCGTTTTTCAAACAATGCACCCCTCATCATGGTTTCCTAACAAATGAACCATGTTCCATTGAAAATGGGCTCCTTAGAGGGTGGGCCCATAACGTGTAATTCTGTGACCTCTATTGGTCCACAAAATGTCCATCTTTTGGCAATGAATAAATGCCACCCTGCCACGCAAAAACTCTAACCGATTACACCCCTGTATAGTTTTAACTCCCCTAAGTCCGTAGCAAAAAGAATCACTGAAATTGCTCACCCGAGCATTAAGTAATGGCTGACCAAAGATGTCCAAATATATACATATGCACTATGGGAGAGAGGCGGAAACCCAATATTATCTAAGTCCTTAACTCCCTCTCTAAGCATATTACTAATCTACCTAGCGAATCAAAATACTGTAAGGTACAAGAAGGTACATGTATCGCTTTATTTCTCGCACGACCATAGTACGGCATGGCCGCTCCGCTGACATGTGTCAGTTCCTAAGCCGTAGTTGCTCCCTCCGTGATATTCGCTGTCCAATCATACCTCGCCACGTGTCACAAGCTGACATCTGCTCCGCAAACCGCCAAAATTCCATTCCGCTCCACCGGCTCATTTGTCAGCCGTTCGATCTAATCCGTACATTTGATTTTGTCCGTCGAAGCTAAATGTTGTTTCGTATATTCCACGCGGTCTTGATTTCGTGCGGACCGGTACGTTTCCATGTTCAATTTGTCCCGTAGACAGTTCAATGGAATATGCGGGCTTTGTAATGTTTAAGTATCAATTGTACCCAATATACTTTAACGATATTCAAGACCTGCCGGATAAGAACAAGGGCTATGTCGTATGGTTTCTATCCGGGAGGTCACAGGATCAAACCTTGGTCCTGTACATCTTTCTATTGCAGCAGCTCGGTCTTTTGCTCATATCTGTCTGTCTCCTTGTCTGCATAAGGCAAGCTGCCTGCTAGTCCTCGGTGACTACGATAAGTATGAGGGCTGAAGTAAGACCATGAGCAAAAGATCAAGAGTATAAAATACCTTTTTGAACCATTTCATCTCGCAGGTCATAGAATCAAGTCTTTGTTGAAATCACTAGATTTAAAGAGTATTTTCTAGGTCTCAATAGCTTAGTAAAAAAAGAAAGAAAAAGCACAGTCGCCTCCACCCTTTTTCTCTATCCCCTATACTTGTTGTAGCCTTGAAAGATAGAGAGAGAGTAGTGGAGCCATGGCTGCCTCAGCTCCTTAAATAGGACTAAAAAGTGACTTAAGTCACTCGCATCAAAAGGTTCAATCAGACAAGACTCGAACCTCCGACCGTATAGCGCGGCATAGCCGTCAGCTCTAACTAGTCTGACGTAGAAGTCCGTTAAGATACATATGGTTTGATAAATGTTTAAACTGTAGTATGATCTTAAAATAGATAAACTAATATATGAACGAAAGAACATAAAACTAGTTAATATTTAGTGAGAACGTCATTCCGCACGAAACAAATGAATCAGACATTTGTTTCGACGGCTAATATTCAATGTCGGATATAATCCAACGGCATATATCGTTCCGCGATCCCGGAATGGTCGCTTTGCCGTTTTTGGATGTGGAATGACTTGGCGCCACGTGGAGGGTTAACATTTGGTCGTAGGAATTCCGGGGAACGTACAGACGAGTGAAAGGTTGACAAGCATTCACTTAGCGGCCTAGTCGTATACATGCCGTACAGAAAGGACATCGGCCATAGTACCTTTCTGTACAGTACAATTATTTCATTTGTTCGAACTGCAGAAGATAGGGATTGTGAGAGGGGTTAGGTCTTAGCATTTTTTTAGACAGTCACCTCTCTTTTTAGTTTTGTAAATATTGGCATTTTTACCACCTGATAACTTATTGACTGGTTGGCCGTTTTCACTGATTCTTTTTGCTACAGACCTAGGGGAGTCCATGCTGCACAAAGGTGCGAGCAAATTGTCAATTTGTTCTCTTAGGCAGCAGTGGTTGTGGCTGAAAGTGGATTAGTTAAAAACTACCTAAAGGTTTCCTGAATTTTGTAGTCGAATAGAGGACACATAATTGCAGGTTATGGGCTCACCCTTTAGGGTACCCACCTTCAATGGATCTAGGTTCATCTATTAGGAAGCCATGATGACAAGGGCTTTGTGCGAAAAATGATAATGGGGTATTGTCACTGGATAAGTGAAACGTCCACCTCAAGGAACACCACCAAAAAATGGTGGAATAAGATTTTTTGCACTAGCATCTGCTGCGGCAAAGGAGGCAGATGATGGGGACAGCAGCGTGTCCGAAAAGGGGAAAGAGAAGGAGACGCCTTTTACTCTTATTACTCCTATTACCACGACACCCGGAGAGGCGGCCGTGAAGACTGCGGAGAACGATACCCAAACGTGGGAAGTCATCAACATGGCTGCCAAAAACTTCATTATAAGACACCTCACTCAAGCTTTGGCAAACCCCCACTTCACATTTACAAGGCCGAGGAGTTGTGGGTGAGTTTGGTGAGCTGGTGCTATTCAAGAGCTCCAGTTGGCCGAACAAAAGTTAGGGAATTATACATACAATGGGGGAAAGATGTTAGACTACTCTAATGATCTCTCTTATTTGTATATAGAAATAGAGAGTGCCGGGTGGACATGTACCATGAAGATGAAAGTTAACATTCTCATCATGAAATTACCCAATGAGTACAAAAACATAGTGAACCGAGTACACTAAATGAATGACAGTTCATTGAAGTGGAACACGGTGGTACGGATGATACTTGTGTAGGAGAACACAATGGAGATTATGATTGGAGGAAAATGCATCCAAGCTCTAGCTCCAGGAGCAAACCGGTGGGGGAAGGATCTAAAGAAATCGTACAAAGGAGAGAGAGATTAGTCTGGAGGACCGAGGCCCCCAAAGGGTCTTTGTCACTTTTGCAAAAAACTAGAACACTTCATAGCGGATTGTGTCAAGCTGTATGAGCTAAGGCTCTAAGAGAACCGTGGAGGGGGTTCTTCTAAAGGAAAGAAGAAGGCACTTGTGATCATAAAAGTGTAAAGAGAGACCAAGGACGGGTCCTCTGAGGAGGAGGATGGGGAGCTTCTTCTTGACGAGATTCTAGAGGAGAATGAGATCCCCTGGAGACAAAAGTGTGCTTTCGGAGCGATTCGGGAAGCTCCACAGGAAAGATGGATCATTGACTCAGGTGCATCCATGCATATGTGTTGTGATAAGCACATCTTTACTAAGCTAAGAAAGATCCCTACTGTAGAGATAGAGTATAGAGTGTAATTCTGTGTCCCCCATTTCATAGGAACTAGGGATCTATGGCTGTATCAAGGTGGGGAAAATACTGACATCACCACTTGGAGTGATGCTAGCTATGGGGATGCTCCGATGCAAAGATGTACATTTGGATATGTGTTGTATGTGGGGAATGGTGCTTGTTGCTGGAGCAATAAGCAGCAAAAGGTCATCGCTCAGTCCACCATGGAGGCTGAGTATACGGCATCTTGCTCTGCTGTGAAGGAATTGATGTGGGTCAAATCCTTGCTTGGTGAATTGAGACATCTTAAGAGTGGAATTCATAAAATATTCTGTGATAATAAAGCAGCAATTGCAATTGTTGCTAATCCTAAACATCATTTTAAAACAAAGCTTATGGATATCAGACTTAGCTGTGTTAAAGAAAAGGTGGAGAACAAAATAATAAGTCTAGAATATAGAACAGACAGTGAAATGGTGGCAGACATGATGACAAGGCCTGTGCCTTCTCCTAAATTAATGTTCTGCAGAGAGAAGTGTGGAATAAATTTAAAAGTGACTAGAAAATAAGGAGAGTGTTGAAATTAGAAGGCTTTGTTATGTATTTTCTAGGTTTCTTTAATAATCTAAGATAAAGAAGGAAAAGCAGAGGCATCCTGCTTCTAACTTCTCTCTCTAGCCCCCATACTTGTCGTAGTCACTGGAGGCTGAAGAAGAAGAAGCTAGAGCCATGGCTGCCTATGCTTCTCCTAGAGTTAGAAGGCAGTCCAATGTTAAACTTACCAAAAAGGTTAACGGACCCAGGATTTGATCCTAGTACCTACCGTTCGTCCAAATAGCCCAACATCGTTACCATGTAACCTAGCACCTGTGTCGAAGTATATAGGGTACGATAGCTACTTAAAGATGTGCAATTAAGAAAGTTTATTTAACTGACGAACGGACCACAATCACATAGACACAGCTAGACAAAATCACATCGAAAAGTATTGCTTGTATTTTAACGGCTATAAATTAAAGCCGATATCAATCGGATGGCAGAGGAAAAAGTCGACATTGTGGAATGGGTTTTTTGGCGGTTTGCAGTCACAGCCACACAGGGTGACACGTGGCAACCTGACATTGGATGGCGGCATCTCCGGGACATACCATGGCGAACCCGAACATGGCAGGCGTCGTCTCCTTGGCCATGTTCTACAATGGTCGTACAAAAAGTACTCCGGGCCAAGTACATTTCTATACTATACACCGAACTGATTGGCTCCGTACTTTAGTAGTAGAGGGTTAAGAGAAGGGTTTAGGACTTAGAAAGTATAGGTAGCAGCCTCTATCCCAGAACGCTTCTGTATAAAAGGTCATCTTTGACCATTGATAATTTACTGCTCAGGGGAGCAAATTCAAGGATTGTTTTTGTGGCAGACTCAGGGGAGTCAGCTCTACCAAGAGGTTTAGTTTGGTCAGTCTATATTCTGTTAGAGTGTGAGCAATAATCAAACAAAGACTAAGAGATTGAGGTTATCTTAGAGGCTTTTGGTAAGCTGCCTACTCTGAGTACCAATAGAGGTCTCAGAGTTACAGCATGCTTAAGGTGCGCTTGGTCCCATACTGACCCAGCTCGGTGTGAATTTGTTCAATCAGCGAGAGGCGTTCAGTCCGGCGAGGCACGTGTCTATGACTAATGTCCGCTAACAATCGAACCAGTGATCCACCTAACCAAAGATAATTTTTAGCTCTTTTCTTTACTCGTTCTTCCTCTTTGGGAGTAGTGCCTGGCCGGAAGGTTTGCGAGGAGAGGAAAAGAACTAGTGCTCCGTCTCGCCATGGATTTGGGGCAGAACGCGAGTGGGGCAGCGAAGCTAAAGAACGTGTGATATAAAAACCTGCTGATATAGCAGCTAAGTCGTCATTGAAATCCTACCGGACTCCATTGTCTGTGGTCCCTGACAAAGGATTTCGGGAAATGCCGTCTGCATTCAGACTAAGTATTCATGGGCGGTGAATTATTTCCACATCATATTCTTGTAAAAATAATGCCCATCGCGCTAATTTTCTTGACAGTTTATCGTTCGTCATCAGCTAATGTAAGGGTTGATGGTCGGTTAGAAGTGTAAACGGTTTTCCGTAAAGGTAGTGATGAAAGTGTATAATACCCCAAACTGTCGACAAACATTCTCCTTCATAACTACTGTAATTTGACTCCGCACGATTATTACTTTTGCTTGCGTAAGCGACCACGTATTCTTCTCCAGTTAGTTCACGCTGAGTTAAGATGGCCGCAATGCCAGGCTTTCCAAAGTCTGTTTGTAGGCAGAAAGGTAATTTGTGATTAGGAGGTCGGAGGATGGGAGCACTAGAGAGGGCATCTTTCAACTTCTGAAAAGCCAAAATTTGATCAGGTCACCATACAAAAGGGACCTTTTTTTTTAGTAGATCGTTCAATGGTGAAGCGACAGTCCTAAAACTAGGGATAAATCTGCGATAATAATTAGCTAATCCTAGGAAGGCTCGAAGACTCGTGAGATCTACAAGGGTTGGCAGTTTTCTGATAGCCTCAGTTTTTGCTTCAAGTGGTGTGATCCCCTCGGAGGAAATGAAATGTCCAAGGTAAGGCACACCCTCAGACCCGAAAGTACATTTAGCTGGATGACATTTTAATATAACCTTTTTCAGTTCAGTTATGACCCATTCGATATGAGCACCGTGATCTTCAATTGTGGCAGAGGCGATAATCAAATCATCAATTTAACATCGTGCAAACTTGCAACCACATAAAATTGAATCCATTACTTTTTGGAAAACTGCGGGGGCGTTCTTAATCCAAAAGGCATGACAGACCACTCCCAACGACCAAAACTACCCCAAAAGGTGGTTTTCTGCTTATCTTTCTCCTCTATTTCAATATGCCTTGTCGTAAATCGAGAATACTGAAATATTTAGCGCCTCCTACATGATCAAATATTTCTTTGGCCAATGGCATTGGATGTCGATCTTGTATTGTTCTAACATTGAATTCACGGTAATTGCCGCACATATGGCGATCGATAAAGTTTCCTTCGACATCTTTTTTTTCCTGGGCATGACACTGGGTGCTGCAAAAGTAGAATCCGCCCGATAAATGAGGCTAGCTTCCTCCAATTCAGCGCAACGTTAGTCCACTAATTCCCATTCTGTTTGAGATAAGCAGTGTTTCGACTTGAAAATGGGACGATCATTTTCCAGATCTATAAACATTTTATTGGTGGTATGGTGACCAAGATCATTCATAGAGAAAGCAAAAGCGTTGATATTCCGGAGAATCACTTCGTTCAGTAGATCATGTTCAGATTGAGAGAGATTAGAGCCAAATTTCCATTTAGGAGTTTCCGAACCTTTAATCGTCATTGCTTCCATGGCTTGTGCAAAAGCTAGCTGTTCATCCGCGATAAGTGACTGACCTAATGAGTAAACAACCAGTGTTTTTGTTAGCATTTTGTCCAATGGTGCCAGCTATGAGTAGGAAAGGATGCAGTCCAGTGAGGAGGTGTTGTTATATGACTAGAGGGAGCAGATTGGGCGGCAGTATATGCCGGAATGGACCATGACATGTGGCTAGGGTTCAAGAAATCGTAGATTGTGACATCTGGAGAAGGTTTTATAGGGGATAGAAAGAGGAAAAATTGAAAAGGTGTCCCTTTAAGGGTGACTGGAGATCGTGTAGGTATGTGTTTAGAAAATGATGATGCATCCCCCCCCCAGGTGGTTGAGACAGATGGGTTTGTGCGTAACGACCTGCTGCAAATCCGAGGCCTAAGAGAAATGAGAGAGATTGAGGGTCTATGACACGACCTAAAAGGATGCAACGCTGTTTTTCTGTGAGACCATGTGCAACCGTACTGCTGGGAAGGAAATGCATAAGGTGTTCCCGTTCTGTGGCTGTAGGTTCATCTAGGCCGCCTGTGTGAATATTTCTGAGCAGGCCGGGCCCATCACCAGAGAAAGCGTGAGAGTGTGGATAAGACACTAGAGTGGGGAGAACTTTGAGCGGTTGGCCTGAGACGTTACTGTTGTAATTTGGTGGGTGATCAGGCCGCAAACAGGTTTGGACTTTGTGAAAAGAGAAGAAGTGCACTCTGAATATCTGTAAAAGGAGGTCTGACACAAAGATTTCCTTCTCTAAAGCGTCCAATATCAATCAAGTTGGTCCATTTAGATCAGACCCCATGAGCTAAGGACTCGTGGCGAGCGACATCAATGATAAGAGGAGGACAAATTAATGCTTCTATCCGTTTGTAATCAGCTAACACTGTAGGTCGATGATCGTTATAGGCTGCCACGTTTTCCAGAATATATCCCAATGGGCGATCGAAAGATTTCAAAAAATGCATGATACGAAGTGATTCAAATAATAATTTGGTGCGCGGATCAGCTAAGCCGAGATCTTTGCCTGCTCGTGACATTCCCTGACACTTCCAAACGGCAAAAAAAAGATCGATTGGTTCCACATCGAAGGGTGTTTGTTTCTTATCAAACGAATTTCTTGAGGTAATGTTGTATGCATGTGAGCAAAAGCAGATTTAGGGAAAAGATGTGGATATTGTCCGTGTAAAATATTACAGTGATGTGTTTGGGCTTTCCGAGCTAAAGGGTTAATGTCAACTGAGTAGTAGTGCTTGATAAGTAATCCGTTGCGAAGGCATGAGAGTAGAGAGGTACCTATGCCTGCGAATAAGTCTAAAATGACTAGACCATCTTGATGAGGTTTGACCTGTATTGGTTTCCAATTAATGGGAAGAAAACCGGAAGGATATATAGAAATAAGAGGTAGAGGTGGAACCCGTGATAAAGGAATTTGAAGTGTGTGTTTGTAGATTTGATCAAACTCGAGAGAATCAATATTAAAACCTGGATTATTGAAAAGTTCAAGCAAATAAGGACTGTCGGGCATAATTTCCTCTGCGGAAAGAGAATGAAAATTTTCAAATCCCACCGAATTTCCGGAATAAGCAAGGACAGATTGGGCTGCGTGAGCCATAATGGGCATGGATTGGCGTGCTGAAATTAGAGGGAGACAAATTTGTTTTTCCCGATAATTGGTAGGACGGTAGGAAAGAGTATGATCGTACATATCAACGCCGCCTCCAACTCTGAAAATCACATCTTGCCCCACTAAACACTCGTAATCACTACATTTGGTGACCAATGCGTGAGCACGAACTTCCGCAAAATCAGATTCTGTACCATTTTGAAACCTAAAACAGAGTGGATCCTTCGTAATGCCCAAAACTGGTTCGGTTGTTCCCGCTGAGGTGAGTAAACGTGTGGAAGTTGACTAAAGTTTATCAGCTGTCAGACCTAGTTTCAGTGCAAAAGATGACCCCAAAATAATAAGTTTTGCTCCAGTGTCCATAAGTGGTAATGACGGTATGACACCATTGACTGAAAATGCACCCTTCCCATTATCTAGAAAACCGATGTGTGGGTCAAATGAACTACGCTCGTCGGTAGAGATAGGCCTAAGAGCGTCAAGATTACGGTTCATTTGTAAAGCCTGTAATGTTGCAAATGGGATGGATATCACCCTAGAATTTAGGTTGGGTGAATCGGAAATCATAGTAGACAAAATGCATAATCTTTCCTTAACCCTATGGTTGTCCTGAATAGAGCGGTCAAGAATAGTGAGTGCTTCCGTCGTGATGGTGGAAGTTGTTTCGGTAAATCGGTTGCGGTTTCTTTGGAAAATGATAATGGTAGACGTGTGCTAGAGTGTTTACCCTCGCGATTGTAATCAACTGTCCTCTTGTCAAACGTGGTTGCCCACTTTTGAAGGGTTGAATCTCGTAAAACTCTACCTGCTAGCATGGGAAGGTGGACAACTGTACGAGCCATACCAGTTAGGCGAGTCGGCAATTTCATTTGAGCCATAAGGGCTGCAAACTAGTCTTTGATCATAGCGACCATTTGAGTTTGCATTTCCTCTCTCTCTTTTTCTCTCCAAGACACTTTAGGTGGGGAGTTTTTTTTTGACTCTTTAAGTGGTTGGACTACTTTGGTAGATCTAGTTGGTATGCCACCATTTCAAATCTGATTTTGATATGAAAATTCAGGGTTTTTGATGTGATAATGATACACAAAGTGGCCAGTCTGTTGTCAGTGTGTACAAGTCGCAGATTTATCCGGGCACATCCGAGCATCATGCCCGGTCTTGCCACATCGGAAACAAATCCGATTCGATGGTTGATTTGGTGGGGTTCCCATAGCTGGGACCCTTGGTGGCCGATTATTTGGCCCCAAGTTAAGAAGATTTGGTGAATTGAAAGGGTTAGGTTCTTTTTGAGGGGCTTTTGGTCGATCGTGGGCCTCCCACCAACAATTTGTCATCTCGTATTATACAACGTATTGAGCTGCCTGGTCAACGTAAATTTGAGACCGTATGTTTGGGTAAGGTGGCTTTGAATAAATTTCTTTGACTGGAAACGAAACTGTCCAACAAACTTTTGGACAGCTTCCCCATCTGATATCAAATCGGGTAACGCTTCCCGTAAGGTCTCCATGCGAGCTCGTAAAGCAAGGGCAGTTTCCCCTGGTTTACGCTCAAAATTCATTAATTCCTTAACTTGGTCAGGATTTTGCATGCGATACTCCTCTTGTAACAAATTAAACATTATGGTGAGAGGGTCTCGTAACGAAATTATCATCCCGGGTCGTGCCGGGACGGCGGCTCGGGCTGCAATGGCATATTGGTGGGGACCTCCGCCACAGCCGGGTAAAGAACATTGTCATGCCCATCTAAGACCTCGAAAATAGCAGCTTGATACGGAATTTATGCTTGATCTATTACCTCAGGCGTACCAGCAAAGAGTGAAGAATATTTAGTTATCGCAAGTATGCCATCATACTTGCGGGAATATAAGGTAAGGGCTGACCCGCGAAGGTAACGCCCAAGAAGGGAGAAAGCGACATGCATGTCAAATCTATCTTGATAACAGAAAGCTAGATCTCGCATTTCAGTGTCGAATAACATTCAAAAATGAGATAAACTCGTAGTATCATTCATTCCAGAAAAGCATAATTGAAGTTTACCAGGAGTGCCTTCCGATGTGGAGGCCATCAAAAAAGACGAGTTAGTCGAAATTCAAAGCCTCAATCGATGCTAACGGAAACCTAAAAGAAAGAAAATCTGAATCGGGTTTCCTTTCGTAATCCACCTCTTCCACAGATAGCGTGGAAAGAATGGATGACAAAGATGAGACAGTGGTTAAATCTGAACGAATAGAAGACGCTCTAGATTCGATTAAAGGACTTAACGTCAAAGGAACCAAATTTGATAAATTCGATTGATCGAAATTTGATGAACGGAAAGTTCCACCACTACGTGTAGATCCGTATGAGTGGTCAAGATTATCTCACTCAGTGGGCATAAAAATGACTGAGATAACAAACAAATCCGTTAATAGATACGCCCTATAAAAGGTGCAACAAGTGCTAAACCATAACACATACGTAGGCAACAATCTCAAATAGTCTTTAACAAGACCACGATGGCCAAATCTAGTCAAGAGGCCGCTTTTACCGAAACCTCTACCCTGCAAACGAGTGGGCAAGGCCAAAGGGCCAGATCTATAAAAGCAGAAACTTGATAAACAAGCACCCGGAGGTGCTGATCTAAAGCTCCACGGGCATAAAATAGTTATATCCAAGGCCACCAACGGCCAGATCTAACAATAAAATTCCACGCCAAACAGACAACAAGAAAAACACAAGGCCACTCTCGGCCAGATGGCAAGTATGGAAAGTGTGGACAATGCAAATGCTCAATACAATTAGGTCTAGGTGAACCCAATCCACTCACGTACCCTCTAAATGATCAACAACTATCCTGACACGCGCCTGCACCCGCAAGGCATCATGAACTTACAAACCACTCTTAGAGATCTGGTGATTGCGAAGGGTGAACTGCGGTTGTTCGCTCCAACCAGAGTTTTGCAGAGCTCCCAAAAACGAATCAGCTCCACTATCTCCACTCCAAATTGTCGAGCAGACACCACAGCTTAATTACCAACTTAGTTAGTAGCCTATGAGGGCACGCATATCAGCACTATGCCACGATCTGCCCGACTATAAAGCAATGGTAATTTTATGTGATAATTCGTGCAACCTAATATATATATATATCTTAGGGGTGTTTTTTTTTTTTTTTTTTTTTATTTGATTAAGTTAGCTAGGTGTTCTGAGTGAGTTAATCCGGTAGGAAGAAAGAAGAGAAAACGATACCGGACAGTTTAACAATCTCAGATCAACAACTCAGAAACAAATTAGACAACAAATGAATGGAAATAAAGCATAGCATAAATCTAAACATATAGATAAATTGACAAAAACTAGACAGAAAAACCAATTGACACAAGGAATATAGAAACTTTGAAAAACTGACAATTTCAATTTGCAAAAAATGGAGCAAAACTGCAAATGTCAAATTGCAGTAAAGAGAAGAAAAGTAGACAATTTCAAGAGCACAGGAATATTAAGTCAACGAATAGCCAGTAGGCTCCTTCGTCATTTTATATTCCTTACAGGAGTTCAATGAATAAATATTTAACTCAATATCACAACACACAAACTTAAACTGTTGCAAATAGCGAGCAAATTTGAGATAACCAGATTTAGTCAAACACAAAACATACGAGGAAAGCCAACCCTAATCCACTATCACGCTGTAAACCACACAAGCAAACCCAAAACTTTCGAATCACAATCCAAGGTTCAACAACAGCCTCATAAAGAAGACCGAGCAGCAATCCACTTGATAGGACACGAGAAAAAGTGAAGGGAAACCGGTTAGGCTTCGACGTGAGCCGCATAGATTAATTTGTAGGGCATGTTTACAGAGAAAGAAAGTACGAGCTAAGCAGCAGAACGCTTAATGACCAGAAAAATAGTCACTAAACTATCCTGGCAATTTCACAAGAAAAATCCTCAAAGTTTAGGTCAAATCTTCTAAAATGAGAATTCCTGTGCTCTTGAAATTGTGTGCACAGAATTCACCTAAAATTCGCTAAGTACAAAGTCTACTGCTAAAAGTCTAACTGACTACGAATACATGCGTTCTATGTAGCTGTTTGCTACTAGTTTGGATTTTGGCCAAAAGGCAACCAGAATCGTATGCCTTACGTTACACAATCTACAACCTGCGGATAAAAACCCTTCCTACGCTACATGTGAATGCGTGCGACCTCCAAGGGTCCACGACTTAAAATGGACCATTCACCGTTGACTAGTGCAGTTTGCATCCGGATCGTCCATTTGTCTTCATCCTTCGTGGCCATAGATTTGCGTTCAAATCCACGCTGGCGTCGACATTATTTGGAGTTGATATTTCGGTTCGCGACCGTCCGTACATCGATTCAAAATTGGTCGCGGAAATTCCGGCCGACAAAGTATGTCGGTTCGCCAAAATTCTCGGACAGGAAACCACATTAGTTCGTGTAAATTCTTGTGGCTGATGACTTCGCGGACAGAATATGAAACGTCCGCGAGTTTCACGGCGTCGAAAATAAAATTTGTACGGTCCTGTCGCCACCGAAATATCCCCATGAGTAAATTGGTGTGGCGTCTTTTATATTACAGACCATTGCCATGTAAATAAATATAATTTGGTGCCCCATCGTGATCCGGCATGACAGGTGGGAACTAGAGAGTTATGGTTGCATTTAGGAGGGGAGCACACTGACATCACTACTTCGAGTGATGCTAGTTATGGGGACGCACCGATGAGAAGATGCACTTCTGGGTATGTGTTGTATGTTGGGGAAGGTGCTTGCTGTTTGAGCTGTAAGTAACAAAAGGTTGTTGCTCAGTCTACTATGGAGGTTGAGTACATGGCCTCTTGTTCTGTTGTGAAAGAGTTGAAGTGGGTCAAGTCCTTGCTGCAAGAACTGGGGTATACGAAGGAGGGAGTGCATGAAGTGTTTTGTGATAATCAAGCTGCCATTGCAATTGCAGCTAATCCAAAACATCATTTTAAGGCTAAACATTTGGACATAAGATTAAGTTTTGTAAGAGAAAAAGTTGAGAATATAATCGTGAATCTTGTATATAGTTCTGATGAGGAAATGGTAGCTCATATAATGACAAAACCGGTGCCTTCTCCCAAGATAAAACACTGCAGAGAAAAGTGTGGATTAAATTTGAAATTTAAATTGGACTAGAAAATATGGGGAGTGTTGAATATTAGTTTTATATGGTATTTTCTAGGTCTAAATTTAGTACAAATAGAAAAAACAAAAAGGCGGACAGCCTATCTCCACCTCCTCTCTCTACCCACCATACTTGTGGTAGTCACTGAGGGATAGAGAGGGTGGCTAAACCATGGATGTCTTAGCTTAAGCAGGCAAGGCTAAAGAGTGACTTATCTTACTCTTAACAAAAGGTTGAGTCCGGCAGGACTCGAACCTCGGACCGACAGAGCGCGGCGTAGCCATTAGCTCTAGCCAGTCTGTCGTAGAAGTCTGTTAGGATACACTAAGTTTGATATATATTTAAACACTGTTACGTTCATGAATTCGATTAACGGAATGACGAACGAAGGAACATAGAACCAGGTATTATATAGTGCGAACATTATCTCGCACGAAAAAAAATGAATCGGACATTTGTTTTGACGGCGGACATTTAATGTCGGGTTTAATCCGACGGTGTATATCACTATGGAGATCGCAAAATGGTCACTTTTGCGTTTATGGACGTGGCGTGACGTGGCGCCATGCGGAGGGATGACATTTGGTCGCGGGAATTCCGACGAACATAAGGACAAGCTAAAAGTGGACACGCGTCCACTTAACGGCGTTGCCGTACATAGGACGTTCAGAAAGTACATCGGCCATAGTATTTTTCTGTACCCTACAGTGATCTGATTGGTTCGTACTTTAATAGATAGGAGTTGTGAGAGGGGTTTAGGACTTAGAGAATTTGGTAGATAGGTACCTCTCACCTTTTGAGAGTTTGTATAAACTTGGCTTTTTTGCTGACTCATAACTAATCGGCTTGTTTGCCGTTTTCAGTGATTCTTTTTGCTACATACTCAAGAGAGTCTAGGCTGCATAGGAGTGCAATCAAACTATCATTTTGCCTTCCTATACAGCAATGGTTGTGGCTTGAAGTGGGTTATTTAAATACTAGGGTTGGTGTAATGATTACAACTTTGAGAGGGGGATTATACGGTTCCAGGTTGTAATCGATCGTCGCGGTCTGTCGCGCGGCTGGCTTAAATGTCGTTACGTCAAGTTAGTGGTCTTTACAACAAGTTAGTGGTCCAGTTTGGTTTGGAGTCATTAAGTCTAGCTGTACGGTTTTGTAGTACGCTGGTCTCGCGAAGGTTTAGTTTGGCGACGACCAGGTATTTTTGTTTCGTTTGGTGTGTACGGTTGGTGGGTTCGTTTTGTTTTTATTTTTTTTGGTTGTACGTTTGCTTAGTACTTTTGTTGTATGTAGTTTCGCGTATAAACGCAATTTGATTGGTAGGCTCTTCGTGCGCACTTTATGTTTGGTTTGGTTTTATAGTTTGATAGTGTGACGCTTCACTTGCAGTACTATACACTACAGCTTAGTAGGAGGGAAACTTAACCTTTTTATGGGAGAAAAATGTCCGTGAAATATATTGACTTTCGTGGACAGTTCTCTCTCGTCTGAATTATGTTTATGCTTCCGCTGTAATTTTGCACTCTGCATTTTGTGTAAGATCCTATCAAGTGGTATCGGAGCTTGTTTGCTCCTTAAGGTGTAGAAGGGTGGCTAGTTTGGCCTCTATGGGGAGAAAGAAGAAGAATACCCCTTCTCCTATAATGCCTTCTTCTTCTAGGATGATTCCTCGACCTCCGGATCCGGATCCTCCGGATCCGGATTCTCCGGATCCAACCGAATTCGAATCATCGTTGGATCTGGAAGTAGAAACTCCATTTGTCTTCATCGGCAAAAATTTTGAGGAGGTTGTTCTGATCGATCCGATCGGATAAAAGAAAGAGAATGAGGGGAAAAAAGAGGATGAAGATGACGCGATGGAAGATCGTCTTCAAAAACTGATGGATGGTCTTTTCCGATATGTTGATCAACGGATCTCGGAGACGAATCGTGTCACGAGACCTCCATTTTTTGGAGATCCCATACCGACTGAAAGCGTCGTTGATACGGAAGGAGATGAGGAGGAGATGATGGAATTGATTCGAAAGGGGAAACTTCCCATCGATGACGTTTTCGATCTTGACGATTGGAGTGAAGGGGACGAGCAAGTTGAATCTATGTCCGGAAAAATTGTCATTTTCAATGGGACGAATTATCAATCGTGGAAGAAATATATCAAAGGCCAATTTAAATTAAAACGTCTTTGGAAGGTGGTAAAAGGGGTGAACAAGATGCCTACCTCGGATCAGAGAGCTTATCGGGTGTGGACGAAGAAAAATCTTTTCCACCGTCGGCGGTTTATTCCAATCATGTGGCACTTCTATTCACGATTTATTTCTTACCCGAAGATTCGCCCATGATTGTTGGGTGGCCCTTGAAAATCATTTTGAGAAAAGTCTTAAAAACAAAGGGCAACATCTTTATACCGATTAAACATCTTTCAAAGAGAAACCAAATGACTCGATCGATGAGGCCGCAAAGAGATTTAATATTATTATTGAGCAACTCGCAAATATGAGGAAATTTATTGAAGAGAATGATAAGGCATCGGTCTTCACCCATGCCTTACCGGAGAAAATGTTACACTTACGGGACATTCTCTTATCAAGGGATTCGAACACCTAGGATTCGATCATTACATTTCTTGAATCGACCAAGGCGAATCGCCCGAGCTCATCGAGGGGGACGGAACCAACTAGTTCCCTCAATGCGGCAACACCGGAAACGCCCGATCTAAATTATTTTTTGGGAAAAGGAGGAAAAAGAGGGGGATATTCGAGAGGAAGAGGGGGAAGAGGAAACGAAAGGGCCGTGAGATCTCTTTCCCAACCTCGGATATTCAAATTTGACCAATATTGCATGTTTTCAATGCGGCAAACTTGGTCATATGGCGGCTTCTTGCCCGGATAAGGAGCGCCAATGTCACTTTTGCGAGAAATGGAGTCATATAAGCTCTCTATGTTACTCGAAGGCCGACAATGGAGGCGGCGGTGGAAGAGGAGATCGCGGCGGTAGAAGAGACGGCGACGGCCGATACGGTGGGCGCGGTGGCGGTCGTTATGGCGGCCGCGGTGTCCGCGGAGGTCGCCTTGGAAGACGAGGAGGACAATTTATGGGCGATGACTAATTTGAAAGAGGAGTTGAAGGCGCGCAAATATTTTCCGCCCTTAACTTTTCGCTTGATATTTTGGCAGGTGCTACGCAACAAGAAAAAGAGTGGATTATAGATTATGGCGCGTCACACCACGTATGTACGGACGCGTCGTTTTTTGATGATTTTCGCTAACTCACAGTCATAAGTGGACAAGTGATTACAATAAGTACAATGGGTATTGTACGTTTTGGACTTACCTATTTTGGACGCAAGTGGCGTGGAAAAAGTGACGCTAACCCAACTAACAAATGTTTTGTACTTACTTGAAGGTTCAGTGAACCTTCTCAGCGTACCGCAGATTCAACGTGTAGGCGTTAGCGTATTTGCGTATGGCGACTCCACATTAAAAATTGTACGATTGGATGGTGTACAAATAGGCGAAGGAGAAGTTACGGATTTTATGCATAGTCGCTTAATATGGCGTCGGCCGAAAGCGCACCCAAATTCTGGTGGCATTATTTTGCAAATTTCCGAATTGAAAGGCGATTTAACTTTGTGGCATCACTGTATGTGTCACATATCCGAGGGGAGTTTACGACGCATGATAAAGAATGGAAGTGTAAGGGGATTCGACTTGGCGTCAAGAGAGAAAATTAACGGGTGCGAGATATGGAGTAAGGGGAGACAAATACGAAAGCCGCATCCGGCCAAGGATCCAACGCATTGATCTAAGCATCCGCTTGATCTTGCGCATATTGATTTATGTGGGGACGTAAAACTGGAGACGATTGGAGGAAACAAATATATTATGGTGGTGGTGGACGACTTCTCTCGCTTCACATGGGTAATATTACATAAACACAAATCCGAAGCATTTTTACGCTTTCAAGAGTGGCATGTGATGGCCGAAAGGCAATGTGATAGACAATTAAAATCTATTAGATCAGACAATGGAGGGGAATTTCTTGCTTTTGATCCTTATTGCAAAGAGTGGGGAATTTCTCACCAATATATCGCATCTTACTCACCGGAATCCAATGGAATGGCCGAAAGAAAGAACCGTACGCTTCAAGAAATGGTACGATCCATGGTACACGGATTCGGGAGGAGTATTCATTTATGGGGCGATGGAATTTTAACAGCGAATTATATTTGCAATCGGCGAATTACATCGGTTTTGGGTGATAAAACTCCGTATGAGTTGTGGTATGTGCGAAAGCCTACCCTACACCACATTCGGATTTTGGGATGCCGTGCGTCGGTTTATATTCAAGCACAAAAGATGAAGGGTAAGTCTGCATCAAGGAGTTGGAGTGGTTATTTCGTTGGATATAGTGGGAAAGGGAGTTTTCATTGAGTTTATGATCCGATTCGAAATATCATCGAGGAATCGAGAAATGTGGATTTTCACGAGGACTTATTATCCACAATCTCTCGATCGGCTAAGCAAAATTCTAATCTTGACTTTCATGAAAATTTTTGAAATCGGTGATCTTAATGACATTAAGGGTTCGGATTCGGAAATTGAGCCGGAATCCACCTCCTATGTTAAGAGGGTGAAATGTAAAATTGAGGAGAATGTAAATTTTGGTAACATTGGTGGGGATTTACGAAGCGAAAATTCCCGAATGTCTTCGAACACGAGGAAATCTTCGTCTTTTAAATCAAGTGAACCAAATATTATTGAGGAGGAACCGGCGAGGGAGGAGAAAAAATTTGAGCCGAAGAGGAGTATGCGAGAAAATAGGGGTAAGAAACCGACTCGTCTTTCTTTTGAGGGTAAGGGGAATGTGGAGAATTCGTATTATTTTATTTCGGCGGAGAGGGAGGATGATTTTCTTTTATAGCAATCATTATGTGAAAATAAGCCGGGCGATCCGCAATCGTATGTGGAAGCACGAAAATCATGCGATTGGGAGAAGCATTGGAAACCGGCGTGGGAAAGAGAACTTAAATCAATTATTGAAAACCGTACTTTTGAGGAGGTAAGCCTACCGGTGGGTAAAAAGGCTATTAATGCAAAATGGATTTTTAAAATCAAAACTGGTGCATCGGGGGAAGCAGTAAAACATAAGGCTCGGTTAGTTTGCAAGGGCTTTCAACAAAGGGAGGGGATAGATTATACAGAGACGTATGCACCGGTTGTTAAGTTTGATTCATTGAGGATGATTATTGCTATTGCCGCTGCCGGCAAGAAGCACATTCACCAAATGGACGTAGAGACGGCGTTCTTCAATGGTGACTTAGAGGAGGATATTTATATGAAAGTTTCGGAAGGAGTAGTGTCAAAGGAGGGGAAGGTATGGCGGCTGTGAAAGTCCTTGTACGGACTAAAACAGGCACCGCGGAATTGGAATTTGAGATTACACAAGGTCCTAACCGAATTTGGATTTGTACGAACAATTCCAGACTCTGGAGTTTACGTAAAAGGTGAGGGGGGGGATCAAATCATATTTTCTGTCTACTTGGATGACTTTTTGATGATATGTGACAAGTTGACCCGAATTGCGGAGTTGAAAGAGTACTTGCGTCTACTCTTTAAAGTCACAAATTTGGGGGACGTACGATATATTCTTGGAGTGGAAGTTTTGAGGTACGATAATGGAGATATTAAATTGTCGCAAGCGCAATATTGTAAAGAAGTACTAACAAAATTTTCTATGTTGGATTCTAAGCCGGTTTTGACACCACTAGATTCCAAACTTCAATATCGCAAATTTGAGGAGGAAGAAACTGTCCACATGCCCTATTGTGAGGCCGTTGGAAAATTGATGTATTTCAGTGTGGCCACGCGACCAGATATTTCAGCCGCAGTTTCTGTCATGAGCCGATTTTGTCAAGCTCTTAAAAGGATTCATTGGGAGGCCGTGAAGAGGATATTTCGTTACCTTGCAGGTACGGTCGAGATTGGTTTACTATTTCGATCTGGACGGACATCTTTGGAGTGCGTGGGATATTGTGTCGCACATTGGGGTGGAGATTTTGATACAAGAAAGTCAACGTCTCGATATGCTTTTGTTTTTGGTGGCGCGACATTTTTTTGGAGTTCGCGACTCCAACCAACTGTCGCATTAAGTTCAACCGAAGCGGAGTACATGGTTGCGTGTCATATGTCTAAGGCGTCGATTTGGATTAAGGGGCTACTTGGAGAATTGGGGAATACGATTGGATGCATAAAATTTTTTTCTGACAGTATGAGTTCGATGGCGTTGGTGAAGAATCTTGTCTTTCACAAAAGGACAAAACATATTTGGATTCAATGGCACTTCGTACGCGATTTGGTCACCGCAAAGGAAGTTGAATTTTTGTACGTTTCGACGTTGGTGGAAGCCGCGGATATTCTGACGAAAGCCGCGAGTCATGATGTACTTTTGAGGGGAAGACCCAAATTAGGGTTGGTGTAATGATTACAACTTTGAGAGGGGGATTGTTAGGTTCAAGGTTGTTAACAGTCGTTGCGGTTTGTCGTGCGGCTGGCTCAATTGTCGTTACGACAAGTTTCACCGTGAATCGCTATTAGCGTGTTGGATGCTAATTGTGGTACCTTGCTTTTTTCGGAAAATTCTCAAATAGAATTAAACATTCTAAATGTTTCTACACGTTATTTGAGGTAGTCCATTAAATAGGATTCATGACTCTAATAAAGTTTCATTATAGATAGTGTGGTGTACGGTCTGTCATATACGTACTTTTTTGTACTTTTTTAAGTAGAAAAGTACAGATAAGATATTCACGCTGCCCCGTAGTCGCGCTAACATGTAATTGCGTAAATATTTTCCGGCATTCGCGGATGTCAAAAAAACACGACGGCGTACGATTTGAACAATTTCGTACATGCACATATTGTAGTGTGGAGATATTATGCACCGAAAATTTTTACAAAGCAGTTAACAAATTAGAGTGTACGAAAAATTAGAATAAAAATTATTTCCAAAAAAAACGACATTCCCAATTAGCGTAAATAACGTTAATTGTTTCATTACGCTATCTATTTCATTACGCTAATAGCGATTCACGGTGTAGTGGTCCAGGTTGGTTTGGAGTCATTAAGTCTAGCTGTACGGTTTTGTAGTACGCTGGTCTCGCGAAGGTTTAGTTTGGCGACGACCAGGTATTTTTGTTTCGTTTGGTGTGTACGGTTAGTGGGTTCGTTTTGTTTTTATTTGTTTTGGTTGTACGTTTGCTTAGTACTTTTGTTGTACGTAGTTTCGCGTATAAACGCAATTTGATTGGTAGGCTCTTCGTGCGCACTTTATGTTTGGTTTGGTTTTATAGTTTGATAGTGTGACGCTTCACTTGCAGTACTATACACTACAGCTTAGTAGGAGGGAAACTTAACCTTTTTATGGGAGAAAAATGTCCGTGAAATATATTGACTTTCGTGGACAGTTCTCTCTCGTCTGAATTATGTTTATGCTTCCGCTGTAATTTTGCACTCTGCATTTTGTGTAAGATCCTATCAAGTGGTATCGGAGCTTGTTTGCTCCTTAAGGTGTAGAAGGGTGGCTAGTTTGGCCTCTATGGGGAGAAAGAAGAAGAATACCCCTTCTCCTATAATGCCTTCTTCTTCTAGGATGATTCCTCGACCTCCGGATCCGGATCCTCCGGATCCGGATTCTCCGGATCCAACCGAATTCGAATCATCGTTGGATCTGGAAGTAGAAACTCCATTTGTCTTCATCGGCAAAAATTTTGAGGAGGTTGTTCTGATCGATCCGATCGGATAAAAGAAAGAGAATGAGGGGAAAAAAGAGGATGAAGATGACGCGATGGAAGATCGTCTTCAAAAACTGATGGATGGTCTTTTCCGATATGTTGATCAACGGATCTCGGAGACGAATCGTGTCACGAGACCTCCATTTTTTGGAGATCCCATACCGACTGAAAGCGTCGTTGATACGGAAGGAGATGAGGAGGAGATGATGGAATTGATTCGAAAGGGGAAACTTCCCATCGATGACGTTTTCGATCTTGACGATTGGAGTGAAGGGGACGAGCAAGTTGAATCTATGTCCGGAAAAATTGTCATTTTCAATGGGACGAATTATCAATCGTGGAAGAAATATATCAAAGGCCAATTTAAATTAAAACGTCTTTGGAAGGTGGTAAAAGGGGTGAACAAGATGCCTACCTCGGATCAGAGAGCTTATCGGGTGTGGACGAAGAAAAATCTTTTCCACCGTCGGCGGTTTATTCCAATCATGTGGCACTTCTATTCACGATTTATTTCTTACCCGAAGATTCGCCCATGATTGTTGGGTGGCCCTTGAAAATCATTTTGAGAAAAGTCTTAAAAACAAAGGGCAACATCTTTATACCGATTAAACATCTTTCAAAGAGAAACCAAATGACTCGATCGATGAGGCCGCAAAGAGATTTAATATTATTATTGAGCAACTCGCAAATATGAGGAAATTTATTGAAGAGAATGATAAGGCATCGGTCTTCACCCATGCCTTACCGGAGAAAATGTTACACTTACGGGACATTCTCTTATCAAGGGATTCGAACACCTAGGATTCGATCATTACATTTCTTGAATCGACCAAGGCGAATCGCCCGAGCTCATCGAGGGGGACGGAACCAACTAGTTCCCTCAATGCGGCAACACCGGAAACGCCCGATCTAAATTATTTTTTGGGAAAAGGAGGAAAAAGAGGGGGATATTCGAGAGGAAGAGGGGGAAGAGGAAACGAAAGGGCCGTGAGATCTCTTTCCCAACCTCGGATATTCAAATTTGACCAATATTGCATGTTTTCAATGCGGCAAACTTGGTCATATGGCGGCTTCTTGCCCGGATAAGGAGCGCCAATGTCACTTTTGCGAGAAATGGAGTCATATAAGCTCTCTATGTTACTCGAAGGCCGACAATGGAGGCGGCGGTGGAAGAGGAGATCGCGGCGGTAGAAGAGACGGCGACGGCCGATACGGTGGGCGCGGTGGCGGTCGTTATGGCGGCCGCGGTGTCCGCGGAGGTCGCCTTGGAAGACGAGGAGGACAATTTATGGGCGATGACTAATTTGAAAGAGGAGTTGAAGGCGCGCAAATATTTTCCGCCCTTAACTTTTCGCTTGATATTTTGGCAGGTGCTACGCAACAAGAAAAAGAGTGGATTATAGATTATGGCGCGTCACACCACGTATGTACGGACGCGTCGTTTTTTGATGATTTTCGCTAACTCACAGTCATAAGTGGACAAGTGATTACAATAAGTACAATGGGTATTGTACGTTTTGGACTTACCTATTTTGGACCCAAGTGGCGTGGAAAAAGTGACGCTAACCCAACTAACAAATGTTTTGTACTTACTTGAAGGTTCAGTGAACCTTCTCAGCGTACCGCAGATTCAACGTGTAGGCGTTAGCGTATTTGCGTATGGCGACTCCACATTAAAAATTGTACGATTGGATGGTGTACAAATAGGCGAAGGAGAAGTCACGGATTTTATGCATAGTCGCTTAATATGGCGTCGGCCGAAAGCGCACCCAAATTCTGGTGGCATTATTTTGCAAATTTCCGAATTGAAAGGCGATTTAACTTTGTGGCATCACTGTATGTGTCACATATCCGAGGGGAGTTTACGACGCATGATAAAGAATGGAAGTGTAAGGGGATTCGACTTGGCGTCAAGAGAGAAAATTAACGGGTGCGAGATATGGAGTAAGGGGAGACAAATACGAAAGCCGCATCCGGCCAAGGATCCAACGCATTGATCTAAGCATCCGCTTGATCTTGCGCATATTGATTTATGTGGGGACGTAAAACTGGAGACGATTGGAGGAAACAAATATATTATGGTGGTGGTGGACGACTTCTCTCGCTTCACATGGGTAATATTACATAAACACAAATCCGAAGCATTTTTACGCTTTCAAGAGTGGCATGTGATGGCCGAAAGGCAATGTGATAGACAATTAAAATCTATTAGATCAGACAATGGAGGGGAATTTCTTGCTTTTGATCCTTATTGCAAAGAGTGGGGAATTTCTCACCAATATATCGCATCTTACTCACCGGAATCCAATGGAATGGCCGAAAGAAAGAACCGTACGCTTCAAGAAATGGTACGATCCATGGTACACGGATTCGGGAGGAGTATTCATTTATGGGGCGATGGAATTTTAACAGCGAATTATATTTGCAATCGGCGAATTACATCGGTTTTGGGTGATATAACCTCGTATGAGTGGTGGTATGGGCGAAACTCTATATCTTTACATTGTGAAATATGCTGCGATTTGTGCCATGACTGAAATGGCACCAGCCTATTCCGGCTCACTAGTCATAATTGGCAGCCCGCAAATTCCTTTCCAACCTGTTGTTCTCGCAATTTATGAATCTACCAGTATTGAAATCTCACTAGAGATACCTAAGGTCCCTCATCAATTCGTAGTAGCAGTTCGAGTAGTAATTCCTGTTCAAGCAGCTATGTTTGTCCCCTTACGCGATTCGGTATCATTTGTTTTACCTTGTTACATGAGAAGTACAAAATGCAAAACCATGATCAAGTCAAAGAACTGATGAATTTCAAACGCAGATTGGGAGAAACTACAACGACAATGCGAGCACGTATGGAAACCTTACGTGAAGCCCTGCTTGACCTAATGTTTGACATATAGGCAGTTCATAAATTTGTGGGACATTTTCCCACCCAATCTCAACGTTTCATTCAAAGCCATTTGACTGAGGCGTATGGCCTCGAAACTACTTTCGAGCAAGTTGCAAAATATGCTATAAAGAATGAAATGTAGACCTACTGGTGGGACGCTCATGAGCGACCTAAGCCTTCTCTTAGGGATCATTCGAATCCAAATCCAAATCTGAATCCTTTCCCTAACGCACGCGTATGGACAAACCCTAGATCTCATACGGCTCCAGCCAAAGGGACGTTGCCGACGACTCCCAAAGTGTGTATATGCTTCTGATGCTGTAACACCGGTCACGACTCACGCAATTGTCCGGATAAGACGGCCACGTGTACTCATTGTTATAAAACAATCATTATATTCACTGATGTCACATTAAAAATCCTGATTTTAGTTATCAAAATCAAATCAAAAATGGCGGCAATCGTGTCTGCTCAGCAAAATTGGTCACTCCACCTAAGGAGGTAAAAAAAGACACACATCTTTGAATCAGTACGAAGGACCGCGAGAAATCCGCGATGCAAGCTACTGTGGCAGCCATGATGAAGGAGCAATTTTCGTAGTTTTTGGCGCAGGTCAAACCGCAATTATCCGGAATGGCTTGAACTGAGGTTAATATGTCCTCATTTACTGGTCGATCCCTTTGAGAGTCCACTCTTTAGCAGCGGGCACCTCATTTTTAAAGGACTCTCGATCAGAATTGCGAATTATAATCCATTAACACCCATATTCCACTATCATTTGCTAAAGAACCTCTTTCACCTATTTTAGAAACAACTTCTATTATCACAACAGAGGCACTAACAATCCCAAAAATGAGTATCAAAGACACCTATATGGTCAATGAACGATTATCAATACTGTCCACCATGCTTTGTGATCTGGTGCATAACACCAAATCCATGGATCTAACTCAATTTGCTCATGCAATACAGACCCTTTAGAATCATTGAAACGCACTCTCTCTTCAAGCAATTACCCTTAAAGAATGTGTTGGTCTTACACCGCACATAAGTTTTATAGTTAACAAACTAGGAGTGTTAATAGTCAATGGTTTTGCCCCAGCGTTACCTCTCATGGACACAGGCGCGAAACCAATTATTTTTGGGTCAGATTTTGCAATCAAAATAGGTCTTACAGCAGAAAAACTACAACCTACAACCACACGTTTATTGACTTCAGCAGGCACCACAAAACTTGTTCTCAGAATTACAAAAGAACCCATGTGTTTTTAGTTTCAGTGCAAGTTGGAAATAGATTTTGCAGAAATATATGCTTACGCATTTGTCACCAAGTGTAATGATTATGAATGCTTAGTTGGCTAAGACGTTATTTTTCGCGTAGGGGGGGGGTTGATATCCATGATCAAACATTTTCGTACAAACCTACGAACTTTCGGTAACGCAAAATTTGCTTACCTCTTATTTCGGCCATGCAACCCATACCTACTACAGCCCATTCAGCACTGATTGTGGAATCCTATACCGCAGTTGGCATAGGTGCAAACATCCTTGAATCTCTAACAGCGGAGGAAATCTCACTAGATCCCTCGAGGTTACCAAAATTATTTACTACACCCGGATTTTATCATTGACCCTTCAGATATTGACCGACTTTACAAACTTACTATACCGATTCCTTTATTTAGTATTCCGAATCTACCTCCTTTGACGGTGGATCTTTCCGGATTTTTGCCCATTAAATAGAAACCAGTCAATTTAGAACCTCACCCGATTGGTCTCGTTAACTTTGACCTTTTTGTAGGAATCGATACTTCACTTCTCTCTTGCCTACAGAACGGGCTTCTTATTAAACATTATTATTCGGTAGATATTGATCCTTTGGCTAGACACGCTCATCTACACACACAGTCAACTCTTGCATGAACAATATCCACACCTTTTACCCCACTCTGCCTTTTACGACATGCATTTGGCTCTACCACTGGATATCCGCCTAATAAGAAATCACCATTTGTTGGAATTAGAACAAATCGATCTCTTTTTTGCTAAATGGGAATGTCAAGGTATATCTAGGGCTAGGAAAGGTTTAGGTATCGTAGATCCACGTACTAATTTGTTTTTTGAGGTGGTGTATCTTATCCACTTCTAAGGTTTAGGTCTCGCAGATCCACGTTCTAAGTTGTTTTTTGAGGTGGTGTGTCTTATCCCCTTCTTCCAAAAACTGAACAATCCTTTTAGATACATCTTAGAAAACGTCGCTCCTTCAAATGACTCGCGGCCCACAATTCTCGCAAATTACAAACGCATTGAATCATTAATTAAACCACCACTGATCATTGATGCCGCGTGCCACGGTTCGTTGGCCCACCGAGTTTGTTCCAAATAAACTAACCTGGTGGACATGGGTTGGCTCCGAGAAGCTAACCTCGTCATGTGACCACCAAACCTTTCCATTCAAGATGCACTTCTTCTATTCCATAAGGTCCACACATGTATACAGACAGACTATCCTCTTAGATTTGGTCTTAACATCCTGGGCCAGCCACTACGCGCACTACTTATACTAGTCGCACACCCACACTTTCACGCATATTCACATAACGGACTGGGAATGCTTCACAATACTCATACAAACAGCTTAGAAGAACCTACCGCTACAGAACAAGAGTACCTTTTACATTTCATTTCGTGCACTTCTGCCGCTCCGGGACTCACCGAGTTGCACCGCAGCACCTTACCTGGTTGAGTCATAGATTTTCAATCATTGTCAGTTGATTTGGGCATAGGGTTTGCAGTCGGTTGATACGCACAGAAAAATCCGTATAAATCAGCTCGGGTGGGCATACACCATTTCAACACACAACATCTAAGTTCAAACCTTCTCTCCGGGGTACAATTTTTCAGCTCTCCGTCTTTCCTTCCTCTGTCAGACCTGACATGGCTCACACTATTTATGATTTTTTGATCACTAGTCACATGGGTTGGTCTCTCCTAACATACACAGCCGCAAAGTCTTAGGCCTCGGCCCAAGTATCCGCACAGTGGACAGTCGCATTTCTGTCGATAAGTTGGTATCACGTAGTAAATTGTTTGCATCAGTTTCCAGTCAAATGTGAGTTGGGTCACTCCTTAATAGCAGATGAATAGGTGGCATTTGCACAAGCCATGAAAGACATGACCATTAACACAACTGAAAAATCGACATGGAAATTTAAAACTAGACTAACAAAAACTGAAAACGAACTTCTAGATGGAGTCATTAAACTATAGAAATTAATGGTCTTTTTAAAGTATTTTCTAGGTCTGAATAGAAATAAGAAAGAAGTCGAGGCAGTCTACCTCTAACTTCTCTCTCCAACTCTCAAACTTGTTGCAGTCACTTAGAAATTGGAGAGGAAACTAGAGCTATGGCTACCTAGGCTATCTAGAGGTTTACGGGATATAAATATTACTTTATTTAAAATTAAGGATATAATTACTAAATTATATGTACAATATCCAAGATTTGAACATGGAACATGCCGGCCGGTAATCTGCCGGTATTCGGTAGCTCTAACCCTTAACTCTAGAGATAGTGTTATGTAATATAGGGTTTGATAATTATTTAAACATTTATACATAGGATAGTTCATTTAACTAAAGTAGTTTTACAGGAGACGTAGATCCAGTATTGTTAAAGTACGGATCACGGTTCGAATAAGAAATGAATACTGCGCATTTATTTTTTTATCGAAACGAATACCGCGCATGTATTTATTACGGCTATGATTAAATGTGAATTTAATCGGACAGCCGTAATTAAACGCCGAGATCGCGGAAGAGAATTTCGGCGGTTTTTGATCATAGCCACATTAGATGACACGTGGCGGAATGGCATTGGATTGCGGCATCTCCGAGGATTAAGGGAGCGAATCCGGATATACCACGTGTCGACATTTAGGCCATGTCGTACAATGTTCGTACAGAAAGTACACCGACAGCTGTACTTTTGTGTACGGAGGAGTAATCTGATTGGCTCCGTACATCAGTAGATAGAGTCTGTGAGAGAGATAGGACTTAGAAAAATTAGGAGATAGGACCCTCTCTCCCAGAGAGCTTCTGTACAAAAGGTCAACTTTGACCCTCCATAACTTACTACTCAGGGGAGCAAATTCAAAGATTCTTTTTGCTATAGACTCAAGGGAGTCTTGCCTTTACAGGGGTGAAGGTGGTTAGAGTTATTGTTCGCCAAAGTGGTAGTTGTTTTTGCTGTAACACAGAGGGATCACGGTTATCCTAGAGGCTTTTTGGAAGTTGTCCACTCTGAGGACTTATGGAGGTCTTGGAGTTCAGGTTATGGGCCCACACTCTAGGGTAACAATCTTTAATAGAACTGGCTTCATATACTGGGAAAGTATGATGATAGGAGCTTTATACGAAAAAATGTTATCGGGGATAGTGAATGGAGGGTTGGGACGTCTATCAAGTCTTGGAATCCTCAGGGTTTGGAGGAAGCAGATTCACCAGGAAAGTGGATCCACCTTAAACGGAGGAAATAAAGGAAGGAGAAGTGGTGGACAAAGGAAAGGAGAAGGAGGCGACCACACCAATAGCAACTGGTTCGGCATTCATAGCACCTATTCCGAGGAACGAGGAGAATGATATTGAAACCTGGGACTTCAACAATATGGCGGCAAAGCACTTCATCATATGCCATCTCACTCAAGGATTTGCATGTCCTCATTTGCAGGTAGAAAGGGCATCCGATCTTTGGATGGCTCTCATAGAGATGTACCAAAGTAGTACGATTTAGCAACAACAATTGGCTGATCAAAAAGATAATGAGTATGTATATAAAGGAGGGAAGATGTTCAATTTTTGCAATGAGCTTGCTACACTCTTCATGGAGCTAGAGAGTGCGGGAAAAGATTTTAGTCAAAAAGAAAAAGTTAACTGTTTACTGATGAAGTTAACCGATGAGTTCGAGAACATAGTCAACCGTGTGCAGGACTTTCCGGACTCAAGGTGGATATGGAACTCAGTGGTAGGGATGATTCTTGTTCGGGAGAATACGAATGAGATCGGAGGGGGAGGAAAGAGTGGCCAAGCCTTCGCAACTGCGATCGATTGGAGGAACAAGATTCCCGGAAACAGGTCGGAAACTATGGGGGGAGGGAGCAGAAAAATCAGACCGACGAGTTCGGACAAAAGGCTCCCAAAGGTTTATATCATTTTTGTAAGAAACCTAGGCACTATATGGCAGAGTGCACTAAGCTAACCGAGTTTTGGTTAAAAGAGGGGCAGACCGGTAGTACCCTGAGGGGAAAGAAAAAGGCCCTTGTGACACAGGTACATGAGGGGGAATCTGAGGACGAGGATGATGAGCTCCTTTTAGATGAGGAGTTGGAGGCAAAAAACAAGGTCGAAATTCCACGAAAGCAGAAATATGCTTACGGTGGATTGAATGGTGAAGCAGGATGGATTGTAGATTCATATGCCTCCATGCACATGTGAAACGATAGGCACCTCTTCACTAAGATAAGAAAGATTCCCACCGTAGAGATATAGTACGGGGATGGGAGGATAGTCACCACTACTCTTGTAGGATCGGTAGATTTGAAAGTGTTAGTAGAAAGAAAGACATCCATAGTAACATTCTCCGATGTATTGTTTATTTGGAGCTGAACAAAAACCTCATCTCTACATCTGTATTAGATGATAAGGGTTTTTTTTACTTGCACTAGGGAAGGAGTCTTTACTGCTAGTTTTGAGAAGGATGTATATTTCATTGCTGAGAAAGGTAGCCATGGGATGTTTAGGCTGGTTTTAAGTAATGAAAAAAAGAAACTTTATTATGCCGGTGTTCATGATATTATGATGTGGCATAAGAGGCTTGGGCATGTGAATCTAGACAAGTTAAGAGAGATGAAAAAGATGGGAGTGGTGGAAGGGATTAAGTTTAGTGAGTGTGATAACATAAGTGATTGTAGTTGCCCTTTCCTAAAACACCCACCTATAAGGGAGAAAAAATTCTAGATCTAGTACACACAGATATTTGGGGACTGGCTAAAGTGCCCTCACTAGAGGGAAGAGATTTATGATGAATATCACTGATGATTGGTCTCGGTATTCTCGGGTGTATCTTTTGAAATACAAGTTAGAAGCTCAGGATTACTTTAGAGAATATAAAGCTTGGAGTGAAAAACACCTTGAAACTCCAACCAAGAGAGTAAGGAGTGACAATGGTGGGGAGTATACTTCTAACCTGTTTGAAGATTTTTTGAGGGAAGATGGACTCCAACACCTAAAGAAAGTTCCAGAAAACCCGGAACAGAATGGGGTAGCTGAAAGATTAAATAGAACACTAAGTGATAGTGCTAGAAGTATGTTGTCAGATAAAAAGATAGGAAAAAGGTTTTGGGCAGAAGCAATGAACAGTGCTAATTTCCTCAAAAAAAGAGTTCTTAGATCAGCTACAAAAGATGAAACACCTTATGAGAGAGGTTTCCTCAAAAAAAGAGTTCTTAGATCAGCTACAAAAGATGAAACACCTTATGAGAGAGGGACAGGCCGGAAACCAGACATATCTCACTTAAAGGTTTTTGGTAGTCAAGTATTCAGTCTAAATACAGATCGGTCCAATTGGAAGCTAGATCCTAAAGGAAAATCGGGATACTTATTAAGATATGATGAGGATGTTAAAGAATATAGAGTTTACGATCTAAAAAGGGAAGATACAATCTTAGTAAAGCATCTAGAAGTTATGGATGAAGGAAAGTCTGTGGATCCCTTCAAGTATATAAAGTCAGTAAAAATCAGATTTGAGTTAGAAAATTCTGATGACTTTGAGCTTCCTAACTATCTAGGCTTTAGAGAAGATGACATTCTTGTAGGTACAAATCAGACCGAAAAGGACTCGGATGTGGAAACTCCAGTGACAACTCTACCTGAAGCGGAAGACATGGTGGAAATTGATGCGGAATCAAGGGATAGGGGAGAAGCCAAGTTTGTTCGAAAGAATCCACGAGAACCACCTATTCCGACCTCAGATTTTGAGGGGGGAAGGAGAAGTAGCAAAAGACTACAAGAAAAATTGATTAATAACAAGGTAACTAAACTATCTCATCAAGATGAACCTCAAACTTATGGAGAGGCGATGACTTGTCCAGAAAGAAACCGGTGGAAGACAACCATCAATGAGGAGATGGCCTCAAGTATGGCAGCTAATACTTGGGAGCTGGTGGATTGTCCACCTAACCGAAAACCAATCGGTTGTAAGTGGGTTTTCAAATTAAAACTGAACCCAGATAACACAATCGAGCGCTAGAAGGCCCGATTAGTGGCAAAGGGATTTACACAAAAAGAGGGAATTGACTACGAGGAAACCTTTGCAATGAGGTCAAAATTCCGTCGTCCGCATACTTCTCAGCCTCGCAGCAGCGGAAGACATGGAAGTACACCAGATAGACATCAAGAGAACCTTTTTGCATGGAGAATTGGAAGAGGAGATCTTCATGCGACAACCCAAAGGGTTTGTGGAGGAAGGAGAGGAGAGTAAGGTATGCCAGTTGATTAAATCTCTTTATGGTTTGAAACATGCGCCTCGACAATGGAATAAGAAGCTTGATGAGTTTCTTACCGGTCTGGGATATATTCGGATCGGCTCAGATCACTCAGTCTATGTTTTCGAAGATGAGGAATGTTTTATATTTATTGCAATTTAGGTTGATGATTTGCTTGTTTTAAATAAATCAATGGAAAAAATTAATAAACTGAAAACCGATCTTAAGGGGAGATTTGAAATGAAGGATATGGGGGAAGCAATTTTTCTTTTGAAAATTCAAGTAGAGAGAGACCGAAAAAAAAAAATTATAAGATTGACTCAAAAGGAAGCAATAGGGAAAATGCTTGAAAATTTTCAAATGGATAAAGCTAATAGATGTACAACTCCAATGGAGTTGAAAAAAGGAAGTAAGGGGAGTGAGGAAAAAGGAGTAATAGTCTTAGACGAGGAATAATCTTCGAAAAACAGAAGTTCATACAGACTATTCCTTAAAGGCAAGTTGTGGGAAGTCTACTCTATTTTATGAATTCTACCAGGTCGGAATTAGCTGCAGCTGTAAGAGTGCTGAGTACAAGTCTAAATGCTCCCACTAAAAGGGATTTGGAGGCAGCTAAGAGAGTCCTTAGATATTTGATAGGAACTAGGGATCTATGGTTGCATTTGGGTGGGGAGAATATTGACATCACTACTTGGAGTGATGCCTGATATGGTGATGCTCCGATGAGGAGATGCACTTCTGGATATGTATTATATGTGGGTGATGGGGCTTGCTGTTGGAGTAGCAAACATCAAAAAGTTATTGCTTAGTCCACCAAAGAGGCTGAGTATATGGCCACTTGCTCTGCTGTAAAAGAATTGATGTGGTTCAAGTCTTTGCTTGGTGAGCTTGGTCACCTTAAGAGTGGTGTGTATAAAATAATTTTTGATAATCAGGCATCATCGCTATTTCTGCCAATCCTAAACATCATTTTAAAGCCAAACACATGGACATTAGACTCGGCTTTGTTAGAGAGAATGTAGAAAACAAAATAATCAGTTTAGAGTACCGACCAGATAGTGAGATGGTAGCAGATATGATGACCAAACCTGTGCCTTCCCCTAAGCTAATTTTCTACAGGGAGAAGTGTGGTATGAAATTTAAGATTGACTAGAAAATAAGGGGAGTGTAGAAATTAATGGTCTTTTTAAAGTATTTTCTAGGTCTGAATAGAAATAAGAAAGAAGCTGAGGCAGTCTACCTTTAACTTCTCTCTCCAACTCTCAAACTTGTCGCAGTAACTGAGAAATTGGAGAGGAAGCTAGAGCCATGGCTACCTAGGCTATCTAGAGGTTTACGAGATATAAATATTAGTTTATTTATAATTAAGGATATGTTTACTAAAATATATGTACGATATCCAGGATTTGAACCTAGAACCTGCCACCCGGTAATCTGCCGACAGTTGGTAGCTCTAACCGTTAACTCTAGAGATAGTGTTATGTTATATTGGGTTTGATAATTATTTAAACATTTATTCGTAGGATAGTTCATTTAACTAAAATAGTTTTACGGGAGACGTAGATCCAATAATGTTAAAGTACGGATTACGGTACGAATAAGAAACGAATACCGCGTATTTATTTCTTTACCGAAATGAATACCGTGCATGTATTTATTACATCTACGATTAAATGTGAACTTATCAGACGGCCGAAATTAAACGCCGAGATCGCGGAAGAGAATTTTGGCGGTTTTTGATCTTAGCCACATTGGATGACACGTGGCGGAATGGCATTGGATCGCGGCATCTCCGAGGATTAAGGGAGCGAATCCGGAAATACCACGTGTCGACATTTAGGCCATGTCATACAATGTTCGTACAGAAAGTACACCGACAGCTGTTATTTTGTGTACGAAAGATTAATCTGATTGGCTCCGTACATCAGTAGATAGAGTCTGTGAGAGAGATAGGACTTAGAAAAATTAGGAGATAGGACCCTCTCCCAGAGAGCTTCTGTACAAAAGGTCAACTTTGACCCTCCATAACTTACTTCTCAGAGGAGCAAATTTAGAGATTTTTTTTGCTATCGACTCAAGGGAGTCTTGCTTTTACAAGGGTGAAAGTGGTCAGAGTTGTATTCTACCAGGGTGGCAGTTCTTTTTGCTGTAACACAAAGGGGTCAGGGTTATCCTAGAGGCGTTTTGGAAGCTGTCCACTCTGAGGAATTATCGAGGTCTCACAGATTCATAAACGACATGGGGACTCGTTCGCTTTCAATATGAAAGACTTAGGCTGGCACACCACATACAAAACGTCAATCAACCTAGATGATAATAGACCTATATGTAATCCCAAGCATTGTCTTTCAAAAATTGAATGGGAATCCGTTGACAAATGATGCGGAGAACTAGAAGAGGCAAGTCTTATTTAAAGGTCTGATTCCACCTTTGCATCTCCTTCTATCATGCCTTGTTAAAAAGATGGGAGGGTAATTTTACATAACGTCGCATATGTGGAGACTATTTAGAATTTAATTCACGTGCAATTGAAGATCGACATCCTAGGTCGTTGGGGAAAGACATTTTTTATCAAGTCGGCGATGCTAAATATTTGAGTATCTTAGATCTGCAACAAATATTTAATCAAATCGAATAAGAGGTAAATGATCGACACAAGACTGCATTTTGGGGAAGTGACGGACGTCACGAATGGGCGGCTATGCCCTTTTGACTGAAAAATGCATCAACCATATTCTAGAAGGTCATAGATTAGTCTTGGGGGGATGTAAGTTTTCTTGTTGCTATATCGACGATTTAATCATCGTTTTGGCCACTATATAGAAATATGCATTGCATATAGAGTGGGTATTGAAAGAAAATGATAAAGGTAAGACTCAAATGTCATCTTGCCAAATGTACCTTCGGGGTCAAAAGAGTCCCCAGTCTTGGGCATTTTATCTCGTGCGAGGGAAATAATCCTCTAGAAGTCAAAGTGGAAGCGATTAGGAAACTAGCGGCCGCAACTGATCGGACTAGCCTACGGGCATTTTTTGGGCTAGCAAATTATTACCGTAGGTTTGTTCCTAGATTTAGTATACTTGCATCTTCACTAAATGAATTCCTAAAGAAATCAGTCTCGTTCACGTGGGGACCTGTTCAGATCGAGGCATTTCAAGGATTTAAGGAAGCACTTTCCACCGCTCTCATTTTTCGTCCACCAAATCATAAATTACCATTTTGTCTACAAACCAAATTTGGTAAGCGCGGTATCGCAACCATCCTAGCTCAACGCGAACTTACAAGTGAGGAATATGTGGTGGCCTACGCTTGTCAAAGCAACAATCAAGAAGAATCAAATTTCAGTAGTTACGAGGGAAAATGTCTTGCAGCAGTTAAGGGTATTGTGCATTTTCGCCATCTTTATGGCAAGCCTTTCACCCTTCTTACTAACTGTCTTCTATTGCATTCGCTCATGACCAAACAAAGATGTTTGGCAAATTAGCCCTTTTGGCTCTTATTTTACAAGAATATGATGTCATAATTATCCATCGACGGAGGCTCCTCAGTTTGAATGCTGACAGTCTCTCTAAGAACCCTTTGCCTAATTCCACTGATAATGGTGTACGACAAGGTTTCAATGGCAAGCCAGTTGCATCCCTATAAGCTGGAGAACATATGATTTATATCTTTGCCGCTCCCACGAATCACAAAACCGAACACGATCCATGGCGGGACACCGCTTTCATCCTCTTCTTGTCAACTAAGTCTTTCGAGCGAGCACCTTAACGGGGGAAGAGGAGCGTGTGCGGAGAAGAGCCCAAAGTTGCTTCTGGATGAGGGGCTCACTCATTCGCCTTCTCACAGAAGGAAGTCATCGGCATGTTACTCGGCCGATAAAACCACTATCATTTATTAACCAAATTCATACTGACCTTGGACATTATGGCACAAACGGACTTTGAGCTTGGTACAAGCACGGTATTGGTGGTCAAGCATGCAGGCTGATGTGGCGGCTGTGTTGCACAAATGTAGCACATGTTATCGGCTACGAACCTTATTTTTTAATCGACAAACCACCCATCAACCCTTCCCTATTCGAAGGCTCTTCTACAGATTGTCGTGCAACTTGGCAGGTCCCTTTCCAATTTCTGGAAGGGGCAAGCAATACATCATGATAATGATCAAGAATTTTAGCAAATTGGTAGAGGTTGTGGCCCTCCTGCAGAAAACGACCAAACTAACCACTACAACTTTCAACGAGCATGTACTCCTCCAATATGGAGCCCCTGCGAAATTACTCACAGATCAGGGAACCAAGTTTTGTGTCGAACTTCAGGAGATTTTGGACAAGGCGTTGATCGATTACCGTCGAAGAAGCGAAGATCATCAAGTAGACAGTTTAGCCAAGAGAGCTGACAAACATTTAAGCGGGCTCTGCGTAAACACTCTCCGGAAAAACAAATTACAGTTTGGGATAAATCTTTGGGATATATTGTTATGGAGTGTCGAATGTTTTTAGAGGAACACCATTGTTGTGTGTATATTTTATTTGATTTGTAATCTTTCAATTGGTATCAAAACTGGTTATTGGTAACACTTGCATGGCAGAGAAAGGGAAATCCTCGGCGGAACTTAGTGGAGGAGCTAGTGGGGGAATTAGTGGAGGAGGAGTTACAAGGACACAATAAGATGAGTATGACAAATGGGGGGGGGGGGAATGTGAAGATGGACGACGGAATGTTTGAACGCTTTCAAGAGTTTCTCAAAACACAAGAAGATGATGGAGATGGAGGAGTAAGTGGAGACTCACATAACTCTAAAATTAACCATATGTTGTTTCAAAAACCTACCAAGACTTAGAGTTTTTCGTTACCAAAATAAACAGGTGACTCACTTCATTTGTATTTTTTTGTGACCATTATACTCAAACCGCCTATAAACACCCCAATATAAACTCACCAGTTTTTCCATTTTGTGTGATGGCGGTTCCCACAACTTTGATTGTAAAGGTCAACGATTGCTTTTCTTTTGTGAATACCAAAGTAGTTGGATAAATAGTAACATTTGCTCCTTTTGGTTGTTTTATTACAACCTCATAAGTAGAATTCGCTGGACCCATATTTGTGACTTTTCGAGTCGTCCAAAAACAGTCTCCTATCACTTTAGTCATCATAAGAGTGGGCGAATTATAATGGAAGGTGCTTTTATATTTTGGGCAAGTCATACCAATTTTTTTTTTGATTGATGAAGCTGTAAGAAAATTACAGAGGTAAAGAATGTATCCATGTATTCCGGTGTCGTAAACAAGACACGGATCTACTACAAAGTTAGGTCTTAAAAGACCATTTCCAAAATCTAAGGCATTCCCTGCTCATAAAGGTTCGGCTGCAACAAAATAGAAAACGAAAAAAAAAAGAAATGAATATAAAGAAAGGAAATGGAATGAATCAATATGGAATTTCAAATTGGTAGAAGTGAAAAAACTTTGTACAAATGTTAAAGTCCATACTTTTTTTTCTAACATTCAAGTTTTGTGAGACATCTCATGAGGTTGAAGCTTGTTAATTTTTTGAGAGAATCCTTGTATGCCAAAAACATCAAATATCCATGCATTGTTTAGCATTAATCACTGCGGCTAGCGGTTATTTACCCATCTCCTTAATTTATTATAGTTTATGTCTAAATTTCTTCAAGTTTCATTTTAATATCATTTACACCATCTAGTGAGTAATATCACATCTTAAATATCATCATTAATTTCATTCTAGAACAAAAAAAATAAAATACTATCAAGAATGCAAAATATTTTTTTACAAAGTACCCATTGTTCCAAGTGTAAGAATTATAGTCCCTAACATTACATGTACTGTATACATAAAAAGATTGCGGGTAATCAGAATAATACCATCAATTTAATAATAAGAAGAAAATAATGTTGTTTTCCTTATTTTGATTTTTTTTTTCGCCTACCCGTAGTTGCAATGGCAAAATATAATCTTCCGGAACTCCAGCTAGGTTTTCGGATCTTAAAAGGGCTAAAACTCCTGCCACGTGCGGTGTGGCCATGGAAGTTCCACTTAGTATTTCAAACTCAGATTTTGGGATGTGATAAGGCGCATTGGGGGGAAAGGCGGCCAAAATATCCTCTCCTGGAGCAATAATATCAGGCTGGAAAGGGAGGGCGAGGGGAGAGGGGGAGTAAGAGAGAGAGGGGCGGAGAGGGAAGGAGGATTTATTAATATGAATACTACAATTGTCACTACTATCATTATCATCGTTATATCACCATTATCATCATCGTTGTTATTAGAAGTAGTGTTAGTTGTAGTAGAATTAGTAGCAGTAGTTTGTCATTATTTAATTCTTGAAAACCAGAGGAACGATAAAACAGTAAAGCTCTTTTTGCATAATTATCAGCTCCAACGACGATTCAAAGTTTGGGTGATTTTAATACAGCGTTTAAAAAAGAAGAAAAGAAAAACAATAAACGCCAAGTTGGAAATATGCGAAATTTGGTCATGGAAATGAATTTCAACTAAAATGACATTTACGATAGACAAAAGGCAAATAATGACAGCTGAATCGAAAACGTTAAAGAAACATGCTGATACGAGATATATTGCAAATGTAAAACCACTTTCATAAAATTTGTGTTTAACCTTCATAATGTCCGCAAAGGGATTTGGGCCCCTTGAGGAGAAATCGGCGACCAGAGAAGTTCCGTTATAAGTTGTAACCGTACTAGAAGTTGAAGCTCTAGGATTTCTGCCAAAAAAAGAAAAAAATGCACAAAATAAAAGAACAACAAAAAAAATCCAAAAAAAAAAATATGAGAAGTTAATCTGGTGCCCTAGGGGGTGGTAAATAGCCAATATGCAAACAAACAATTCGATAAAAAGTTCGTCCAATAAAGAAAAAACTGAAGCATTTGCGAAAAAAGGAATAAAAGACTTACTTTGTTGTAGTTGCATAAGATAAATTTTTCTCTCCGTCCGAAAGACCTACATGACTTGCCGGTAAAATATGTATCTCTATGTCAAGTGTATCAAAAGAAAAACTTTCTTGTAAAATCATTCCCGCGGCTCCCAATGTTTTCAAATAGGTTTCAGTTTGATACAGACCGGAATATCCTCCGTCACAAAGAACAATTTTTCCTTGAACCATAGTTTTGTTGAGAATATTTTCCAAGCATGCTCTACCAAACCCATTTTCAACAAAACTCGTAGGTAAAGAGAAAGTAGAGAAGAGGTCACAAAAAAGAGTTTGACAAGAAAATTGCATCAAGGAAAATCTAGGAAACAATGGTAGACACATAAATAAGTGGGAGAGAGAGAGAGTAAGATGGACAGTGAGAGAGGGAGGAGGGGGACGTGGAGAGGGAGAGGGAGAGTGAGAGAGGGAGTCAGAGGGCGAGAGTGAGGGAGAGAGAGAGAGAGAGGGAAAGAGAGAAAAGAGGGAGTGGGTGAGAGAGAGAGAGAAACAGACTGGAATTTTTTTAACATTATGATTTCTTTTTATGCTAGGACATGAGGAAATTGTAAATAAGATCGTTGCTTGGTTATCATTTAATACCAAATTACAGCAGTATCATTTTGAGACAATGACATTTGTTTCGGCTAGTCTTTTTTGCAAAGACCGGGTATTTTTTCTCATTTGGTAAATACAGAATATAAAAATAATCTGAAATTTTATGAAATGTTCCTTGAGGTTACTTACCGAGGTATATCATAATCTGAATTTTTTTTTAACGCCGCATTTTCCACATAAATTAACGGGAGAAATGGTGTTTTGGTGCCAGCTGGTACTGTCCCATTGGTCAATCCAAGACCCTGGCCAAAAAAGGGCAGAAACACCGTTGATGATTTAAGGGGTTTTTGGGGTTTTTGAAAGGGCTTTTATTTAACATAAGTTAAGAAGCTTTATGATTTAAGAGGTTTCGATGCACATATATTTTTCGACAATTTCATTTCCAACATTTCGGGCCTATAATACAACGACAGAGTTCAAGGATTTGAGTTTAAGACGCTGGGTTATTAAAATTTCCTCAAAGACTGACATGACAAGCGAGGCATGATGTGACATATGCATTTTTTGTTTGTTTTGATCGAAGTGAGTATGTTCAAGTGTTCGCGGATCAATTTTTCCTGTTCTAAAAAGACATCTTACAGATAAGGTGTCAACATGATTGTATAGTATTCATCTGATAACTTCTTAAGTTATAACATGGAAATTTCCCTCTCTACCCTTCTCTCTCTTCCTATCTTTGCTCACTCTCTTCTCTCTCTCTCCCTCCCTCTCTATCTCTCGCTTTCCCTCATTCCTGTCTCCCTCGTTTTTTTTCTTCCCTGCTTCCTCGGGCTTTACTTCTACTAACTCCCTATCTCTTTCACTCTCTCCCTCTCTCCCACCCTCACTCCCCACCCTCTCTTGCCCCTCTCTGCCCCCTCTCTCTTCCCCTTTTTGCCATCATCTCCCCCATTCGTCCCCTCTCCCTTCTCCTCTCTCTCCTCCTCTCCCCTCTCTCTCGCTCTCCCACTCTTTCCTACCCTCCCTCCCTCTCACTATCTATCTATCTTTTAATCTCACTGTCTCCCTCCCTCTCTTTCTCCCTCTTTCCTTCCTCGAGCTCTCCCGAATGTTTATCATAGGTGTAGTTATGCAAATATCCTAATATAATAAATAACTGGCATACTTCCCAAACAGACAAAAACTTGAAATGGCTTTTTATGCTGTAAAAAAAATATCATTCCATTACCCTAACAAACAAACCCTGGAAAAAAAGAAAGGGTTTTAAGTGAAGTGAAAACCAACTTTGAATCCGGAACCATTCCCCAAGTTCGTTTTAACGATAAACTGACGTGGCAAACTGCTAGCCACAACTGACATGTACCACGGAGATATATTCGAAAGAGAAGTCAGATAGGGTCCGGAATTTCCGGCGGCGAGAGAACTTGGAATTCCGGCAATCGCGGCGTTCAAAGTGCCTTGATCAATTTCAGAATCAAAGGGGTAAACTGCGAAATATGGCCCCAAAGACATCGAAATAACATCAACTCCGTCGCTAATTGCAGCATCTAAGCCTGCCAAAATGTCAGATCCTGCGCATCCATCTCTCCAACAAATCTGGAGAAAAAGGAAATGACTTTATTAACGAGTTGAAACGCAAAAAAGGGATCAAACGAAAGGGAATGGAAAGGCAACGGGGAAGCGGAAAGGTTAAGGGTAGGGAAAGTAGGAGGATGAGGAAGGGGAAGGAGATGGAGAAATATCAAAATTCTTGTGAAAGTTTAATAAAATAGATGAAGTCCAAAAAAAGGAATGGAAAGAAGGGAATTGAAAAGGACAAGGAAAGGCGACCGAACAAACCAGTAAAAAAAATATCAAAAGAAAAGGGGAGAATAGGGAAAGGAAAGGGATGTAAAGGTCAAAGGATAAGGATAATGGGATGGAGAAGGACGGGAGAAAAAGAAAAAGAAACGGAATAAAAGGTTCAGAGCAACGAGAAGCAAAAGTGAAAAGAAAAAAAAAATGAAAAGAGAGAAAACCAAAAAAACATTACAAGGAAAAAGTAATCAAAGGAAAAGATAACGGGAAAAGAAAAGAAGAAGGAAAGTAACAGGAACATAAATGGAGCAAGTTTTGGAAAGGGAACAAGAAAGGAAAAAGGAATGGAATAGGAAAGGAAAAAGGAAAAGGAAAAGTTAAGGAAAAAAAAAAAAAAAGGAAAGAAAACGAGGAGAAGCAAAATTTGAATTCTATCTGCTAAAAAACACTACTTTGAAATTTATGAAAAACCCCCAATTATTTGGAAACAGAAAAAAGTTCGCTAATCAAAACTCTATCCTAGTTAATCGACTTCCTGTTCCAAAAACTTTGAGAAAACTTCATAAGGAAAAAAATATGTATGTATACAGAAAAAGGGTTTTCAATTTAAAAAAAGTACATATATGCGCATATTTGAAAATACATGTATATATATATATATACATGTAATGTACATATAGGGATATAAAAACATATGTATATGCATATATTCGCTATATTATAAATGGATATTTAAATGAATACACGGATAATATATATATATATATATGCATATTCATTTTTGTTTACTTAATTTTATGTGAATGCTGTACATTTATTTGTATACTCTTGTATATGTATGCACAACCATGTAAGAATGCCATTATAAACCGCTTTTTGGTCATTTGGTTTACGTTTTTTTTCATCTTAGTTAAATAATTTTTCACAATTTCTGACAACGTGCTTACCTTATAGATGGATAAATGAGCTCCGTATGCAATTCCTTGAGCTTGACCTAGATTCAATCCCGATGCAGTCACGTTTTTTACGACAGATCCCGCGGCTGTGGAGGCTGTGTGAGTTCCATGTCCGAAAGCATCACGAGCAGAGAGATATTCATCGGAAGGTACAGTTCCTATACCCTTATAAAAATATCGAGCGCCGATAATTTTACTGCAAAACAATTTGGATCCCACAATACTTATACGTGAGAATAAGGTAGATTTCAAATTTTAATGGGAATTGAAAAGATGGATACACATTGGGCGTTTGATTGTGGGGGAAAGGGAGAGGTAGTGAGGGAGCAAAGAGAGAAGTGCGGGTAGGGAAGATAGAGAGTGGAGATGGGAAAAGAGCGGCGAAGCCGGGAAAGGAGAGGTGAAGCCCGGAAAAGGACGAGGCGGAGATGGAGAACAAGAAGATGTTGAGATGGGTAAAGACACAAGTAGCTAAGGGGAAATGGGAGCGGTAGAGAGAGGGGAAAGGGAGAGTTGGGGATGTGGATAAAAAAATGGTGGGGACGAGAAATAAAAAAATGAAGCGGGTCAAAAAAAAAATAGGTAAAGGAGGAAATGACCAAGGGAGGTGTAAAGATGAGGAAAAGGGATGGAGAGACGAGAGAGATACAAATGGGAAAAAGGTGAGGTAGAGTGGAATTGAAAGGGGAGGTGAAGTAATAGGGGTTTCACACCAGAAAGGTCAATTGCACACAAATGTACTGGGCAGACCTGTACAGCGCAATAGGGAAGAGGACTGTTATTGCGAACACTTAAACATTGGGCACACACTACGTCATCAATTCATACAATAAGGGTTTTATCTTAACAATTAAACTTCTAGACAAAACATAAACAGCCGTAGCGAATATTAGCATACAAGTTTTTAACGTGGGGGGCCGGAGGCGCGAAACGACATGACCTACTGCAGCTTTCTCTATAAAACGGTCGCTACTTCACTTAAAAGACGAGTATCTGGTTGCCAGTGTATTGACCCGAATTCAAGTCTATTTCATTCGGTTACAGTACAACACTGGTTTAGCAGAATGCAACACACTTGTACTAAAGGAAAGTGATAGTGTGAAACCCTGTGAAGAAACTGAGAAAGATAGAGAAGCGACAAAGGTAAGTAGGGATGTAAAAAAGGGAGGTAGAGATGGGTAGCATTGAACTCTTTTGTGTGAAGTTTTGCGCTGGAAAAGATACTTACTTATTGCAGTTAGTTTTTTTCCATTTTTGACCAGTCTGACATGTTCCGTTAAATTTTGTCGGACGCGAAGGCATTCCCACATCACTAAAACTCCGATGTTCGGGCCAGATTCCTGAAGTCGTTCAAACCAAAAAGTAATATTTAGATACATTTTAACCCCTTAAGATCTTCCTTCTTGACAACTACAAAAAAATGTCACTCAATTTGGACTCATCTGAACCTCTAAAATGTGATAATCAAGCGCACCATAATCGACGGAGAAAGAAGCAGAACACTCGGAATTTTTTCGTTTTTTTTTCTTCTTTTGCAACTTTTAGAAGTTTGGTTTCAATTATCGTACCGGTATCCAAAATGCCGATTATCATGCCCGATCCATTTGTTTTTTGAGTAAAGCCCTGGAGGATTATCAGTTTTCGGATTGTTCAACCCCAAATAAGTTGGGGTATATGTAGTTAAAGGCTTATATCTGTTCTCCGGTTTCACAGAAACTACGTCAGCTATTCCTGTAAACCGACAAGCTCCAAAAAAATACTTTTGAAACATTGAAATTCAAAAACTTTTTACAGTTGTTAAGTGATTTCAAATTTTATAATGATTTCCAAACAGTTACCCATGAGAAGTCAAAGTCCCACACCGTTTACATATGGCTAGGTGATATTAAAAGTCCAAGGATGTTTACAGCTAAAAGAAAGATGGAGAAAAAATATTAGCTTTACTCAAATTACTATGTTTTTTTTTGGACTTGACGAGGTCTTGCCTTAGAAAGCGTTTAAAGTTTCAATAAAAGGTGAAGACTTTCTCATAAAAAAATATATAAATACGTTCAAAGTTGGACTTAGGGGTTGATTTTCTGATTTCAACAGTTGATACTTATGTCATACAAAAAATTTGAAAAGAAAAAAAAGAAAAACAAATTTGGGCTTAGTGATTTATTTAGTGATACAACATATAGCGAATAGTGACGTCAAAAAAAGAAAAGGATAGAAGTTCACCTTGAAGCGCTCTCACTTGCTCGGGTGAAAGAATGGCCGCAAACCCATTTAATGAATTTACGTAATGGTACAAACGGGATTTTGGCCTGTAGTGATGGAAACAGTGGACTTCTTCTTTCAGTTAAACAAAATTACAAAGTTACCGAAATAATATATATATGTCAAAAACACCTCGCTGCAATCGTATTAAGCGGACAATTAGCTATCACATTTCAATTCCGACTTAATCGCAAACCTTGAATAAAAAATGATCTTGTTCCTAGGTTCCAGTAACAGATGCCACATTCTACCTGATTCTATCTGTTCGGCTTCTGTCTATTCTGTTTATTCTGCTCTATTTTGTTTTGTCACATTTCATGTTCAATTTCTAAGAATTATGTTCAATCATAATAGTATCACTGCACTATTGTCATCATCGCCATATCCAGTTCCATCGATCCTATTAAATCTGTTGTTAAATGAAACTTTAATTCTCAATGTTCCATTTTTTTGGGAGAGTTTTAGCCGTGTCCTATTTCCGGTTTTGAATCACCCTCAGGGTTTCAAATATAATTGATATCACATTTTAGACATTGGCAGTATAGGATTTGAAGTAGTAAAGCAATTATGTCTCGATGAATTTCAATTATTGCTCATGTATTTCCATGGAAATTACGTCGGATTTGTAAGTCAATTTTGCAATTTTGAATGTTCAATGTCCTATTCCCAATGTCAATTTCTTATTAGTTTAAATGTTATAGCCAATCTCAAACCTTGTAAATTGAGATCATCAGATAAACATTTGGATCAAGCATTCTGAAGAATGAGGCATCGTTGTTCCACTTTTCAACAAGTAAAACCGAACATGCTCAAAAATTAAAAGGTCGATGCTTAATTCTGAATTTAAATTTCTTACAAATGTCGAGTATTCCATCCTTCAACATTTCATGTCAAAATGTTGAATGTTCGGTGTTCAATGTCTGGCGTTGTGCGATTATCAATCAAAATGAGCGAATTTGAAGCCACTCACTGTACATCGATGCGCTCCAAAACTTTCTTTTGGCGTGAAACCATAGCGGCGGTGAAGGACTGCACTGCGGCCTCTGATTGGCGGAGAGCTGGATTCAGCTGTACGGCAAATGGCAGAGCCGGGCCAGCCATTGTACGATGTACGGCAGATCCGCGACGGTTGCATGGAATTCGACGGCGATTAGGAGTATCGTGAGAAGCGAAGGTAGGAAAGCGACAAGTATGTTTGTTGGACTGGAGTGGTAGGAAGAAGTGAATGTTTTGTCGAGTCGAGTGGCAAGAGTGGCGGAAGAAGTCGGCTTTGTACGATTCAAAACGTTGTCTCGATCTTGTTTTGTACGGCAAAGGGATCTTATATCCACGTGGTTAAAAACGGTAGATCTACGAAGCCTGGCACCTACGTAAGCGACAAACAACGTGGATATCCATTTTTGTACTAATAGTCCAAAATAACATGGTGGAGAAAGAAGGTACGGAGTGTTCAGATATTTCACCGGTACGATTTTGAAGCACTAGGGGAATTTTAAGTGAAACAGAACAATAAGGGTAACCTTCCATCAGGCGAAAAGTGGGGTGTTTACTGGAGAAAGTACCTTTCCGTTCTAGGCCGTACTGTTTTTTTTTTTTTTTTTAACAAATGATGTTTACTTAAAATTCGTTGAGATTCTCCAGACTTCTTGGCGAAAATTACTACCGTCAGATTTTCAATTTTCGACGCAAACGCCCCTTTTTCCCAGTACCTGGCTAGTCTCCTCCGACTGTCCTCACTTTGCGCTTACTGGACGCGTATTTTGGTCCACTTGTAGAGTCAGATTCGATCCACGACGGACGTGAAGTTATATAGTTACATGTGGCAGTTGGCGTGTACCTTCTGACGTCGAAGCCACCCTGTTCGACGACAAAATCTTGTAGGACATCCTGGCACGCCTACGCTATAAATGTGCGCAATCAAGTACAGACAAAAACTTGGTTGTAGGACATCGTGTCACGCCTCCATAAATGTGTAAAATCAAGATTCAGTACTGTACATGCCATTTCCTCCATCTCCGTTCAGGTTGTACATTAGCGTCACGCTACTAGATATTTTAATCGGCGTCCGCCCGTACAGATTCGCAGTCAAAATCTTGTACTTTTCGAAGCTTTCAATATACCCGGCCGGCTCAACAGGATCCTACGTGGTACCAAAGGAATCCAACACGTAAGCAATTTTTCCTTTACTGGCACGACCTGATGGAAAGGTGTTACAAATATTACTTCCGGTAAACTTGACCGTACAATTACTGGGAACGCCTGATGGAAGGTTACCCTAAGTTCGTCATGGAAACCCGCCCTAAATTTTTAACAGAAGTACAAAACCAATGTCGTTTGTCGCAAGCACTAAATTCTGCTAGGGCTTCGCGTCGATGTGTTGATTCCAATCTCGTGAATTATGCTGACAAGTATATAGTGCGAAGATTCTGTAAATATGTACGCGGCACTACAGATAGGCTGTGACAGCTGTATTCGACTTCACATGAATTCAACGGGATCCACTAAAAGACAGACGATACATGTGCGGACCGTGGTCAAAATGGCCTTTTGACCAAGCTGAAGTTCCACTATGGAAAAAGTGAGGTTGTTTACCGAAGGCCGTAATGTTTCGTACAGTGCCGTACAAACTGTTTTGTTTTGTCAAAAAAACAAGGTTGACTGATTTGAATCTCCAAGGTTACGGGCGTAAACGTTGACCGTCGGATGTCAAGCTTCCCAGAATCGGATAAGCGATCGGTCGAACCTTTAAGTTTGCAACGAGTAATGTTGTGCATCAGAGGTCGCAAAAGTCAAAATTTGCGATATCCGAGTCCGACATTATTTTTCTTTTCAAAATATGAACACCCAAATCCGCCTGCGTTATGTCACGCTTCTAAATCGTTACCCAGTACCCGATACGCGATTACTTAAAAAAAAGTTCACCGAAACTCGATTTCTTGCGACTACCCGTACCCGCCCGTACCTGAATAAGTACAAATTTTATGGTACATCTCCCTCATACCTTCCACGATACCAAGAGTACAAAGTACAATTATGTTGTATAGTATGGACAACAATTATGTTGTATAGTATGGACAATAACGAAACCTTCAATTTTTTCGTTTTTTGCTTACCCGGCCGTACAATATATATATATATATATATATATATATATATATATATATATATATATTTAATCACCCGGCAAAATCCAGCCGGCCCCCAAAATTTGGCAACCGAATCCGTTCCGGATCCGACGCGGGCAGGCGGCTACCAGTAGGGTACGGATTCGGTTACCCGATTGCGACCTCTGTTGTGTATCGGTTAAAATTATATTGCAATAAATTCGATGTTCGATATATCGATTATCGACCGGCAGAGGCCTCGATATATCGCACTGGGACCAAAATATTATATAGCGATATATTTCGTAAAAAGTGGGTGTCCGTACAGTTTTGGTACGGTAAATCGTACGGTACATAGCACGGCAAATCGTACGGAAAATCGTACGGTGAATCGTACGCCCCCCCACCCCCACCACTGAGCGCGCGTCACCAAGGGGGAGGGGGGGGACTTCTGAAAATAAAAAATTACTGTAAGTCACTTCGATAAATTGCAATAGAAATATATCAAATTATCCGCCGGTATATCGTTTAAACATTGCGATATTGGGCTTCTCAATATAATGATGCGATATATCGATTATCAGGTACCCAAAATTAGGTACACATCGAATATCGGCAAGTGGTCCTCGATGCACAACACTAGCAACAAGTGACATGGAGGACAATTTTCAGAGCCTAAACGAATAGCATTGTGCCTCGTGGACAAGTGAAAAAATATCATAGTTTTCCAATTCGTACGTATTTCAACTTTATTGCGAAAACTACTTAGTATTTGCCCATTTAATTTTTTTGTAAATTTCTTACCATTTTTTATGTCCGTACATGTACGAAATGTACGAATTATATGAAAATACAAAGAAGATGTGGCCCTAAAATATCCTTCAAAAATCTGAAAAGGTATGACAAATATAATGAAATGTACGCAACAACACGGAAAGTGTACCCTAAGAATCCTAAAAGTACGGAAAATCTACGGCAGTTGTACTGAAATATATGGGAACGTACGAGAATGTACCCTAAAAATCCTAAACTCCCCCTTAAATAAGTAAAATAACCCTAAAAAGTTTGGAAATGCACGGACATTATACGTAAACATATAGAAAATGTAGCGCAACTATTCTTTTTTGTACGGGAATGTAAGAGAATATACCCTAAAAACCCTACAATAAATAGTCCAGAAAACTATGGAAAAATACGGACGATGTACGCTAGTGTACGAAAACTGTAAAGCATCTGTACTAAAATATACGAAATGTACGAAAATGTACCCCAAAATCCCTAAATCCCCCTAAAATAACCGAAAAAGTAATAACATATACTGACATTATACGTAAATGTACGAAAATGTACGGGTATAAGATAACATACAAATTTTATTAACTTTTCAAAATCGTCTCACACGCATAATACCTAGAATTCATTATTTTACTCCATACGTTTTATGCGTATAAGACATCTATGAGTAATATCCACGATGAGTGTGCGATAGGTGTGGCTACACGTCGCATAGGTCATTTACCTTCCGCTTGGGTGGATGCAAGGCCACAAGAAGCCACACGAAAATCTTTGACCGAGGATATTCTTTCACGTTCTTTTTCCATCTACTGACCACTCCAACATTTTTGTACTCTTTTATAAATCTTAAGTTTCCAACATTTTTGTACTCTTTTATAAATCTTAAGTTTCCTCCGCCCCTGTATTTATATTCAATACCTTTTACAAGTCACTTTACATGGTACCACCCCAAATTTGCCACGCAAATAAAATGTCGGTTACTGACCCGAGAGAAAGGAACAAAGGCATTCATTAAACGAATCTATATGTTTATTGAGACCTCCTATTGGAACATAAGCCTTAGGAAGGATTTGTCCATAAAGTTGGCTCTAGTTATGGGCAAAGACCCCATCATTCTAGTTGGGTGCAAGCAATTACATCAACTATCGATAATCATAAAGATTGTCTAAATATTTACTTGGTATTACAAATGGCTTGTGCCATCTGTATGCGACCTCACATGAGTCTAACGGGATCCACAAAAGTATAGTGAAGAGACGACACACCTACGGACAACATGGCCTTTTGAGCAAATATTTAGGAACAATTTGTCCAAACCGTTGGCTCTTGTTATGGGCGACGACCCCGTCATTTTGCGTCAGCTATATATACTCATACAATCACTATACATATTAGTACAATTTTGGTACATTAATACATTATTTGTATAATTGAGTTAAAATTTGACGGCCAATCCACAAAATAGCTTTGACCTACGAAATATTGTAGTCGACCGGTTACCATGCGCTTGTGAGCGTCGACCGTCATAACATACCAACAATTAATATAACAAGACTGTGACGACCACATGTAAATAAAAGCTTTGCTCGCAACCAAACTTCAAGCACCAAGTTACTCTAATTTGTGAACAAAACCTAATTGTCGCGGCCTTCTTTTTGACAAAGCAATGACTCGATCCGTATCCATGATCTATGAGGTTGTGGGCCCTAACTTATCAAATGTGGGTGGACTTCTATTGGGAGTTTATTCTCTTTGTAAAAAGTCTTATTTGGTACTTTTGTTTGGAAAAAAAAAATTGTAAGTGATGTTTTGTTTTGATATATAAGACGTAGCTTAAATTCTTGTGACTCTTGCAATCTTTGAATATTTTTAATATTTTAACCTTTATGTACAAATATGCTTTTATCATTGCAATTTATCAGTAAAGATTTCATTTCATTTTTTTATTTCCACAAATTAACTCTGAGTGCGATTTAGGCTGTTGACGCCATTTAATTTTTATTGTTGAGCCTTATACGACACTTTTATGTGCTTTTGTTCAAAATAACGAGCACTTAGCGCGCGTAATGTTTAATTTGTACATCACTATATCGATATACCTCTTTGAGCAAAACAAATTCACACCTATTGGGTGGTGCATATAAGAAGGTGAATGAAAAAAAGTTTTATTAATTCTATTCGAGGTTGAAAGGTAGTCATTTTTGTTATAGAGCATTGGCAAATTTGGCGTATCAATTGACCATTACCGTGGAGCGTCAAAATGTCTATTTCAATTTGGTCTTATTAGCTTCTAATTTGTGCGATATTGTTTTTTTGTTTGATGCTTCGTGTTAAGTGGTAACTTGCTTTCAGTCCAGTGCACAATACAGTTTACGTTGAAGTGTGGAAGTGTCTCTTGTATAACATTTTCCCATTTGCTTGTCTTTCCCATTTGCTTGTTTTGTCCTTTGATTTAGGCGAACACGTTTCCTGTTTTGCTCCTTATATAGTATTGATACTATTAAGGTCGCGTAAGTGACTGATCTAAGAAGACTCTCAGAAGTGAGTCTGCCAGTGCTTGATCCTATGACTTTTCACTGTTTCTGTGAACACATTAACCATTGCGCCAACAATCCGATGATGTGTTTTGGCGAGTCCTTACTCATTTATGTAACCCGTTTTGAGTGTGAGTGCATGTTAGGTTAGGTTCAGCACACAAACTTACTTATGGTTGCAGAAGGGTGTAGCACTAACCCAATTATACACCACAAAGGTATCCTAGGTGTCCTATTTAGTGTATCACAAAAGTAGACAGGAGATGGGAGAGGGAATAGATTGAAAAATAGGAGGGCAGGTAGGTTCAAAATAGCTTGTAGGAATCCAAAAGAAATGTACAATTGTCCAAAGGACTTTCTGCCTAATAAAAGTTGAATTTGTCCTCCTAAATCCCTGATGCTTCAATCTCTATGAACAAAGGTTCCTCTAATGATTGTAATGGTTATGTGAGATACATTTCTGAACTACCTGTGTCTGCTATATAGCAATTTATGCCTTTTTGCAGTGAAATGCTTGAAAAATGTAATGCTGCCACGTGTTGCTTTCCACCTCGTTTTGCTGCACATCAATTCGTGCGTTTCCGGTACATAAAATATTTCGTGGAATCGTCATTTCAATTCCGTATTTGTCGCATGACGTTAGGCCGATATATTGACCCGATTATATGGTACAAAACGTATCGCCCGAGATCGCAAAAAACAACAATGCAACCCGATATTGAACGACAACCTCTTTGCAATTCAACAACTAATGCACTAATAATGGTAGCAAATCACGGTGTGATATTTTCTATCAATTCAGTTTTTGAAGGCTACGATGTCGTCCTTTTCTTTCATTCTGTGTATAAAATTTACTTCAACGACGTTTTCGTTGACGTTACTTGTATCATGTTCCATTGTCTAGAGATCTATGATCAAAAGATTGCAATAATATTAATTCCAAATTGATGTCCCTTTTCATTTGAATTTCAAATTTACACAGATGGCTAAAGTCAATTGTAATACCGAGTAATTATATCATTATGATCTGTTTTAGTTTTTCTGTTTAATATATGAATTGTCAAATCGTACAATTTGTTTTGAGAAACGAAATCAGCCATTTGAAGTCTATGGAGGGAGACTTCCATCACCACGCACAAATGATAGGAAATCAGTAAATCATAAGAGAGGTTCCATAACAATCACAAAAGTAAAGTTATCGATGAATGATATAGATCAATAAAGAAAAGACACACCTATAAAATTAGGCGTATGATACATACTTTATAGCTAATTTTAACTTAAGAGGTCTCTTAGCAAAAAAAATACTTCCATGCTGTGCTCTTACTTCACTTAATCGAACCAACTGAACTGAAATGTAGTAAGACATAGAAATTATAAGAGATTGATACTCTACCTTTTTTATCTCTCAGCCACCTGAATAGAATAATTTCAGTGAGACCCTCACATCTTGATAAATGCATTACATAAAACCTAAAAAAAATTCCAGAATCATAATTCTGCATAGGTACATAAGAAAAGGTGTGGAGCTGGTCAATTTATGTGTATAACTTGATAGAACAACAAAAATAATGCAAAGAAAAGCACATTTTTATATATTTTTCATATGATGGAAATTTATCCGTTAACCATGTCTGGATACATTGACCTTTTTCATTTCTAAATATTTCAAACCCAGTTTTGTTGGGAAGTTAACATGAGAAATTCTCCCCTAATATTTGCCTAGGAGAAACAAAGATCTCCCTAAGCAGGCCTTGTGGATTGTGTGGATTCATGTGGGGCCTCAAAATTTTGGTAAAAAGGAGTAAAATAGAAGAAATGTGGAAAATTATTTGGGAACACCAACAACATTCACCATTATAGGACTCGGTATGCTGTACTTTCCATCCGTTGATTTCCATATCCATCTCCCAAAAGCATAGTTTCCTGAAAGGTACAACAAGTGAATTATTTTTGTCTTGAGGATTAAATTCTTTTGGTCTTAGAATATATTGTTAGTCTTGAGAATTGGATCTTGAAATGAAGGGTTTCTCGTTTCTTGACGGTCTTTTCATATTTAAATTGTAATTTGGTTTCTACAGACTTTTTATTATTACATCGATTTAAACAAACTGCAAGTTATCAATCGGCTTTCCATGATTTTCTCTACTCTGGCCAAGTGAATATCTTATAAAAAACAAAATTACAAAAAAAATGGTGCTTTACTTTTTCTTTTCTAAATTATTATCATAAATCATAAAACCATTTCGTTAGATGAAGCAAAGAAACCAGTGGTACATTTTTTAATACAACGAAGACGGAAAAGACCATACTTTTCAGTAATCAGCTTAATTTTTTTGTATTAGTCCTATTACATTATTTTTAACTATTCTGCTATCAGTAAAATCATTTTAATATAAACTAACTTTTTTCTTTTTTCCTATCCGTTAGTTGTAACTTAATCCAATTATATTATCCAGATTAGGTTGTTAGATTCTTTGTTTATAAATATACAAAAATATGATCAACCCATTTAAATCGTTTTGAACTTATTCACATAATTGGCTTCGATTAAAAAAAAAACTGTTACGAATCTGCCAAATGTACCCCGACATGCCTTCTTGTACTTATCCTAATAAGACAAAACTGCCGAAACGGAGAAACTTACCTTTGGTGAATTGTATTTCCAAAAAATTATACAATCACTCAACTTCGCCCGAAATAAAATTTTAAATCACATTTACGCTCTCTTTTTGGGACAGAAAGAATTTCCCATTTACTGTTTCAAAAACCTACCAATACTTTGTGCTTTTCGTGACCAAAACTAAGAAACCACCTATACCACACTAGAGAAAATAAATATGCTTCTTTTATCTGCGACTATAATAAACAGACAACTCATTTCATTTGTGTTCTTCTGTGACCATAATACCCAAAACGCCTATATATACCCCAATATAAACTCACCAGTTTTTCCATTTTGTGTGATGGCGGTTCCCGCAACTTTGATTGTAAAGGGCAACGATTGCTTTTCTTTTTTGAATACCAGAGTAGTTGGATAAATAGTAACATTTGCTCCTTTCGGCTGTGTTATTACAACCTCATAAGTAGAATTTGTTGGTTTTTGACGATCTTCGGCAATACATCGATTCTAACGATACTACCGATTTGCATATGTGTGACGTGACGTGACATGACGTGACGGATCTGGGCGTACGGAATTGAACCAACGTTTACATGTTTTAATGAATGCTCTGTGTACGGAATTGCTTGAACAAATGTGCGGCAATTCTTGGTGAAAACTCAACGTGTATATACGGTGTGATTGGACCAAATTAGGTGTGCATCTAGTGTAGACTCTTTTGAGTTAGAATACAAAGGCATTGCACATCAGACAAAAAAACAACCATTAATCCATCAATTTCATAGAGCAAGTTAGACATACAGAGAGTAAGACAAAGTAGAATAGATCTGACTTTATTATAAAGTCTTTGTAACATTTTGTCCTAAACGGACCTTAATTCAAAGCTATGGCTATTCCTAAGATCCTATCGTGTATATTCTGTCTACTTGCTAAATATCTCTCCCAACTCTACCTCATTCTTATCTATATTATTTTCTGTGACTCCTTAAGCCCCTTGTGCGTGTTTGATCTGGGGCCGGTCCATTTCGTTTGTGGTTACGAGAGATCCTCCCGTTAGCTCGAATGAACAACCCGGCGCAACAAAATTCGCTGGACCCATATTTGTGACTTTTCGAGTCGTCGTGAAACCATCTCCTTTCACTTTCGTCATCATAAGTGAGGGTGAATTATAATGGAAGGTGCTTTTATATTTTGGGCAAGACATACCAAATTTATTTTTGATTGATGAAGATGTAAGAAAATTACAGAGGTAATTATGTATCCATGTATTCCGGTGTTGTAAACAAGACCCGGATCTACTGCAAAGTTAGGTCTTAAAAGGCCATTTCCAAAATCTAAGGCATTCCCTGCTGATAAAGGTGCGGCTGCAACAAAATAGGAAACGAAAAAAAAAGAAATGAATCAAAAGAAAGAAAATGGAATGAATCAATAGGGAATTTCAAATTGGTAGAAGTGAAACAACTTTCTACAAATGTTAAAGTCCATACTTTTTTTCTCTAACATTCAAGTTTCGTGAGACATTAAGATTTTCATAAAGTTGAAGCTCGTTAATTTTGTGAGAGAATCCTTGTATGCCAAAGATTTCAAATATCCATGTATTATTTAGCATTAATCACTGCGGCTAGCGATTATTTACCCGTCTCTTTAATTTATTATAGTTTGTGTCTAAATTTCTTCAGGTTTCATTTTAATATCATTTAAACTATCTAGTGAGTCATATCACATCTTAAATTACATCATTAAATTCATTCTAGAACAAAAAAAATAAAATACTGCCAAGAATGTAAAATTTTTTTTTCTAAGTACCCGTTGTTCCCGATTGTAAGAAATTTAGTCCCTAAAATTACATCTACTATAAAAATAAAAATAACACGAATAATCATAATAATACTAACAATTTAATAATAAGAAGAAAATAGCGTTGTTTTCATTATTTTGAAAAAAAATCTTTTCGCCTACCCGTAGTTGCAATGGCAGAATACATTCTTCTGGGACTCCAGCTAGGTTTTTCGGATCTTAAAAGGGCTAAAACTCCTGCCACGTGCGGAGTGGCCATGGAAGTTCCACTTAGTATTTTAAACTCAGATTTTGGGATGTGATAGGGCGCGTTTGGGGGAAAGGCGGCCAAAATATCCTCTCCTGGAGCAATAATATCAGGCTGGAAAAGGAGGCCGAGGGGAGAGGGGGAGGAAGAGGGAGAGGGGCGGAGAGGGATGGAGGGTTTATTAATATGAATACTACTATTGTCACTTCTATCCTTGTTATCATTATATGATCATTATCATCATCGTTGTTATTACAAGTAGTGTTAGTTGTGGTAGAATCGGTAGCATTAGTATGTCATTCTTTATCTCGAGAAAACCAGAGGAAAGTTAAAGAAGTAAATCTTTTTTTTGCATAATTAAGAGCTCCAACGACGATTCAAAGTTTGGGTGGTTTTAATACGGCGTTTAAGAAATAAGAAAATAAAAACAATAAACGCTAAGTTGGAAATATTGGACATGGAAATGAATTTCAACTTAAATGACATTCAAGATAGACAAAAGCCAAATATTGACAGCTGAATCGGAAACGTTGAAGTAACATGCAGATAGAATTAAATTTCAAATGTAAAACCTCCTTCATAATATTTGTTTTTAACCTTCATAATGTCCGCATAGGGATGTGGGCCCCTCGAGGAGAATTCGGCGACCAGAGAAGTTCCGTTATAAGTTGTAACCGTACTTGAAATTGAAGCTCTAGGATATCTGTAAAAAAAAAAAAAATGCACAAAAAAAAAAGACAACGACAAAAAAAATCCAAAGAAACAAAAACAATTATGAGAAAGTAATCTGGTGACCTAGGGGGTGGTCAATAACCAATATGCAAATAAACAATTCGATAGAAAGCTCGTCCAATAAAGAAAAAACTGAAGCATTTGCGGAAAATGAAATAAAAGACTTACTTTGTTGTAGTTGCATAAGATAAAATTTTCTCTCCGTCCGAAAGACCTACATGACTTGCCGGTAAAACATGCATCTCTGTGTCAAGTGTACCAAAAGAATAACTTTCTCGCAAAATCATTCCCGCGGCTCCCAATGTTTTCAAATAGGTTTCGGTTTGATACAGACCGGAATATCCCCCGTCACAAAGGACGATTTTTCCTTGAACCATAGTTTTGTTGAGAGTATTTTCCAAGCATGCTCTACCAAACCCATTTTCAACAAAACTCGTAGGTAAAGAGAAAGTAGAGAAAAGGTCATAGAAAAGAGTTTGGCAAGAAAATTCCATCAAGGAAACTCTAGGAAAATGTTAGACACAAAAAAAAGAGGAAGAGAGAGAGAGAGTAAGATGGAAAGTGAGAGAGGGAGGAGGGGGACGGGGAGAGGGAGAGGGGAGAGAGAGAGAGAGGGATAGGGCGAGAGAGAGGGAGAGAGAGGGAGAGAGAAAAGAGGGAGTGGATGAGAGGGAGAGAGAGAAACCGACTGGAATTATTTTCACATTAGCATTTCTTCGTATGCTAGGACATGAGGAAATTGTAAATAAGATCGTTGCTTGTTTATCATTTTATACAAAATTACAGCAGTATCCTTTTGGGACAATGACATTTGTTTCCCCTAGTCCTTTTTGCAAAGACCGCGTATTTTTTCTCATTTGGTAAATACAAAATATGATTATAATCTGAAATTTTATGAAATGTTCCTTGGAGTTACTTACCGAGGTATATCAAAATCTGAAATGTTTTTTAACGCCGCATTTTCCGCATAAATTAACGGGAGAAATGGTGTTTTGGTGCCAGCTGGCACTGTCCCATTGGTCAATCCACGACTCTGGCCAAAAAAGGACAGAAGCACCGTTAATGATTAAGGGGTTTTTGGGGTTTTCGAAAGAGCTTTTATTCAATATAAGTTAAGAAGCTTTATGATTTAAGAGGTTTCGAAGCATATGTATTTTTCGACAATTTCATTTCCAACATTTCGGGCCGATAATACAATGACAGAGTTCAAGGATTTGAGTTTAAGGCTCTGGGTTATAAAAATTTCCTCAAAGACTGGCATGACAAGCGAGGCGTGATGTGACATGTGTACTCTTTGTTGGTTTTGACCAAAATGAGTGTTTTTAAGTGTTCCCGTATCAAGTTTTCCTGTTCTACAAAGATATCTTACAGATCAGATGTCAACATGAATGTATAGTTTCCATCTGATAACGTCTTAAGATATATTATGGTAAATTCTCTCTCTACCCCTCTCTCTCTTCCTCTCTTTATGCACTCTCTTCTCTCCCTCTCTCCCTCCCTCTCTATCTCTCGCTCTCCCTCCTTCCTCCCTGTCTCCCTCTCTTTTTTTTTTTCCTGCTTTCTCCGGTTCTACTTCTACTAACTCCCTATTTCTTTCGCTCTCTCCCTCTCTCCCACCCTCACTCCCCACGCTCTCTTGCCCCTCTCTGCCCCCTCTCTCTTCCCCTTTTTGCCATCATCTCCCCCATTCGTCCCCTCTCCCTTCTCCTCTCTCTCCTCCTCTCCCCTCTCTCTCGCTCTCCCACTCTTTCCTACCCTCCCTCCCTCTCACTATCTATCTATCTTTTAATCTCACTGTCTCCCTCCCTCTCTTTCTCCCTCTTTCCTTCCTCGAGCTCTCCCGAATGTTTATCATAGGTGTAGTTATGCAAATATCCTAATATAATAAATAACTGGCATACTTCCCAAACAGACAAAAAGTTGAAATGGCTTTTAATGCTGTAAAAAATTTATCATTCCATTACCCTAACAAACAAACCCTGGAAAAAAATTAGGGGTTTTAGGTGAAGTGAAAACCAACTTTGAATCCGGAACCATTCTCCAAGTTCGTTTTAACGATAAACTGACGTGGCAAACTGCTAGCCACAACTGACATGTACCACGGAGATATATTCGAAAGAGAAGTCAGATAGGGTCCGGAATTTCCGGCGGCGAGAGAACTTGGAATTCCGGCAATCGCGGCGTTCAAAGTGCCTTGATCAATTTCAGAATCAAAGGGGTAAACTGCGAAATATGGCCCCAAAGACATCGAAATAACATCAACTCCGTCGCTAATTGCAGCATCTAAGCCTGCCAAAATGTCAGATCCTGCGCATCCATCTGTCCAACAAATCTGGAGAAAAAGGAAATGACTTTATTAACGAGTTGAAACGCAAAAAAGGGATCAAACGAAAGGGAATGGAAAGGCAACGGGGAAGCGGAAAGGTTAAGGGTAGGGAAAGTAGGAGGATGAGGAAGGGGAAGGAGATGGAGAAATATCAAAATTCTTGTGAAAGTTTAATAAAATAGATGAAGTCCAAAAAAAGGAATGGAAAGAAGGGAATTGAAAAGGACAAGGAAAGGCGACCGAACAAACCAGTAAAAAAAATATCAAAAGAAAAGGGGAGAATAGGGAAAGGAAAGGGATGTAAAGGTCAAAGGATAAGGATAATGGGATGGAGAAGGACGGGAGAAAAAGAAAAAGAAACGGAATAAAAGGTTCAGAGCAACGAGAAGCAAAAGTGAAAAGAAAAAAAAAAATGAAAAGAGAGAAAACCAAAAAAACATTACAAGGAAAAAGTAATCAAAGGAAAAGATAATGGGAAAAGAAAAGAAGAAGGAAAGTAACAGGAACATAAATGGAGCAAGTTTTGGAAAGGGAACAAGAAAGGAAAAAGGAATGGAATAGGAAAGGAAAAAGGAATGGAATAGGAAAGGAAAAAGGAAAAGGAAAAGTTAAGGAAAAAAAAAAAAAAAGGAAAGAAAACGAGGAGAAGCAAAATTTGAATTCTATCTGCTAAAAAACACTACTTTGAAATTTATGAAAAACCCCCAATTATTTGGAAACAGAAAAAAGTTCGCTAATCAAAACTCTATCCTAGTTAATCGACTTCCTGTTCCAAAAACTTTGAGAAAACTTCATAAGGAAAAAAATATGTATGTATACAGAAAAAGGGTTTTCAATTTAAAAAAAAAATATATATATATATATACATATATGCGCATATTTGAAAATACATGTATATATATATATATACATGTAATGTACATATAGGGATATAAAAACATATGTATATGCATATATTCGCTATATTATAAATGGATATTTAAATGAATACACGGATAATATATATAATATATATATATGCATATTCATTTTTGTTTACTTAATTTTATGTGAATGCTGTACATTTATTTGTATACTCTTGTATATGTATGCACAACCATGTAAGAATGCCATTATAAACCGCTTTTTGGTCATTTGGTTTACGTTTTTTTTCATCTTAGTTAAATAATTTTTCACAATTTCTGACAACGTGCTTACCTTATAGATGGATAAATGAGCTCCGTATGCAATTCCTTGAGCTTGACCTAGATTCAATCCCGATGTAGTCACGTTTTTTACGACAGATCCCGCGGCTGTGGAGGGCTGTGTGAGTTCCATGTCCGAAAGCATCACGAGCAGAGAGATATTCATCGGAAGGTACAGTTCCTATACCCTTATAAAAATATCGAGCGCCGATAATTTTACTGCAAAACAATTTGGATCCCACAATACTTATACGTGAGAATAAGGTAGATTTCAAATTTTAATGGGAATTGAAAAGATGGATACACATTGGGCGTTTGATTGTGGGGGAAAGGGAGAGGTAGTGAGGGAGCAAAGAGAGAAGTGCGGGTAGGGAAGATAGAGAGTGGAGATGGGAAAAGAGCGGCGAAGCCGGGAAAGGAGAGGTGAAGCCCGGAAAAGGACGAGGCGGAGATGGAGAACAAGAAGATGTTGAGATGGGTAAAGACACAAGTAGCTAAGGGGAAATGGGAGCGGTAGAGAGAGGGGAAAGGGAGAGTTGGGGATGTGGATAAAAAAATGGTGGGGACGAGAAATAAAAAAATGAAGCGGGTCAAAAAAAAAATAGGTAAAGGAGGAAATGACCAAGGGAGGTGTAAAGATGAGGAAAAGAGATGGAGAGACGAGAGAGATACAAATGGGAAGAAGGTGAGGTAGAGTGGAATTGAAAGGGGAGGTGAAGTAATAGGGGTTTCACACCAGAAAGGTCAATTGCACACAAATGTACTGGGCAGACCTGTACAGCGCAATAGGGAAGAGGACTGTTATTGCGAACACTTAAACATTGGGCACACACTACGTCATCAGTTCATACAATAAGGGTTTTATCTTAACAATTAAACTTCTAGACAAAACATAAACAGCCGTAGCGAATATTAGCATACAAGTTTTTAACGTGGGGGGCCGGAGGCGCGAAACGACATGACCTACTGCAGCTTTCTCTATAAAACGGTCGCTACTTCACTTAAAAGACGAGTATCTGGTTGACAGTGTATTGACCCGAATTCAAGTCTATTTCATTCGGTTACAGTACAACACTGGTTTAGCAGAATGCAACACACTTGTACTAAAGGAAAGTGATAGTGTGAAACCCTGTGAAGAAACTGAGAAAGATAGAGAAGCGACAAAGGTAAGTAGGGATGTAAAAAAGGGAGGTAGAGATGGGTAGAATTGAACTCTTTTGTGTGAAGTTTTGCGCTGGAAAAGATACTTACTTATTGCAATTAGTTTTTTTCCATTTTTGACCAGTCTGACATGTTCCGTTAAATTTTGTCGGACGCGAAGGCATTCCCACATCACTAAAACTTTGATGTTCGGGCCAGATTCCTGAAGTCGTTCAAACCAAAAAGTAATATTTAGATACATTTTAACCCCTTAAGATCTTCCTTCTTGACAACTACAAAAAAATGTCATTCTATTTGGACTCATCTGGACCTCTAAAATGTGATAATCAAGCGCACCATAATCGACGGAGAAAGAAGCAGAACACTCGGAATTTTTTCGTTTTTTCGTCTTCTTTTGCAACTTTTAGTAGTTTAGTTTCAATTATCATACCGGTATCCAAAATGCCGATAATCATGCCCGATCCATTTGTTTTTTGAGTAAAGCCCTGAAGGATTATCAGTTTTCGGATTGTTCAACCCCAAATAAGTTGGGGTATATGTAGTTAAAGGCTTATATCTGTTCTCCGGTTTCACAGAAACCACGTCATCCATTCCTGTAAACCGACAAGCTCCAAAAAATACTTGTGAGACAATGAAATTTGAAAACGTTTTACAGTCGTTAATTGATTTTAAGTTTTACAATGATTTCCAAACAGTTACCCATGAGAAGCCGAAGTCCCACACCGTTTACATATGGCTAGGTGATGTTAAAGTCCAAGGATGTTTACAGCGAAAAGAGAGATGGGGAAAAAATATTAGCTTTACTCAAATTACTATGTTTTTTATGGACTTGTAAATTCAGTTTTTCGGAATCTAATCTTATTTAAATAATATATTCGTTGTTTTAAAAATAAAATTCAACGGATGCAAGAAAATACAAATTAAAGTCAGAACGAAAAATGATGCTGGATAGTGGGTGGGTAGTTTGATCCCTCTACCGAGGTATTTTGACTTACAAAGCGTTTAAAGCTTCAATAAATAGTGAAGAATGTGTCATGAAGAAAACTTATATATACGTACAAAGTGGGACTTAGGGACTGATTTAGTGATTTCAACGGTTAATACTTGTGCCATACAGAAAATTTGGAAAGAAAAATAAAAATAAACAAATTTGGGCATAATGGGTTTTGTAGTGATACAACATATAGCGAATAGTGGCGTCAAAAAAAGAAAAGGATAGAAGTGCACCTTGAAGCGCTTTCACGTGCTCGGGTGAAAGAATGGCCGCAAACCCATTTAATGAATTTACGTAATGGTACAAACGAGATTTTGGCCTGTGGTCATGGAAACAGTGGACTTCTTCCTTCCGTTAAACAAAAGTACAAAGTTACCCAAAAATGGTTTTAAATCGCCTTCAGGGCAATTGATATCACATTTTAGACATTTGCAGTGTAGGATTTTCAGCAGTAAAGCATCTATGTCTCGATGCACTTCATTTATTGCTCAAATATTTGTTAAGATTTCTGCGTCCATTTTCAGCGAAGGACCAGAAAGTCAAAGTTGGTTAAAGTTGTTACGTGAGAGACAAGTCAACCGGAGTCTTGTTAGTTATATGTACGGATGATAGACGTGAAGGTACATATACGTAGACGTGAAGTTTTCGTGAAAACGTGGTCCTTGACTTGTAGTGTACGGGAAGTGAAGTAGCCGTAAATTTTGAGTATACGTGACAAAAAAGCAAGAGGTCTTTCATTGGTCTACGTGTGTCACAAGTTAGATTTTATTTCTTTACGTGACACTCAAGTTGCATACGTCTACACAACACTTACACATATAAAAATGTACCAAAGTTATGCAATCATCAATCGAATGATTCTCTCCAATTTTTTCACTGCTGGTAGTTTTGCACTGAGTGCTTATTTTGTCGTGGAATTAATCTATCTTCTTTTCTTGTTCAGTAATTAAACATTGCTTTCTCATATAGAGAATTGTTTTCCTTAGCTCCCTGTCTTGTAATTGATCGATCCTATGGCCACTTCATCAGAATCTCAACATAGTATCGGAGCCTTAGGTAAAATTACAGACATCCATAAATTTAATGGTAGTAATTATTTACTATGGAAAGCTAAGATGACCCGTATTCTAAAATATAAGAATCAGGCACAGAACTGAACCTACTAAAGCTTTAATGGCAGCAGGATATGATAGAAGGGAAGAAGAGGCAGCGACTTTAATTTTTCTAGCAATGGAAGACAGTCAAATTTTACATATAGTTGAGTTAGAAAAACCTAAGGCTATGTGGGATAAATTAGGGACTGTACATGAGCGTACTAATCCGTCCAACATAATGCAATTAAAAAACAAATTGCTGGATTTAGTATGGAGAATGGAGATACTTTGGAAACTCATATAAATGGACTAAAATAACTTAAATTACAGTAAGCCGCAGTCGGCACAAAACTGAATGATGATGATTTGATCCTTACACTGTTTAGGTCATTACCATCAAAGTATGCTATGATGATCACGACTTTAAAAAGTCAACATACCGTAGACTTTGATGCAGTATGTCTGCATTTCATTCAGGAAGAAGTTGAAATTAAAAGAAAGGAGGAAAAAGAGTCAGATTCATCTCTTTATGTCAAAGGAAAACAGTCAGTAAAACGTAATGAGTCTGTAACTGCTTGTGCTATATGTGGAAAAGCCAATCATCAGACTGCTGACTGTAGATTCAAAAAGAAAGAAACATAAAACTTCAGGAAAAAAAAATTGTTTGTTAGTTGTGGAAAACTAGGTCATAAGTCTTCAATTTGTCGTAATAAAGACAAAACTAGACAGAACAAACCATCATTTGCCATGACCATTCAGGATGAGACTAAACTTTTTCTCACACAGTCAAATGCTCAGAAAAGTAAATGGATTATAGATTCAGGAGCATCTCATCATATGTGTAATGATAAGTCCATCTTTTCTTCTCTCACAGCATTACAGAACCCTCGACGAATTGTACTGGCACATGATAAGATTCTAGAGACCAATTTAATAGGCAAGGTTAAGTTACAGTTATACTGTGATACTGGTAGTCATGAAGGGATTTTCAAAGATGTTTTATACTTACCAGGTTTAAAGCATAACCTTTTCAGTGTTATGCATGCTGTGAAGAGTGGACTAAAAGTGGAATTTGAGAAAAAGAAAAATGAACGGTGTGTAATCAAAAGTGAGAGGAAGCTAATTGCTCTTGGATATCCGAAAGATAACTTTTTTTTTCTACGCTTGGATGATGAAGATGCACAGATGAATTTCACCAAAGAAGCGCAGAATTTGGAGTTATGGCATCAACGATTTTGGTCATCTGGGAGAGCAGAATCTTAAACGACTCATCGAAAAGAAGATGGTCCGAGGACTTGAAGATGTCAACGCTAAAGACAACCTTAAGGTGTGTGAAGGATGCGTTCAAGGTAAGCAAAGAAGGCTTCCTTTTAATAAAGTTGATGAACCAAAACATAGAAGGAAGCTAGAGCTTATTCATTATAACTTGAGCGGTCCTCACCCCTTAAGTCCTGGAGGTTCTAGATTTTTCATCACGTTTTCGGATGAGTGCACTAGAAAAGTATAGGTGTACTTTATGAAATCTAAGAGTGAAGCTCTTGAGAAGTTCAGATAGTTTAAAACCATGGTAGAAAACCAGGTAGGAGAACGAATCCAGATTTTAAGGTCGGATAATGGGGGAGAATATACCTCTAATGCTTTTAACGAAAAACTGCAGAACTTGGGAGATACAACAGAAATTCATAGTAGCTTATAGTCCGCAGCAAAATAGAGTATCAAAAACACTTAATCAAACTTTAGTTGAAATTGCACGTTGTTTAGTACATAGTGCAAAACTAAGTCAAAACTTATGGGCTGAAGCTATCCTTGATGCCGTTTATTTGAAAAATCAGTCTCCTTGTACTTCTTTGAAAGATATAACACCTGAATAAGCTTGGTCATGTTTTAAACCAAATGTTAAACATTTTAGAGTTTTTGGAAGCAAAACCTTTGTTCACATCCCAACACATAATAGAAAGAAATTTGACAAAAAGAGTTGGACTGGTATCTTTGTAGGTTATGACAAAAATAGAAAAGCTTACAGAATTTGTGACCCAGTTACAATGAAAGTTCATGTTAACCGAGATGTGACTATAGCTGAAAGGAAGGAATGTAATTCAGATGTGACATGTAGTTTTGTTCCTTGGGACGAAAAACCAGAGAATGTCACTGTTCCCTTTAACAATCAAGAAGAATTGGAAAGCGGGTCTCCACAAACACCAAGTACTCCAAGCAGAGAAGATGAAGTGGAGCATTCGTCATCGACGCTGATTTCCATTCCAGCTCAAACTTCCGTCATCCGCGGTGGAACATCAACGTTTCAACCTTTAGAAGTGGAGAAGTTACTGGCATCACAAGCTTCGCAAATTATAACCTCTCCGAATCCGATTCAACAATCGAGATTGAAGGTAACCCGTCAAAGAGTATCTAATCGAATACGTGCTAAACCAAAACAGCTCATTGAAGAAATGGAAGATGTGGGTTTAGCTTATTGTTTTATGGCGGCAGAGGGGAAACCGCAAACTTGGTTGATTATACTGATACTTTCTCACCAGTAGTCAAGTTTAATAGTCTCAAAAGTTTAATAGCCTTAGGGGCAGCAAAGGGAATGCAAATGCATCAACTAGATATCAAAACTGCATTTCTTAATGGGGATTTAGAGGAAGAAGTCAACATGGAACAACCAGAGGGCATGATAGAACCAGGAAAAGAACACATTGTTTGTAAACTCCACAAATCTAAATATGGTGTAAAACAAAGTCCTAGGTGTTGGAACATTAAACTTGACACCGAAATGAGAAAAGAGGGCTTTAAGAGATGTCACACAGATAGAGCAGTTTACACTATTGGAGAAGACAAAAGCTTAGTGATTGTCTCAGTTTATGTCGATGACATGAGTGTGTTTGGTTATCTGTCAGCCGAGATTGAAAAGGTCAAACGGTTCTTGAACAACAAATTTGAGACGACTGACCTTGGAGAGTTAAGTTACCTTCTTGGTATAGAAATCAAAAACGATGTTTATACAGTCTCCATGAATCAACTGAAATATGCAGGAGAAGTTTTAAAACGCTTTGGTATGGAAGATTCTATTCCCGTATCAACGCCTTTAGATCCGAGCCAAAAGCTTAAAAAGGAAATGAGTCCTAAGTCAAAGTTTGAGAAAGAACAGATGAGGCAAGTCCCTTACAAAGAGGCAGTGGGTAGCTTGATGTACTTAATGGTTGGCACACGCCCTGATTTAGCTGCAGCTATAGGCTCAGTGCGTCAATTCATGCAGAACCCAGGTCTAGAGCATTGGTATGCTGTTAAACATATTTTACGTTATGTGAAAGGGACTATAAATTACGGCCTACAATTTTTGAAGAACACCGGAGACATTGATTTTTCCGGCTATGTTGATGCGGATTGGGGAGGCGACCTCGACACAAGGAGGAGCACTACCGGCTGGATTTTTACGTGTTCAGGAGGACCTATAAGTTGGAGTTCAAAACGTCAATCTTCTGTGGCATTATCAAGCACAGAGGCGGAATACGTGGCGGCTACTCAAGCAGCAAAAGAAGCTATTTGGCTTCGCAACTTTTATTCTGAGATAGGGTTTAAACCAATAGATGAAACTTTGATCCTCACAGATAATCACAGTAGCATTGCTTCGATAAAAATCCAGTTTACCAAGCAAGGACAAAACATATAGACATTCAGACACATTTTGTAAGAGAACAGGTTGAAAAGAAAGTTATAAAGTTTGAGTTTGTTAGTTCAGCTCAACAAGCAGCAGATCACTTGACTAAAGCACTTCCTCGAGATAACTTTGTTGTTTGTAATCGGCTCACAGGAGTTGGTCCTATTTAGTGAGGACAATTGATAGTATGCAAAGAATGACCCAGAGAAAGGGTGTTAAGATTTTTGCGTCCATTTTCAGCGAAGGACCAGAAAGTCAAAGTTGGTCAAAGTTGTTACGTGAGAGAGAAGTCAACCGGAGTCTTGTTAGTTATATGTACGGATGATAGACGTGAAGGTACATATACGTAGACGTGAAGTTTTCGTGAAAACGTGGTCCTTGACTTGTAGTGTACGGGAAGTCAAGTAGCCGTAAATTTTGAGTATACGTGACGAAAAAGCATGCGGACATTTTGTACTTGGCGGTCTTTCATTGGTCTACGTGTGTCACAAGTTAGATTCTATTTCTTTACGTGACACGCAAGTTGCATAGGTCAACACGACACCTACACATATAAAAATGTACCAAAGCTATGCAATCATCAATCGAATGATTCTCTCCAATTTTTTCCCTGCTGCTAGTTTTGCACTGAGTGCTTATTTTGTCGTGGAATTAATCTATCTTCTTTTCTTGTTCAGTAATTAAGCCTTGCTTTCTCATATAGAGAATTGTTTTCCTTAGCTCCTTGTCTTGTAATTGATCGATCCTATGGCTATTTCTTCAGAATCTCAACAGTTTTGGATCTCTTATCAACGTAATGTTACCCTTCCAGTCTAAATTTAGAGAACAATTTAGTAGTATTTAAACTATTTATTTTTGTACATTCAATTTACCAATTATATTGAGAAGACATTCTTTGATAGGATTTTTAATACCACAAAGTACTTAAAAAGAAAAAACACCACAGTACAAACGAAAACATTTATCACAAAAGAGAACAAGCGAATCGGCAAAAACGAAATGTATTTTAGCCGAAGCTTTTCTCCCACTCATAGTTTTACACGATCATGCACCCATTCTATAGATATGGAACACTAATTCACAGCAAAAGTAGCCTTTGAGAATCAAAAAGTAGATAGGTTTGGGAGAAGCATAGGATTAAGATTAATAGAAAATATACGTTTAGCCAGCTTAGAAATGTTTTCATAGTAAAGGGGCCTCAAGGCGAAAGTTAAAGCGAGCCCTGATTGAGGTACAATGTTTCCTAAAGATTGTTCTATCAAAAGGTGCAATATTTTTCCATGTTCTACTAAAAGAATCTCAAAAAAGAATGTACAAGAGTTGGAATAAAGTGGATGCCTCTGAGAGAGTATAACACTTGCGAGTTTACAATGAATTATGTAAAATCTATATGAATAATCGAGAGAGCTCTTTAAAAGCATCCTCAAGTGTTGGAGGAGTCCTCATTGCAACCTCTTCTAAAATAACGCATCTCAATTTTCTAAGTGTTAGAGTAGTAGGTAAAGGTTGTGGGAAAAGAAGAGGTGGTTGTTGCTGCGCTAAAAAGATCAAGGCCGCACACTGACGACTCAATCGGACCTTCGCAACGTCACTTGTTACTTGCGGTCAAGGGTAATTCTGTTTTACATTCGCCCAATGATGCATTTCATTGTATTGTAGAGAGACTATTGTGACACCGTCATTAGTTTCTAGGTGTTGTCACGATTTTGTATTTTACTTCCCTAAAGTTCTTCACACAAGCGGCTTTTTGAGTGGTTACTTTTTTTTTGTATAGTTTTTACTTTATCGTTGATTGATGTGATATTTTCTAATGTTGATGTGATGTTTAGTTGATGTTGATAATGTTGATGTAATGTTTATAAAATGTTTGTATGATGTTTATTTAGTTATGTTGTGATGTTTATTTAAAGATTACACAATGTTTATATAACACTCATGTAAAGTTTATATAATGTTCCTAAAGTGTTAATATAATATTTATGTGATATTGTTTCTTTTGTGAAATGTTTATATAATGTATATATAATGTTCATGTAATGTTTATACAAAGCTCTTACAATGTTTCTGAGATATTTATAAAGTCTTTCTATAATGCCTTGTAATGTGGTTGAATTGTTTCTGTAATGCTTGTGTAATGTTTCTCATTTTATATCCTTTTACACAGAATTTGTATACACATCATACATGCGGTATTCTTATGATATGATAAAACATGTACGGTATTTTGTTTGGACGTCAAGAGCTTTGTCACGGCATCTGACGTCATCAAAAGCGTGGGAAAATGACCCGATCCTCCGTGCAAATCGTTTTGGACATGACTTTATCATCGGTACGGAACCTTCGTTATACACCGTACTGCCACGTCAGCTATGTGTCGCTATGTGCGCGTCGGTGCTGTACGCAATTTGACACGTGTTAACTACAAATTTATCCGCCGCTACGCTTTACTTATGTCAAAAACTGAAAGTTCAAATCGTGAGCTGTTAATACTGTTCATCGCATGTTCCGTA
>JBBHKE010001814.1:153485-184075 GCA_037447655.1 Zygnema cylindricum
CTTTTTTCCCGTGACTTAACCGCAATATATGAGATTATCGCTAACTGCCACATGAGATGTCTTCGTACGATCGTACAAGAGTGTCCGCAACTCACACCCATACAATATGCCTACTCTACGCGAGTTTAGTGCCAAGTTTTGTGCGCCTACCAAAGGCCTACCATAAAAACGCCTACTTTTAAACTATGAAGAATCCAACAATTCCTTTATAAAAAGTCATCATTAGATCAACACCAATTTTGGTCTCCCCCTATGCACCACGTCATACGCCGGAGCTTTCGTAAGCATATCCGCTAACAGTACTGTAGAGTACACCGTCAATCGCTATTAGAGTATATAACGCCAATTCAGTGCCCTTTTTTCAAAAAAAAAAAAACCGAAATACAATCCATAATTCTATTTTTACCAATATTCTAATTAGGTTTTTTTTTCAATTAGCGTTAATAATGGAAGTACACTGCGATGGAAATAGTGTGGCGTACGGACAGGATATTTCCGTACGAAATGGGATTTTTTGAATTACAAAGGCATAAAAAGACACTTAACATTATTGCGCACACATGTGAATGTGCACTGTAAGAAAGAGATGCAAACTCGTCGACAAAAATCACGTTCTCATATGTTCGTCGGTCGACCGTGTCAACAGCGCGACGGCGTACGAATTGTCAGATTTTGTACGAATACACATATTACTGTAGACATCCAAAGGGTGGGTATTTATTATTCAGGACAACCCAAATTACAGTTAGAGATTAATTAGTACATATATTTTTTTTCAAAAAGAAATAATTCCCGATTAGTGTTAATAACACTAATTTTTTTTAACGCTATTTATTCCTTTGCTCTAATAGCAATTGGCGGTGTACTGTACTGTAGTGTTGTGTATTAAAGGTAGAGGTCACAAAAGTCAAAATTTTAGATACCCGAAACCGACAATTTTTTTTTACCAAAATTTGAACACCCAATACCCGACCAGGTTGTGTCACGCTCCTAAATTGTTAACCGTAAACCCGATACGCGTTTACAAAAATAAAAATTAACCGAAACTCGATTTTTAGGGACCACCCGTACCAGCCCGTACCCGAATATGTAGAAAATTAATGGTACATCTCCCTCATACCTTCCACGATAACAAGAATAGAAAGTACAATAATGTTGGATAGCATGGAGAGTAGAAAACCTTCATTTTTTTTCGTTTTTTGCTTACCCAACCGTACCCTATTTTTTTATTTTTTTTTGTTGGGAATCACACGCCCAAATCCGACCGGCCCCCAAAATTTGGCACCCGAATCCGTTCCGGATCCGACGCGGGCGGTCGAGTAACGGTCCGTTACGTATTCGGGTACCCGATTGCGACCTCTGCTATAAGTTAGTGAATAATTAACAACAACACTTTCTTGGAATTAACTACACTATATCATATCTTTATTCCTCGCTCCTTCATGGGGATCACTTAATATATTAATTCTTTTAACGATAACTTATGTTGTTTGGTCAGAAAAACACTCACTACGAGTTAACGTGATTAAATCTAATCACAATGTGTTTTACAGTGGCTGATTAATGGTCCTTCATGAAGTAGGCTGACTTTGATTCACAGTATAGGATAGAACCTAATGTTTTGTATCGGTAGCCGTTTGTCAATAACCTATATGTCCCTTTCTTCGGCATACCTAATCGATATATTGGCACAATATATCCGTACGGGTGTTATCGCGATTAATAACCATATTATCAATTTTTTATCGCGAGAACACCGGTTCGATAACTCTTTGGGATAATTGTACGATTTCTATTGTATATATGTACATTTTACTCCACCGTACTGAACCGCCGTTTGTTTTGTTGTTATACAGGGTACGTAACAGATTGTCATAGGTGGCATGGTACGCTATATACAATGAAATTTTTTTTATAGTACCGTACTACTTACAGTACGATTCACCGAACGGTATCCGTACAAACACCCACCTCTTACTAAATATATCGCGATAATTTTTGTTTGTTCGGAACAATATATTGAGCCCTTTGACCGTTTGATATTCAATACATCCAATATCCAATTTATCGCGATAAATATTTACTCGATACACAACAACAATGTCCGCGGCTTCCTCCAAAGTATAAACGTACAAAAATTTGATCTTCTTCGAAGCGACCAAATCTAATATATAATGGCACTGAATCCCAATATGTTTTGTCCTCCTGTGGAAGACCGAATTTTTGACCAACGTCGTCGAACTCATACTAACAGAAAAGAATTCAAGCAACCAAAAGAACCTCCCGATTCACCCAGCACCTTCTAAGTCCAAATTGACGCTTTAGATATATCACACGCCCTCATATATTCAACTTCGGTTGAATTGAGCGCAACTATCAATTAAAGGCAAGAACTCCAAAAAATTGTCACGCAGCCAAAAATAAAAACATAACTGGACGTAGACTTCCCTTTATCGAATTCGTCGTCCCAATCTACATCACAAAATCTAACACACTCCAACGACGTCAATCTTAATCGAATGAAAAATCTAATTTTGAATTGTGCATGCAATATATCTAAAAATTCACCTCACGGCCTCTAAATGAATCTTCTTGTGTGCCTCACAAAATTGGCTCACGACAAAAACCGCGGTCGAAATATCAGGTTGTGTTGCAACACTTAAATACATCAGACTTACAATAACCTCACGGTAAGGCACGTTGACTGCCTACTCTTCCTCAAATTTGCAATGTTGTACTTTTAAGTCAAGCTCCGTCAAAACCGACTTAGAATCCAATATAGATGACTTCGATAATACTTCTCCTTAATACTACGCCTACGGAATTTTAATATCCTCATTTGCGAATCTTAAAACTTCTACGCCAAAAATATATCGTACATCACCCAAATCTGTCACCTTGAAATATAGGCATAAGTAAGCCTTCAAATCCTTATTCGCGCCATGATGTCAAAAATCATTACAAAATAATCCACGTAGACGGAAAATATGATTTGATCCTCCCTTTCGCCTTGAATGTAAGCGCCATAGTTCGAAACAATACGCACGAGTCCAAAATCTGTCAAGATTTTATGCAAAGGTAAATAGTAAGCGTTGGGCGCCCGTTTAAGTCCATACAAAGATTTTCGCGACCCCCATACATTTCTTTCCTTTGACATCACCCCCTCGGATACCTTCATATAAATTTCCTCCTCTAAATATGTATTTAATAACATAGTCTCTACGTCCATTTCGTGCACCTATTTATTACCAGCAGCGCCAATAGCAATAATCATCCTCAAAAAATCAAACTTCAATGTTGGTGAATATGTTTTGGTGTAATCTATCCTTTTCCCTTTGTTGGAATCCCTTACACATTGATCGAGCCTTATTCTTCACAATTTCCTCTGATGCACCAATTTTTCTTTTAAAATCCACTCAGCACCTATAGTATTTTTCCCTTTCAGTAAACTTACCTACTTTACTGTAAGGTTATCAATAATAGATTGAAGTTCATTCTCCCATGCCGATTTCCAATGCTTCTCCCTAACGCATGATTTGCGAGCTTCTATGTACAGTTGCGGGTCGTCCGACAAATTCTCACATAATGATTGTTATAAGAGAAAATCCTCCTACCTAGCTATTGAAATATAATAATGTGAATTCTCCACATTTCCCCTTTTCGATCTAAAGAGAGACGAATCGGCTTTTTTCCCTTGTTCTCTCTCATACCTCGCTACAGCTCAAACTCCCTTTTTTCCGGTTCCTCCTCGGTCGCACTTGGTCCACTAGATTTATAAGTCAAAGATTTCGAGCGTCCGAAGACATTGGGTAATTTCACGTTGAAAATCCCCTCCAATGTTTTCCAAATTTTAATTTTCCAAAAAATCTCCTACCCCCTCTCTTAATATTAGAGGTGGATTCCAACTTGATTTCCAAACTCGACGCCTCAATGTCGGGAAAATTACCTTAGTCCTCATCAAAAAGAACTCCCACCTCTTTGATTGGCAAGAGGTTAATGTCACATATAGCTTCTATTCTTTGAGGAGCTGGTCAAACAAATAAGATTCTCTAATTTTTATTTATAAAAGAGATAGGTAAGCGTGGATTCAAGAGTCTTTGGGAAAATTTAGGTTTTATTTAATTTGCAAGACTGTTTTGGAGTAATGGAGCAAAAATTGAAAGGATCCAAGAGAGAGGATAATATCCCTCCTAAGAGTTGAGGGGGGGAGTACCTAACGGAGTACAACTAGTGATTTTCTTAGCCTTTTGTCACCAACAAGTCTACTATAGGCCCCTCGGATCGCAACTCCCACGATGGGGACACATCCGATAAATACCATTTAGATTAAGGATCTGATGGTGTCCAATCTTTCTTGCCTTTTGGGAATGTATTTTCTAATACTAGTCTCACTTAAAATGGTGGAAGTTAGAGGCGAAAATAAAATTTAGAGACGAGGGGTAGATCTCACATCGTTATGAACGTCGCCTCACCCACCTTTTCTGGTCAGAGAGGAGGACACTGAAATCCAAGATCTTTTAAAAACTTGGAGTGGGAGGGGATTAAGCTCCTACTGTAGGAAAGAAAGAATTAGGGAAAATGGGAGAAAATGCCTATGAACAAGACGCCAATAGGGATGTCTCTCTAAGGAACCAAAGCTAAATTTTTGGCCAAGAGATTTAGATGTACAGGAAAGCCAAAATTGAAAGATGGAAACCACTAGAAGAAAAATAATGACGATGACCTCAATGCAAAATTTGCGGAAAGAGGGTGTGAGTTGCATCTCAAAAAATGTGTAGTTTTGTAATCATGCGAATCGGAGTAGGAGATGACTCTTGTTGGAGAAGAGGTGAGTACGTCTATTAAGGGCTCAGATTCCTTGGTGGATCGCCCGTATGCGATCACAAAAGTTGGTTATAGAATGGAGTATATCCCTAACCATAGAAGATGGTTTAGGGATAAGGATAGGTAAAGAAAGGTCGTTGGATGAAAAAGAGGAAAAGTAGGGGAGGAAGTTGTGAGTGTGGGACACTTAAATGGAGACGAAAAAAGAATCGCTGATAACAACACAATTGACAGCCACAGAAGAGAGAGGGCCGAAATTAATCCTTGTAAAAAAAAAAATCTTGGAATATATTATCTTGCGTGGAGTGCTTATGTTTTGTGTTGTTCATTGTTGCTTTTGCGTTCTCTATATTAACTTTGTTTGATTATGGATCCATCACCTAAAATGTTATTGTCACCAATGGTTGATGTCGAAAGATCTAGTATTACTGATTTAGGAAAAGTAAATGTATGATTTATGGAATGGAAATATGTTATTGCTTTTCATATTCGAAAAAAAGTTATGTATAACATCATTGTAATGGAAACAGGCTATATCATACTTGCCACCTAAATATATTCTTACCCCAAATTTAGAAGTTGTTATTGGAGTTTTAGTGGGCTTACGGAATCCGCTACATTGTTTCAAATTCCAAATTTGAACCCTACACCTTCATTAACGTAAGAAGCAACATATCACATGTGTGAATGCCTACAAACTAGAACTACCCATGTGGATTGCTTTCCTCTAGCATTTCTATTCCCTTGAGTCAAACAATGTGCTTTTTGTGTAATGTTCTACTCGGGTTAGCTAAACTTCCATTAAGGATGACTATTATGGACTCAAAATTACATTTAAGTAGGTGTTTTGCACTTTTCAGTGAACTACATACGATCTAGATGTAAACTTAAAGTTAGTATTTTCATAAAGTGTACACACTCTAAAATTCGTGTTTGCCCATACTTCACTTTAGTGGTCATACTTCATTTCCTAGACATTGGAGAATCTTTATTCCGAAAATATGCTTAAAAAAAAACCATCAAGGTAAAAAAGGTGTGTTATTCAAACATTGATTGACATATTTCTTCGCAAAAAAACATCGCTTATAACGTGGCACATTAAAAATACGGTAAATCCCCTCAATATTATAGGTTGGCGGACAAGCACGTCGTTGTATCAATTTGACCAATTTCAAGCATTATGAGGGTCGTTTTCAATTCATTTTACAAAATATGTTGACCGGCAAAAAAAAAACTTGTCGAGCTCAATGATTGCTATAGGCGCAAGGAAAAATATTGGTCTTGGAATTTTTTAAGTTTGTAATATGCCAAAAAAAAAAGATAAAATAAAGTTACCCATGAAAATCTTTATATACCTTCTTAGTCGTCGCTCGAATGAAACTCATTCATTTTAAGCCTTGTAAAACTTTCGAGATGTGTAAAGCATCCTTTAGAAAACGCAAAAAAATAAAAAAATCTCAAATTAGTTTTTTTCTCGGATTATTATTTATGTCGCTGGTTCATTATCGCTACTTGTTCTGTGGGGTCATTGCGAAAACGACCTTGAAATAACCCAAAAATGATGGTCAAAGTGCGAAACAACTAGAGTTGCTTGTAGTCTACACTTCGAAAGTGTACCGTATTGGTACGACGGTGCTATTAGGTTGCCTGATTACATTTGTCGCCTAATGGACCGTTATCTCAGTGTTTGAGCAATATAGATCGACCGATCGCAGGTTCGAATTCGGAACGGTCATTTCACTATAGTAATAGAGATAGAGTAGAATAAATTTTTAAGGCATTACGATTTTACTAGTGTTGTGTTTTGGTAAAAAACTTATAGCCATAAAACTTGTTACTGATAGTTATAGATTATCGAACGGTGAGGGGTCGCAATATATCGCTCCGAGACCAACAAATTCCTTATCGGCAATAAGTGAAAAAAAAATATGTAACGTTATATAATAGTATTTTATAATATACTATAAAAAAAATTTCATTGTATATAGCGTACCATGCCACCTATGACAATCTGTTACGTACCCTGTATAACAACAAAACAAACGGCGGTTCAGTACGGTGGAGTAAAATGTACATATATACAATAGAAATCGTACAATTATCCCAAAGAGTTATCGAACCGGTGTTCTCGCGATAAAAAATTGATAATATGGTTATTAATCGCGATAACACCCGTACGGATATATTGTGCCAATATATCGATTAGGTATGCCGAAGAAAGGGACATATAGGTTATTGACTTTTGTTTGACCGACCGTAACTGACCGTTTTTTTTTTCTTGGTGAGTCAACCGACCGTAACCGCCCGACCCCCAAAATTTGGCAACCGAATCCGTTCCGGATCCGGCGCGGGCGGTTGGTTAATGGTCGGTCACGGTTTCGGTTGACCGTTTGCGACCTCTGCCCTGCTTCACTTTAATATATCGCGATACAAGTTTATCGTTATATCGGCCGATATAACGCAAAAAAGTCGCAATATTGAACTTCTCCTTATATTGAGGTGATATATTGATTACCGGGTACCAAAAAATAGGTATATTTAAAATATCAACAAGTGGCCTTCAATCAGAGGTCGCAATCGGGTACCTGGATCGTTATCTGACCGTTACTCGACCGCCCGCGTCAGATCCGGAATGGATTCGGATGCCAAATTTTTGGAGCCAGTCTTATTCGGGCGGGTGATTCATAAGGTCGGGTAAGCAAAAAACGAAAAATATGAAGGTTTTCTACTTTCCATACTAACTAACATTATGTACTTTCTAGTCTAGGCATCGTGGAAGGTATGAGGGAGATGTACCATTAATTTTGTACATATTCGTGTACGGGCAGGTACGGGTAGTCGCTAAAAATAGAGTTTCGGTTAGCTTTTTTTTAGTAAACGAGTATCGGGTAACTGGTAACAATTTAGGAGAGTGACATAACCCGGTAGGGTATCGGGTGTTCAGATTTTGGAAAAAAAAAATGTCGGTTTCGGGCATTTTAAATTTTGACTTTTGCGACCTCTTACCTGTGGCTTTTCGGGAGTCTGGCGTATGGCCGTGACCAATGTTCTCACGGTATAAAAAATTAGTGTGAATTCTGTATATACTGTTCGCACTTTTAAATCCGTCGGTCTCTTCTTATCGAGTCGACTTCTATTCCACTCCAGCTGAAGCCGTACAGTCCAGCTTATGAATTATACTGTACCCTTACCAGTTATATGCTGCTGTTTTTCCACATTTATGTACGGATTAACTTGACCCGTCCGATGGTGCCTAGATTCGTTACGCGCGTGTACTGTAGCTACTGCCTTCCGTACAAGTGATTTCTGTCTGGCCCATAATTCACACTTGAATAGCAAGATCTACGGTTGAAAATCCATCGGCTTCTTTCAGTTCGGCTGGCAATTGACCGTGCCGTACTGATGAGCTGGACCGTCATTAATCGTCCAATCATTACAAACTGAACCGAAACGGCGCAGTTTGACTTTCCTCCTCTCGGAAGGTTTGTCGTTTTGTTTTGTTGGATAGCGTAAAGACGAAGTCTATTCATTTTTGCCATTTCTTCACGTTTACTCCTCGTTTGTAATTTTCTACTTTTCTCATTTTCTTTCTAAGTACAAAATTTTCGGCGGTATTTGACCGTACGACCGTACGAATCGTAATATAGAAATGCCTAAAAGGCACCAAATAAACAAAAACAAAAACAAAAACAAAAGAAAAAAGAATTAAAGATTTAATGGTGGGAAACAAATCATATAAAAAGTTAGTCAAAAAAAAAGCCAAAGTGTGTTCCCATTTTCTTCCTTTACTGTGAATCGCACGGAAAAACGCACGGAAAGTTTCGGGAATAGTTCGGGACGTAGTACGGATCGATTATTGACATGGCAATTCCTGATTGGCTGGCGGTCGCCACGTGGCTGGTGTACCCCTGCGTGTTTGTGATTGGATGCTGGGGGGTGGCGTGGTTCCCGCAAGGTAAGGGAGGGGAGGGAGAGGGAGGGAGAGGAAGAGAGGAAAAAGGGGGGGAAGAGGGAAGAGGGGAAAGGGGAAAGGGGAGTAGGAAGAGGGAGAAGGGGAAGGGAAGGGGAGAGGAGGGAGAGAGTGAAAGAACAAGAAAGGGGAGGGGAGGAGGGTGAAAGTGCGAGAACACGAGGAAGAGGTGCAATAGTGGAAGGGATAGGGGGGGAGAGAAGAGGAAGTGAGAGGGGAGTGAAAGGGAGTGAGATGTTTTGAAAAGAGAGGTGACCTTTTTTCTGGGGAGGTGGTGGTATTGTAGTGATGGCGAAGTTCCTTCCATGGCCTCTCTTTAAAGAGGAGAGGGGAGCGAGAGAGAGAGTTTCCCCATCAGCCGATGATGGGATCTTCTCTACTCTCTTAAGACGACAGAAAGTTTACCTTTCAGAAAAGGTCTTATTTTCCCTTTTTTTGTAGGCTGGTTGGAGTTTAATTTTCATTCATTTTTTGTTTTTTTTTTTTCTGTTTGTCTTTAATATTTGTATTCATTTTTGTTCCTCTTTTGTTGTATTCGTGTCCTCGCTAACAACCTTCGAATTTTCCTCTTCCGGTTTTACTTTCTTGACCACTAATTTTCACAAATTTACATTCATAACCATTTTTCTGCTATTGTTGTCCTGTTTTTGGGAGCCTTAGGAATTTAAAACTATTCCCAAAAATCGGCTTTCGGCGTTTCTTGTCGGTCGGGCGGCCGGAAGAATCGAGGCGCCGGATTCGTCGGAAAATACGATTTTGGCTGAAGCCGCGGATATTATCGGGATACCCGTAGACGACTTAAACAAGTAAATTACAAAAAAAAAAAAATGGATCTGAAATAATCAATCAAAGAAGGAAGAACTAACTTCATTTTTTTGAAAAAATGGAAATAACAAAAGAATAATCTCATGAAACGGGATATCTGTGGATGAATCCATAATGCTACAAATTCATGTGGAAGGTCGTTTATATTGAATTTACAGCTCTGTTTGAACTGTATATAAATGTCTGTTTTAATTGGAGATGGTTTCACATACAGGTTCTACTGAAAGTGGATTTGTACAGTTTAAAATTCTTTGTTTTCTAGTGAACTCGAGGACATTCTTTGTTTTCTAGTGAACTCGAGGATGCTGTATACTGAAATCCGTACGTATAATGAGAAAGGTTTTAGCGGCTACATTTTGGCACAAATTTATTGTGTCTCAGAATCTGATTAATTCGAGTGACAGAATATGAGCACCAAACAAAACTCGGTTTGTATACAGATTTAGATGTAAATCTGTGCAATATACTTGTAAACGACCGTAAAAAATCATTAAAGTGTAGTAGCTATACAGTTCGCTTGCAATAGTCATAATCGTACTCTATATCTGAATGTTTTTCTGATTTATTTTCGAGGTATTATCATGTTAAAAAAGAGAAAAAGGTGTCACAGTCTGACACTAAAAATATATTTTTATGTATGTTTTGAAAGGACAGGAGGGTAGATATTGAACCGAAGAATTTATGAGACTATTCTTCCGTAAATTTCGGGTTTTTTTTCCATAAGATAATCTCAAATGACAAGACTAATTTATCGTATCACCCTATATTCATCATCTTAACCACATCTTCTTCTATTTTTTTTTTTTCTTAATTTTTTGGGAAATGTGAAAAATTTGACATCAGAGAAACTCTTGTAAATATCGGCGATATTCTTGAAATTGTCGAACCACGGGAAACAAAAATTTGGACTGGAAAATGGTTATCACAATTTGATGTTATTGTAAATATCTTTTGGATTATCGGAATTATCGGAGTCATTTACACCCTGGCGCCTTTTTTGCAAGTTGTCGCAGGGTACGTTCTCTCTCTCTCTCCCTTTCCCTCACTCCCTCTTAGTTGGCCTCATTTTAAGAAAATATAAACAATGTTAATCGATTTGTGGATCTAAAGTCAAACTTCCATGTCATGGACGAGTATTAGTTTCGCGTACGCCGTTTTTGAGTGACGCATCTCCGAAAATAAAACGGTTTGTTGGAAATCAAATAATGTTAGACTTCAAGAAACATAGGAATTACAAGAAATTATTGGACGTTATGAGATATTTAAGGATATTCAATAAGATTGAAGACACCCAAATTTTGATTGGATAAGCGGAATCAGTTCAATTTTGGTACACACTTGTGAAATAGTACTAAAGTCGTCTTCAAAAAAATTAACGTCTCTCCCTCTTTAACTGCAGGCCCCTCATGGATTGGCTCGCAGATGTAGCTGTTTTCGTCTTTCACCTCCTCTCTAAGCTTGAACCCCTCTGGCGTCTCTGTGTTTGGCTCGTCTGTGTCTATTTTGCCGCCATTTCTCTCTGTATACCTCCAAATGTTGCCCCGTGGGTGGTTTTGACTGCAAGCGGTTTTTCCGTAGGAGGTTACATTTACAGTTTGGGCAATCTCTCTATTGTAACTGCGGATTGGCAAGCAGGTTTTTGCTTTCTCTACCTTTCTTTGGCGATGGTACCTCTGGCTTATAAGGTGAGAGGGGTGGAGAAAGGGACACGGAGGGAAAGGAAAAGGGGGGGGATGGGGGAGGGTGCCAGAAAGGGCGAGGGGGAGTAAAAAAAATTTAAGTTCCAGAAATTATTTTTGTTGGAATTGCTGTTTCTTGTTTTTTTCAGTATAATTACCGGAGAAAAAAGCATGCCCAGTTGATATTTTTTTCCCTTTCTCTTATTTTTCCTCCCTGTTTTTCGGTTTTTTTTTTTTTTTTTTTTTCAGTTTTACTTGGGTCTTTTGGGTTTTGTGACTCTTTTTTCTATTTTGCAAACAAGTTTTGTTTTTGTTTTCTTTGAAGCTTTTCAACTTTTATTTCCGGACCAGGATTTCTTCGGCTCTGAGAAACAAATATGTCTATCTTCATTTGTTATCACAGTTTTACTAGTAATTTTGAAGGTAAGTTTCTGGCAATTTTTCCTTTTAATTTATGTTTTTATTTCTAAATTTATTCTTAGAGAAGATGTTTCGACTTGTTTTTTTATTAACCAAAAATGTTTTATGAGACGGGGTATTCGAGAAAAATCCCGCGAGTTATTTATTCTGAGGAAAATCATCAGCGACAATATTGTATCGGATGTATCGCGTAAAGCTCGAGTGGGAGTGTTGGTTTTGGACGATCTTCAGCGATCCATCGATTCTGACAAAAGTACCGATTCTCATGTATGTGACGTGACGTGACGTGACGAATCCGAGTGTACGGAATTGAACCAACGTTTACATGTTTTAATGAATGCTCTGTGTACGGAATTGCTTGAACAAATGTGCGGCAATTCCCGGTGGAAACTCAAAGTGTATATATGGTCTGATTGGACCAACTTAGGTTTGTATTTAGTGTAGATCCTTATGAGGAAGAATACAAAGGCATTGCAGATCAGACAGAAAGTAATCCCTTCATCCATCAATTTTAGAGAGCAAGTCAGACATCATAGTGAGACAAAGAATAGAATAGAATTTTGGCTTTATTACAAAAGTCTCTTGTAACAAATTGTCCTTAAAGGACCATTATTGAAAGCTACGGCTATTCCTGAGATTCTATCTTGTCTACTTTTGTCTACTTGCTATAAATATCTCTCCCTACTCTACCTCATTCCTATCTCTATTGTTTCTGTGACTCCCCAAAGCCCCTCTGTGTGTATTGATCTGTGGCCGGTCCATTTTGTCTGTGGTTACGGGAATCCTTCCCGTTAGCTCGGATGACCGACCAGGCGCATCAGGTTATGGGCCCACCCATACGGGGCCCAAAGGAGTTCGAAATCTCGAGAGACGAAAGTAACAGCCACCACAAGAAAGCTGAGAGTAGAGGAGAAGAATCGGAGATCTCTGCAACAACAACGACGAAAGCAGAAAGTCAGATCCGAGAATTGGATTGGACTGAAGGGGGAGCCTTGGAAAATGACTTCCAAGGGCTCAAAGGGGAGAAGTTAATGGAGAAGACAACTGAAAGATCATCCATGGCAGTACGGATCGGGCTGCTTCGATCACTAATTCACACGGCCTACGATAACATGATGACCCTCCAAGAGAACATTTCCCATTTTACTGAAATCCTAGTCAAAGCTGAGTCAGCCGGTCTCCACCTCCCAACAGGTACAAAGATTTCATTGCTACTCCTATCGGTACCTCCTGAGTTTACTTCGATGCTCACCTTATTGGAGGGCTACGAGGGGAAGGAGTGGAAGTGGGAGGTTGACGAGAAGCTGATTGCTACATATGGCTCCACCGAGGTGGTGATGCCCGACAAGGCCTCCAAGAGCGAGCCTGGCATCATGGAGAGAAGCGGTCAAATCAGTGACCAATTAGGTGACAGGGTAGAGACTAAACAAAACAGTCAGAACCCAGATCACATACACTCTGTCTGCAACTCCAGCATTCGGATCAAAGTCGACCACAGCGGAGAGGAGACAGGAAAAACTCTTGACAATGGAGGAGAAAAAGCTGGGAACAGAAAGACCTCTAACAATTCCATTGCAGACCAAACTCCAGACTGCGACACGGTCCCACACGTGTACCTCTTTCCGAAAGCAGATGCTAGAGAAGGGGAAGGTTTGCCACGAGGGCAGATAGAAGGGGAAGAAGAACTCACCATTTCGGAGAAGCAATCTGAGGAGATCGACCATCGCCCAAGAGCATGTGGCACTATCTCCGTCCGCAATCTTCCGAGGGAGCCGCCAAATCAGATGGCTGAGGGCTCCATCCTTGAACCTGCATATCCCAAAGTCAGAAACATCAGTGGATGGGACGCCATTCAGCCGACGACAAAGGAGACAAGCAAGAAGGACAAAATTGGAGTTCTAACCCTGCAGAGAAAGAATATAAGCAGCAAACAGAAAGGCTGTACATTTAACTTTGCACATGTTGCTGCAGCAACAAAGGCAAAGACGGAATACGGCTCAGACAAGTCAAGGGCCATCATCAGCTCCAAGTGGAGCAGGCGAGAGAATCGAGATCCTAAGATAAAGGATCACCCATCTCAAGAGGAGACGGGAAGAAGATCTTACCTCAAAAAGGATAGAGATCAGGTGTTTCAAAACGACGCCACGCTCATCCGCGACGCTTCAGAACAGCGTGGAACCACAGAAGGTGATGAAGAGATCTGCGGAAATGACACAGAGAATGCGCAAAGTCGACCAGGTGCGCCATCCACCATCCGCAAAGAGGACCAGAGCAGTGTCCTGTACAGAAGAACACCAGAATTCCAATTTGTTAAAAACGTCAAAGGTGGAACAGGCATGGTTTTAGAAACGCAACAAGGCAAAGTCATCGAGGATCATAAAACATCAGACTTTGAAGCAAAGAAAACCACCAAGCCTCAACCGGAGACGACAAATGCAAGCAGTAACAAAACCAGTTTTGGCACAAAGGCAGTCAGTTCTAAGGAACAAAAATCAAGGAGGATCAATGAAAGGGGGTATAGGTCCACTCACCAAATAGAGGACATGGAAGAAAAGGTGACCCCACGAGTTTCAGAGATCATTGGTAGCCGAGTGGCTACATGCGGTCCCACGAGCACAGATTTGCGTCATGTCGACCAAGGCAGTGAGAGTGAATCCACCGATCTGCAAAATAGAAAGAAAAATACTAATGTGTTGGTAAATGATCAAGGAGAGGAGGGGAACAAGCAAGGAGTAGAAGGCAAACTGAGAAGGAGCAAGGACAACCAAGAAGTGAGTGGCATTCAGCGAACGTTGGTCATCAAATCGGACAACGAGTTCAACAAAAATGAGAATAGTGGGAGCAAAATTAACAAAGATAACAACTTACCATCTGAGAGGGGAGTCAGATCCGAGTTCTCCGCTTGTCAAGCCTACTTCAGTGTCCAACACAAAAGACACCTTGAATCCTCCACATTCCCAATCTATGATGACCATCACAAGGCTGGAGCAAAGTCATCACAGACAATGAAGCGCTCTGCAAAACAGGTGAAATGCATGTCAGTAACTCCACTAGAAAAGGAGAGGATTCATGCATCAATTTTACTCACACCAACAAGTGATTACTGGAAAGTGAGGAAGGAGGCTCAGATTAGGAGCAAACTAATTTCTGACGGAATTGCAACTGAGATGAAAGCACATACAGGAAAGGAGATCTTAAGAAATCAATTCTCACCGTTAACAGATCCAACTGGGGAAAGGATGGATTTGCCGAGGGCAAAGACTCATACCATCTTCAAGGAAGACACCTCAAAGGAAGGAGATCCACCAATAGAAGGAACTCACGTCATGGAGGCCGCCGGTAAGGAATCTGCATTCAATGGAGCAAGTGAGTTACACATAAAGAAAAATCAGACAAACAAAGGTCGAAAAACAAGAAAGGAAAATGTGAGTCAGAATTACCTCAATATCCTTCTAAGCTCCTTAACACATGATACAGAAAACGGAAAGGAGTGCAAAAATCAGTGCAAAAGTCAGACAGCGACAAAGGAAACCGGAACTCACCAAAGAGGAGAAGAGTTCCCGAAGAAAGTGGGAGAAGCTTCACAGGAGTTCTCCACTAGTCGTCCCACACAACCGGTCAAAGGAAAATCTGATCAAGTAAGCAAAAGATTAGTCAACTTGATAGATGAGGAACCAAAGTCAAAAATGTGGGAGACCAAATCTTTCAAAGATGCATTACTGACCAAAATCCAGAAAACAGAAAAGACAGGATTGGAAGGGAATCGTTCAAATGGATTTTCATCTCACCTTACTGTAAGTGAAGTCCTCCCAAATCCGCCACCCCGAAAGGCTCCAGATACGGCCAAGTTTCAGTCGGCCTCAACTTTGAGAGGAGAGAATCTGCAAGGCACAGCGGAAGACATGATGGGAGAAGTAAAAGGTGTTAGTCCCCAATCCCTAATTTTTCAGATTAAGTCAAGGCTCAATGTCAAGGAACATAGGAGTCAAAATGCAAAGAAAGATAAAATTAAAAGGACATCTAGTAAGATTCTGGAGCTAAAAGAATTTAAAGATGCAAAAGAATTGAAAGAATTCAGCTATAAAGACTTAACAGCAGCTGCAGGAAAGAAAAGGGGAGACAGACCTCTTAAACTGATAGTTGACAAAAGGGAGTCCAGAGAAAATTCTGACAGATGTAGTAAGAATAGGGTTGAGGGCAGTAAAGAGATTTTACCTCACAAAATTCATGTGAAAGAGAAACATCTTGGACAGGCGCAGATTAGAAGGCCCCAGAGGTCCCAGGCAGGATCTGCAGCGGAAGCCGTGGCTGGGGAAAAGGAAAGAAGAAACCTAGACGCCATGGAAGAGAGCCTAAGCCTTAGTCCCTTAGAAGACGCGCTAACCTATGGCAGTCTGAGGAGAAAAGAGAAGGACTTAGATGACGAAACCCTACGGAAGAAAGGCTTCAGACAGGAATTTCCCAAAGGACAGGATGAACCAGAATTGCAAAGTACTAACCCTTTTATTAATGGAAAAAGTACAGGTTGTACCTTTGTGGACGTGCGACGAAGGCGCGAAGTACCTTTGGAATCGTACGTTGGAAAATGCCGAAGCTTCATCGCTACCGCGAACAGAAAAATCGAACGGACAAAATTTGTCAGGTCGCACGAACGACAACTGGAAAATTCTGCGACGAAACAGACGGTACCGATTGGATGTCAAACATTGGAAATCCACGGTCGAAACGAAACGAAACATTATTCTCCTCGTAAAACAAGGATGAAGGACACGTCAGGTGGTCCCATAATTAATCCATTGGCATGTGCAGAAAGCGCCAGCGACGCAGTGACCTTACGCGCCAGACGCGCTCCAATTGGTCACACTTCGACGAAAGGTCATCTTTGGACCGCAAGTGGTCCCCAAAGGATCATATTTCAAGTGGAACCTAAATCAATACAGGTCAACGGAGCGAAAGAACCTATCGGCTCCAAATCGCCTCAAGTGTACGGCAACCAGTTTTTATATCGAGAAAAATCCCGCGAGTTATTTATTCTGAGGAAAATCATCAGCGACAATATTGTATCGGATGTATCGCGTAAAGCTCGAGTGGGAGTGTTGGTTTTGGACGATCTTCAGCGATCCATCGATTCTGACAAAAGTACCGATTCTCATGTATGTGACGTGACGTGACGTGACGAATCCGAGTGTACGGAATTGAACCAACGTTTACATGTTTTAATGAATGCTCTGTGTACGGAATTGCTTGAACAAATGTGCGGCAATTCCCGGTGGAAACTCAACATGTATATACGGTCTGATTGGACCAATTTAAGTGTACATTTAGTGTAGATCCTTATGAGGTAGAATACAAAGGCATTACAGATCAGACAAAAAGTCATCCCTTCATCCATCAATTTTAGAGAGCAAGTCAGACATCATAGTGAGACAAAGTAGAATAGAATTTTGGCTTTATTACAAAAGTCTCTTGTAACAAATTGTCCTTAAAGGACCATTATTGAAAGCTACGGCTATTTCTGGAATCTATTCTGTCTACTTTTGTCTATTTGCTATAAATATCTCTCCCTACTCTACCTCATTCCTATCTCTATTGTTTCTGTGACTCCCTAAAGCCCCTTGTGCGTGTTTGATCTGTGGCCGGTTCAAGTGGTCTGTGGTTACGGGAGATCCTCCCGTTAGCTCGGATGACCGACCAGGCGCATCAGATCGAATGTTTGGACCATTTCGTGTTGGACTTTACGTATTTGGACCCACATGTTTCTTTGGGACTTTTCTTTCAATTTCTGCTTACTGGTAAAGTACACCTTAGTTTTCATCTTTGAGGGTCGAAAAAACTTGTGTATGGGATCCAGATTATGGAGAAGGAGAGGTATAGGGAGTTTGAGGGAACAATAACAAGAGCCAGTAATGAATGCTTTACATGTAGAAAGGGAACGAATCTTGGAGAGCGGGGTAGAAGGAGATAGTGGGACAGAGAGGATGTGAGCGAGCTAGGGAATAGTACAATTTGCAATTTCTCATTCACCTCTACTGTGCCATCCACCCCTATGAACTGAAAATTAGTCGAGTTTTGTCTCGTTTAACTGTTGTAAATTTTCTTGTCAACAAACTATTATTAGTTGAAGAGCACTCGTATAATTGAACAAAGTACCAACAAAATTGCTACCGACGGCAATTTTGAGCGCAAGTTATAAAAAGTATGAACCCGATCACATCTATTGTAGTTTAACTTACAAAAATTTGTGTAAAATACTGTTCAAACCTCGTTATTGTCGACCCAAAGTCCTTCAATGTCCAAAAAACAAACTTTAAAACTCTCCCGGGTTCATTAGGGTGGATGTTAGGATATTTTCAGTCTGGCTTGATTCACAACTTGATGGCAACTTTTTTTCATTATTATTATTATTTTTTATTTGTAGGGATGGTAGCACCACATTCGGCTACTACGTTACTACAAATGTCTTGTATATCACTTCTATTCTCACAATGTTTGTGTTCGGAACCGTGATAGATTTCAAGGTGAGATTTGAGATGGATGAAAAGATCCCTCCCTCCCTCCCTCCCTCCCTCCCCTCTCCCACACATACATCATTGCCACGTCATGGAGTTTGTCTGTTTATGTCGTAGTGGACTTTAGGTGAGAATACGTGATTTTCCGTCACGATAACATGATGCCATGCTTGTCCTCTTCCTCTTGCTCTATTTATATTTCTTTCTCTCTTTTTCTCTTCATGTGGTTCACTCTGTGGTTGTAAGATATTAGTGTGGATATCATCGTGCACTCCAGTCTCATTTGCTTCTCATCTAACCATGTTCATATGAGTTTTAGAATTTATAACTTCTAAATCTGCAATGTGAAGCTCATTATTTTACAGACCTTAACATATTTTTACCCCATCTTTCAACCATGTTGGTACTTTTTGTGATCTCAGAGTTTTCGGAACACTTCGATCTTCTTTACAATATTTTGGGTTTTCACCCGAATTTTGGATGCCACTCTTTTATTTGGAGAGAATCGCTATGTAATTGAGACCTTTTTGGTTTTTGTTTCTATTGTCTTAGCGGCCGGCTACATTCGATCTCATCCGGAATGGGCGAAAGATTTGATTCCATAGTCACACTATGCTAAGTCTGAAAAGAAAATTGTTTTTTAATATTTATTCAAGAAAGGTTCAATTGTGACCCTTTTTGTTGTGTTTGACGAATACTTTAGTATTAACATTTCATTTTACGATTAAATAATTTTAGTAAGTACAGATCGGAGTCATAATAAGTAGATAGATCAATAGTGCAAATAGCTAAGTAAAACTGTAGTAGTTTTCTTACAACATTGTGTAACTTTGATTTTTTTTTGGCAGCCATTATGTTTTCAGCAACTAATTGTGTGAATGTTCATGTTTCTTTGATCATAACATGTCAATGGGAAGTTCAGATATAATTCTTCAAAAACTCTTCTTGTGATTTCCAATGGTAGAACATATTTGACAATAAAAAGCTTATGAAGAGTCAAATAATTTTTGAGAAATTGGGAATACGGTACTTGTATTCACTTAATTGAAGTGATCAATGGGAACTTTACAAAAAGAACCACAAAGATTAATAAAAACATTAACAATCCGGATTAAAGTAGACTCAAGCTGATTAAAGTTTTCTATCGCAAATTCTGACTTTTGACATGTAAAATCAACTTTTCGTCGATCCTTGAAGTTGCAAAAAGATGACAATTTTCACAACAAATTTGGAGCTCTCAACAACATCAGTTTTTTAACATTTTAAACGAGACTACGAATTTCAGTACAAATTTTTGATGGCCAAAAAGTCTTCTGATTTGAATCGTCAACAACATTGTTCATGTGTACAAATGTCGCAAAAGGAAAATAATCCGATTACAAACATGTTACAATTGAAGATAAAAACGTGTAAGCATAGGGAGAGAGGGAGGGAGGTTGGGAATGGGTGAGAGGGAGGGGTGGAGGGAGGTGAAAGGATCAAACTCCACAAAAGTGCAGAACACAACAAGGTCAATCACACGGAAGGACTCACAAGAATGCACTCACATCATACAATAAGAAAAGACATTAGAAAAATTCAATGTATTCAACTGAATGTTTACAAGGCTCTCTCTCTCCTTCTATCTCTCTCTACTTCTTCCACTAGATACATTCACTACAAACCTACACAACATTTAATCACCATAAAAAAAGACGCGACACGTGCGAATGTGCGCCTTCTAAATAACTTAGAAATCAGAGACCTTGCGGCTTAGAAAACTCTAAGACGAATCTCTTACCAAAATAAAAAACAAATATTGAGGGTACGTCAAAAAAAAAAATGAACTGATGGCAAATTGAACTAGACTCATCTAAATGTAGAAATTAGTAGACGGCGTGAACAAAACGCCGGACTCAGATACGAACCAAACTCATTGATGCGACGGCCGATCCAAAAAATATAACACAACATTCTCCCATTACCAATATTTTTAGTGCAGTGACATCTTATGTGGAGTTCTTAGCTCCTATCAATAATGTCGTTTAGTGCTATGAAGGCTACGGAAATACCGCAAAAGCTTTACTTTGGGTGAAAGGGATGCTTCGGGAGTTAGGAGTTCCATTTAACTATATAGAATTTGTTCAAATCTTTGGTCTATAATCTAGTGCTTTCATAAAAAACAAGACACATCAGGATTTTGGGGCTTTTTGTGAAGGACCTTATGAGCATTAACGAATTATACTTTTTTTTTTGAAGAAGCTACAGATATATTAACTAATGCGATGTATGATATGTTTTTCACGAAGAAGCCAAAATTAGGTATGTGGTGACAAAGTGTAATGACTAGAAAAACGAGAGGAGAAATATGAGAATAAATTTTGCTTATTGTTGTATCAATAATAATACGTCTACATGTATGGTTTCACATCGTATGGATTGGTTGAATACGTAGGTGTGTTTTATGCTAGTTATCTGGTATAGTGCTTTCGATCAAGCACACACCAAGCTTTGGCAAAGATGTGTCCCGGTAAACGGAGTTGCAGCGACCGAGGAAAGAGGGAAAGCTTTTGACATTTTCTTAAAAGTTACGGCGATAATTTTAGGCCCGAAATTTTATGGCTACATGTTTGGTATTTATTGTGGTAATTGCATTAACGATGTATTGGAACAATGTATTGATTTTAGGTGGGTCCAAAAAGGGTGCATATTGATAGTAGGCCAAAGGCTCCCAATACATAATATTACAAGTTGTCGTTTTACATGACTATAAATAACATAAGATATCTAAAGAAACTGAACAACTTGTACTTCCAAAAATATCTCCAAAGCCTTTATCTTCCAAACGCATCCGTCCACTTTAGAGTTTCTCTTTTTGGTTTAATGGTTCAAAATTACTCATGCTTGTTTGCACAAAACACCCCTTACACTGTCGCAACCCAAACTCATGGAAAAACCACCTAGCGATTTGTAAGTCGGCGAATCGTCAATTTCACTAGGTCACGTGAAGACAAATTAATCATGGGTTCGTCCAACATTAACTTAGGGTATTTGCTCATGTAGTTGGTACTTTGAAGAAGTGTTTTGGATTTTAGTGAAGATTCTCCATACTACTTTTAATAGTGTTCCAATGTGCGAAAATGAAATTGGAACTTTAAAAGGTGAGGGTTTTAGACGTGGGCACAACTTGTGACAATTGAAGACAACCACAAAACTTCTAACAATCTATGACGTATAGAACAACAACGACAGCTGTAAACGTTTAGTTTTTTGTGACATTGTAGATGACTAGGGGTTTGTGACATTGTGACGTTATCCTCACTTGCGACAACGTGGACGTCATTGAATCAAAAACTTTTCGCCATGACTTCACGATTTCGTTTTTTTTTACTTTTCTCAGTTGACTTGCCATCAAAATATGCTCAAAGGTAGTCAAGAGAGTTATTTTTCAAGGATGTCCGTTCCAAAAAGTGTGGGAAATAAACCAATAGTGTGAGAGGGAGAGGGAGAGGCGACGATAACGTAACATTTTGCAAAGGATCTATGAATGAAAGTGGAGGTCCAAGATCCTTGTAGTTTTTTTTCCGTACATTCGCGTTATAGGCAAAGAGAAAAATAAAGAGTGCTTTCCCTCGTGCTAAAATTCTCTCACTAGTGTGGCGCTTGCGTAGAAGGCTTTTCATTCGTCGTTCGAGTGATGCTTTAACTAAAATCACCTAGCGAGGTGACTATAGATAAAGTTTTATGAGCTGGATTAAAGTTCCCGTGGGTCAAAAAGAGGAAAACGGCAAAATGAGTACATAAGAAGGTAAAATTGGAGTGCATTTGAAGTATCAAAATGACGTTCATTGTACGGCGCTAAAAGGAATTTTTTGTCACGGCGAACGAATTTTACTTCGTTGACTTAATTTTGGATGAAAACGACAAAAAAACACGATAATTTTACACATGGGCATAAATCATTACCATACCTCTTTGGGAGTCAAAGTCGTTTTCCAAATTAAGATGACTCGCAAAAGTCGACTCGTAAAAGCGGAATGCGATCGCTGTGGGAAATAAAGTGAGCTTGACTTATTATAAACATATCATTGCAAAATAACACAAAAATAATTTGTAAATACAATTGCCCATTGAAATTTTAATAAACCTCTTTAGCCGTCACAAAATGAATTTGTTCTCTCGAATTGGTGAGACAAGCCGAGAGAAAATCTTGACACTCGTAAAACAATCGCTAAAAAATTAGAAATAAAAACAAAATTCCTCATATTTTTTTTTTTGGGTTGTCTTTTATGTTTTTTATTGTTATGAGGTCAACAGTCACGCGGTGTCACCACACAAACGCGTCTGAAATGACACCGCCTTCCATGGTCAAAGTGCGATACGCTAAAAGTCACTTGCACCGCTACGCTAAAAAGCGTACGGTAAAGGGTATGGTATAAAGTGTATGGTATCGGAACTTTGGTGCGCATTCATTGCCCATTAGTGTTGATCAATTAAGTTTTAGTTGAAAACAGGAGTCGGCCATTTCGAGTAACCAAGAGGAATCTTGGGACCACGGACGTCCACACCAACATAGGAAACTCAAAATTAAATTTCAGATTCATCACAAAATGCAGATAGTTACAAAAGATAGGAGAGGAAGAGAGCAATAGGCACTCACATGTAAAAACAAGATAGGAAAGGCTTTTTAGGAATCCATTATAAAAGAGGATGAAAACAAAATGTAAATTTGGACGAAATTGTCCGTATCAATAAAGCCTTGTCTTTTTCCTTGCCTCTGTAAATGATAATTCTACGTTTGCAAAAAACAAGCTACTTAAGCCTAAGAGCAAGCAAAGAATCTAAGTGACAGTCCAATGACTAAATGCCACGTGTTTAATCTGACAACCTACAATAATACCGCTACGATAATGCACCTGCAAAGGGGCTGACACACAAACCCACCCGAAATAGTTTACCCTAAATATCGGGGGTCAAAGTAGGTACGATTCGATTTCGCGTGAGGCCGAAATCGGCTAAGTAATGAATCGAAATAATTGCCCAGAGTCGCACTAAAAACAACAACTCCCACTCGATTCTATGGTGATTTATTCGTAGCTTTGACAAGGACCATAGTTGACCGCGAACCTTCCTTGAAATGCGATGAAGTCTTCAACGATCAAATCCCAACGGCGCGTGATATAATCGTCGCCGTACGTCCATGAAACAGATTTTATACATTGACGTAACTTCCATAAAAGTAAGTTTCGTCGTCGCGTCACAAATTTGGTCCGTACAGGACCGTTTGAAAACAGATGTGGGGATCTCTAAGTGCCAAGATGTGGCGATCTTTAAGTGCCACAATAGCGTGCAGGACCGTTTTAAAACAAAATACACCTGCACAAATTTGATTCGTCAAAACCGAATGAAGTTGAGTGTGCCACCGCCGACGTACCTCGTGGACGACAGGCGTAGGACTAGGTCCGGTAATTGTCCACATGTTATCGCGACGGTCGAAATCCGGACATCCAATTAATATGACCCGGAGGCAAACCTCCAATGTTACCGCGAGAATCTTTTGATGGTCCTTCCGAACGTCCAGGTTATGAAATGAGTCGCTCAAAACTATTAAGGCGCTCTCACCTTCGCCCATTTCCATCTTTCGCTTTTTGTTCTCCTTATTCGTAGAATTTTCTCCCTCTTCCACCTTAGATTTAGAAATTTCCTCCTCCTTTATAAACTTTCCTTCTTTTAAACCTGCTTTTCTTAGCATACGAGCAACTTGTTAGTGAAGACTGCTTTAGTAAGCAAGTCTACGGCGTTCTCTTTGTCCGGCATGTAATAGAGGGCCGCTTCCGCTGTAGTGTTATCCTTCATAAATTGGTATCTCTCGTCTTAGGATGATTAATACGATTTTTGATTAGAGCTAGGCAGCTCTGAGTGTATGTGTGAATTAGAGTTTTCCTGGATTGAATAAACCCAAGCTCGTTTAGAAATCCCTTTAGCCAGAGAACCTCCTTTACTGTGGCTACCCACGCCATGTACTCTGCTTCCATTGTGGAGAGGGCGACGGTCTTCTAGAGCTTCGAACTCCAACTCACGCTTCCATTGCTGATGATGCAAAGATATCGTGTTGTTGATTTTTTCTGCTGCTTAAGTCCCCTCCCCAGTCAGCGAGTCAGCGTCAATGAAGGCATGAATTTCTATGTTGTCGTGCTTTACGCCGAGGGTAAGAGTATAGTTGATCGTTCCTTTTAGATATTTAAGAACTCTTTACTCTTTTCACTGCTGACCAATTTTATTTTCCTGGTCTGTGTAGGAACCTGTTCAGAATTCTGACGGTTGTGGCAATATCGGACGCGTAACGTTCATGTCATACATGAGTGCTCCCACTGCCTCCCGATACAGTGCTTCTATAGGGTTATCCTGGTATTATGAGAGCTCATCAATGAAATTTTCTCCTAATTTAAGTGAAGTTGAAACTGCATTTGTGTCTTCGAGTGGGAACCAGGTGAGTAACTCTCCAATATATTTCCTTTGTGATAATTTAATGGGTTTCTCCTCCTTGTTTCTAATAACTTCAATGCCAATAACGTATTATATCTCGCCTAAATATTTCTTTTCGAATGAGTTAAATAGCATTATCTGTAGGATCTTAAGCAAAAGAGTTTCTCTTAAAATAATTCACAAAACATAAATCATTACACAGCGGAAGCTCATAAAGACAAGAGGAATATTCAGCCAAAAAGATTTATAAGTGTTCTTGACCGAAGCCTCTTTACATCATCTCTCTTTTCTCTTCTCTCTCTTCTCTATCCTCTTTAAATAATCTCTTACTCCAATATCAAATCCTCTATGATTCAATCATGTAAGATACAATTGATAAATTACAATTAATTCTATTGATACTCTGCACATGTACACTGCTGCCTATATATTCTCGCTACACTGCACTAAGAGACAACAAGATAAGACAAGCAGAACTTAGCGTAGCGACGAAGTCTGTCCCTAGCTGACTGTGCACTCTTCAAATGAAAGTTCCACGAAGGAAGGCGCACACGCTTCTTCCTTCAAAACGACAAACTCCAAACGTTGACTTAAACACGTGTCGCTTCACGAACACACCTCCACGCAAATTGAAACACCTGCGCACGAAATAAACAAGTGACGCGAAACGAAATAGTATGTTTCGTTTGCGGACATCAAAAGTACCGTCGCCAAACGACGTCGTACTTTTGTATGATGACGCGACAGTTCGCGTCAAACAAATTCAAGTTGGAATGACGCTTCGCGAAATGTCGCGAAAACGACAATATCCCAACATTATCTCGATCTTTGAAATATCATCTTTTATTTCTCCCACTCTCATCAAGTTGTCTACATAGATGGCAATGATGATGTTTAGTTCTTCATGGTAATAGACTGCGTGGTCATACTGGATTTTAGCAAAACCCCGGCTTTAAAGCAATTTATCTATATTCAAATTCTAAGACCTAGGGGATTCGTTCAGTCCAAAAAAAGCTTTTAACAATTCGCAAATCTTGTTTGGGTCCATTGGATCTTCTTAACCTTTTGGTTGTGGCATGTAAAGCTCTTCTTCAATCTCGCCGTGGAGAAAGGCGGTCTTTAAGTCCATTTGCTCCACCTTCATTCCAAGGGTGGCAGCAAGAGCAAGGAGAGCTCGTATGGATGTAAATTTGAAAGTCTCTTGGTAATCAATTCCCTCTATTTGTGTATACCCCTTTGGGACAACTCTTGCTTTATAATGCTCAATTCTGCCGTCTACATTTCACTTGATCTTGTATGTCCACTTATTGCCAATTTTTTTTCTTAGTTGTGGCTGATCCTCGAGAGTCCATGTGTTGTTCTTCATAATGGAGGCCATCTCTTTGTTCACAGCCGCCTTCCACTTATCATTTTCCTCTCCAGATAATGCTTATTTGAGGATTGTGGGCTCCTCAGCCTGAGCCATCCCAACAAACGTCCTCCTTAGGGCTCTGGAGATATCGAACCATTCACCGAATCTTTTTGGAGGATGTCTAGACGGTTGCTTTGATCGTTGGTCACAAGTGAGAGGTCATTATTTCTCTGCTTAGCAAGCTTGGAATTATCTGCAGCTGTCCTATTTGTCTCCTCAGTTTCGATTTCTTCATTTGTAGTGCTGTCCCTTTTGCAACCTCGAGACCTCTATAGGTCCTCAAAGTGCGCAGCTCACACGAAGCCAGTAAGATAACCCTGACCCCTTCTTGTTTCAACAAGAATAACTGCCACCTTTACAGAAAAAAACACTGACCACCGTCACCCTTAGCAAGACAAGACTCTCCTAAGTCGATAGAAAAAAAAACATTGAATTTGCTCCCCTGAGCAGTAAATTATGAATAGTCAAAGATGACCTTTTGTAGAGAAGCTCTCTCGGAGAGAGGCCAATTCCTATGAATTTAGCTAAGTCTAAATCTCTCTTTAAACCTCTTTCTGTTGAAGTACGACATCAATCACAAGATTGTACCGTACAAAAAAATATAGGTGCCATCGTACTTTCTGTACGGCCCTGGTATAGCCCTTGTACAGTATAGCCATAACGGTGACAATTGTCACATACGAACTTGTTATCGTGCGGTCCGGAGATTCCGTAATCCTATAAGTTATTGCCACGTGTCATCCGGAGTGGCGGCGTCCGAAAACCGCCAAGGCGACCATTCTGGAATGTCGGCTCGCATCATGGCCGTGGATCGAAATCTACTTTTGATACAGACCATCGAAATAAATGTCCAAACATTTGTTTCATACGGTATATAAGGTACAACGTGTTTTATGCTCTAAGAGACCATTCTATCAGTTAAATGGAATTTTCCACGTGTACATATTTAAATACCTAGCGTACCCTATATATCTCAGCACTAGTCCATGACTATAGGATAAAGCTAACATCTACTTGCTTATCTAACGGACGGTAGGTACCAGGATCAAAACCTGGTTCCGGCAACCTTTTTGGGAAAGAGTTATATTAGCCTACTCTTTGTCTCCTTGGACTGCATAGGCAACCATGGCTTTGATATCTTTTCGGTCTTCAATGACTGCGATAAGTATATGGACTAGAGAGTGGAGCGAGAAGCAGGCTGCCTTTGCTGACTTCCTCCCTTTATTTTTCCAATTAAGACTTAGAAAATACATGAAAAAAACCTTTAATTTCCACACTCCTCTTATTTTCTAGTCACTTTTTAGTTTAAGACCACACTTCTCTCTACAAATGATTAATTTAGGAGATGGTACAGGCTTGGTCATCATATTTGCTATCAACCCTACATTCAGGTCTGTATTCTAAACTTATTATTTTGTTTTCCTCTTTCTCTCTAACAAAACTTAGTCTTATATCCATGTGTTTGGCCTTGAAGTGGTGTTTGGGATTGGCAGCAATGGTAATGGCTGCCTGATTATCACAAATGATTTTCTGCACACCGCTCTTAAGATGACCAAGCTCACCAAGAAAATACTTCACCCACATCAATTCTTTTACAGCAGAGAAAGAAGCCATAGTGTTGAGTATTGTTACATTTGTTGACTATTATTAGGTGTTAATATAAAGGAGTCGACCCGATGTGTCATAAGCCTTGTAAGAGTACAAGGGTGTTAGTAGTCATTCCTTCTCGGTTGCTTATCGGCCTATTGTTCTCATTGTTTGGGTAGCAATAGCATTGGGTGGTTCCGTGGTCTAAGTGACCAAAGAACAACACATACGTAAGACTCGAATCTTACTGTAAACTATACCATTAATGATATATAGTTGGAGGAGTGACTGGTCCAGGTCCAACGGCATATCAACCGGCCTTCGGCCTCCTTTGGACACCATAAGAGTGTGTCTTAGAAATCGTATTAACCTTTAAACAACGACAATTCAGATAAAGAGGTAGTACATGTTTGACATAAGAGGACATATATAGGGATTAACCCACCACTCGGTTGTCTCATGTGAAGTTGGGACGTCACTGCTTAGGGACTATCATTTCCCATGGAACTGATCTTTGAAATTTTGTTGCTAGTAAATAGCCTTAAATTTCCTTTCTTCTTCTTTTGTATCCTTTAACCTATGCCTTGGTAATAGTCGTTATGTGTACTAGATTGATGGATTGTTAGAATGTATCGACGAGTATGTTTATGGGGCAAAGATCACATTCTTTATCGGTTTTGGATGCATAAGGAAAAAGAGATTATTACTTGGTTGTCTTGCCTTTTCCATTTGTTTTCAGAGACGCATTAAGGCTAATGGTAGGTTGAGTTTTTTACAATTGTAAGTACGAGGAGCTCGGCTCAAATCCATAAATTTGTAGAGACTTTCTCTATAATGTCAGATATGATATAGCATTCGTGTTAGATGATCCATATACGAGCAGCCTTATGCATACTCTTGTAACCAGCGGTATTACCCTTCAAAGAGGACAGTGCGCCATGTAAGGCGTAAGCACAATATTGGGGAAAACACAAGTTTGGGGATTGACACATGGGGATGGCCAAAGATGTCAAAAGGGCCGTGGGACATAAAAAATAGGGCCTTGACGAAAAAATGAGAAATTGAGACACCACCGAGGAGTTTGAGAAGTAAAAAAAGTCAGATAGGGGGAGGAAGGGAATTCTTAGATTTAGAAATGACCAAACAAAGGGGAATTCATGTTGATATTTTTTCAATTAGACTTGCAAAAACGCTTAAAACTACTCCACCTAAGATGATGAGCACAATTAATTCTTCTTGGCCAAAAATTATCACTTCACCAATACAATAATAACGTAATATCGTCAACCACGAACACTCAAGTATAAAATAACATCATAACCAAAGAGCTTCCCAAAATGGTTGTATAAATGATCACAAAGCGACTAAGTTTCATTAGCGACCATATATTATATTCAACATCCTAACCCTCTAAATAACTGTATGTTACATCTATACTTCATATATTTCTTCCTCCTATTTCGCTAACAAAGCCAATATAAACACATGCATTTTTGAGTTGTCTACTAATAACTACATGCCACTTAATACCTAACATAAATAACTGGCTTTCAATAAAACTTTCTACACGCTATAAACCGACTCCCTTCTATGTGGTCTACGATAAGTCATTAATATTACGATTCTCAAAAAGAAATAATACCCCTGTTAGCTTACTACAATTGTTGGTTTAATGTACACCGAATAGGTTTGCGACACTCCAATAATAAATAGTTATTTGTATTCTATTTGTTGTTTTTTGACTACCATAGCAACAACAAATAATACTGAAGATATAGCCATCACACAACCAAAATAGGAAGCACTCAACACACCAACTTAAACCTACTACAAATTACACTCATGGCCAATCCACCCCAAAATGCACTAGGAGGACGATGCCCTGCGTGTTCACAACTCAAAACGTTTTAAGCAAAATGCCTTAATATATGAAAAGATATAGCCTATAATATAACCTCTGAATTTTTTTGAAAGGATTACATAATAATCATTAAGTCCTAAAATTTATAGAAGTAAATTCTACTTCCATATACCTGACCAGCGAGAACAATGTATAACACGTCACGTTAGTGTACAATCGTATTCTCAAAGTATTTGACTAGGTATATGAAATAAACTAAACTTGACAACACAATATCGATTATTTTATACAAACGGAGAAAGCGTATTTTTCTACTAACAACATATTGTAATTGCACACTTTGACATATTAATGCATATAAAACAAAATATGTTGGTTAAATGCACATCCACGACCTTGTGATAATGAAATAACAAATATTTGTTTGTATTATATTCTTTGATATATGACGACAAGAGCAACACGAGCTGCGACTACAAAATTAGCCATCACACAACCCAAATAGGAAGAACTCAACACACTGACTTTAACCTACTACAAAATTCACACATGGCCAATCCGTCCCAAAATGCACTTACGTAGAGAATACCTTGTGTACTGACAACTCACAAAAGTCAAAGTAAAACGAATTAATAAATGAAGAGATATAGCCTAAAAATTATCCCTTATATTGCACATATGTATCACTTGAATCCTTACAAAAGGAATACATGAAAATAATTAAGTCCTAAAATTTATACAAGTAAAGTCTACTTATACCGTCTACTTGACCAACGAGAACAATGTAGAGTACGTCACGTCATTGTACAACCGTACTCTTAAAATACTTGACTAAGTATTTGATATAAGCTAAACTCGCTAACAAAATATCGAGTGTTTTGTACAAAGTGAGGAATCATATTTGTCTACTAACAACTAATTATAATTGTACATTCATACAAATTACACTCTAACATATTAATGAATATAAAACAACACTTTTGTTTACAAATGTTTGCACCGACATCAAATATTTTACGCGACAAAGTTGGTCGCATCA
>JBBHKE010001814.1:184085-337124 GCA_037447655.1 Zygnema cylindricum
TCGCTTAAATTGAGTGTAGTTTATAGTTGGTCGAGGGTATGTAATTTAGAAGTACTTGTATCTATCTCTGTAGTGTATTAAGTCTTCTCCTTTGAGTGTAATTAAGTGTATGTAATTGAGATGTAACTAAAGAGGAATCCAAGAGGAATCACTATTGATTAAGGGAGTGACCGACCGTAAAATTGAATCAGCGTCTAATGTAGATCTTTAGATTAAGATCTTCGCAGTGTACATGAACCTGCATTTTATCTCATACTGCGTTTGACTTTTAAGAGCTTTGCATGTGAATTAATGTGAGTTTCCTCTTCTGAATTATGTGATGTCTCTATCTATGTTCATGAAGATTTAATGTATGGGAGCTGGTTGATATTTGATGTGAGTTAAATTCGCTTCCGCATTGTAATTTGTCAATTTTTGCGCATTCCGATTGTGTTTTCGATCCTTTCATTAACGGCAAAATCAGTGTACACGTACACGTCTATAAGCATCTTCCGTACGATGTCTAACACGGTTTTTGCTTCTTTTGAGTTGTACGGAAAAGTACGGAGACATGCTCTGAATTGAGAGGGAGCAATAACTTTCCAATTTCGAACCATCTGCCCAACGGTTGCACATGGATTCACCGCTTTTGCGAATATACCCATGAATCCATTACTCGCCAAAAGAAGGAAGATGCAGAAGACTAAAGTTTTTGATGGTCGGATATGGTTAGCTTTGGCCCTGTAAAGGTAACAAATTGTCAACAATGTCAAATGTCCAATGTCCAATGCCTAATGTCTAACAGTCAATTTCCAATTTCCAATGTCCAATGTCCAATATCCAATATCCAATGTCCACTGTTGCATGTCTGATGACCGATGTCCAATGAACAGGAGATTAAGGGCGAGCGCAACATAGAGAGAAAGTAAGAGAGAGAGTAAGAGAGTGAGACGGAGAGAGAGAGAAGAGAGAGGGAGAGAGAGAGAGAGTGTGAGAGAGAATAGGCAAAGTGAGAGAAAAAGCTATAGCAACAAAAAGCAAGGGCGGTTTGGAATGGGAGAAGAGGCAGACAGAGAACAAAACACAAAGTAAAGGGAGATGACAAGTGAGGGAAAAGAAACAAGCGATTGAGGGGGAGAGAGCTTAAGAGGGAGAGAGAGAGAGAGAGAGAGAGGGAGCGAACATAGGAAAAAATCGTGACAGGGAAATTGATGGAAACAGTGAGCAAGGATGGCAGTGAAAGAAAGAAAAGACAGACAGACAAACACAAACAAAAAGAAAACTGTCTAACTTTCCTCTCAGTTTTGGAGACGGGAAAAAAAAAAGGTCCCTCAGGCCTCGTCATTCCGTCCTCCTGTCTCGTATTTAACTCCATTGTCAAAATACAACTCTAAATTCAACCCCCCCACTCCTCTCCTCCTCCCTCACCACCCATATGTCCATATACCCACCCCCATGGCGACATCCTTCCGGAAACTTTTTCGCTGTGACTCGCGTCCCGCCTCCGTAAACAGGTTTCCAATGTCGACCCACTAACAGCAGCTCAAGATGCCACACTAATTTTAGTGAACGAAGGAGGTGAGAACCCTCGGGAGAACTAGAGAAAGAGAGCGGAAGAGCCTACAGTGAAGCGAGTGATATTTCGAGCGAGAAAGCGATACATATATATGTTGGCGGACACTCGCATTGTGGGATATCCGTACAGCAACGTCGTCCTTTTTCGGTCCCTTTCTGAACACGTGTGAACGCATCATCCAGGTGGCGATTCCATAAAAGTACAGAAATTTACAGATAATCGATATAGGTGGGCGACCAAATGGAATGCTGGACATTTTGCCGCGTGGAACCAACGTGCATTTTTTGTCGTCTGGGTCTAGAAAATAATTCTCCATCATGTCGTGTCAGCAAGGCATCTATCCCCTACTGTTTTCTTTCTATATCCACGTAGGCTCATGCTCAAACGACAAAAGTACAAGAATTTGAATCTAATATCTGTAAGACCAGCCGCAAATAATGATTGCGTGAATTTACATTTTCTACGATCGTGTTTTGTATTTTTGTCGTTGTTTTGTCGTTCCTGTTTCGTCGTTGAAAATTTGAGAAAGCAGGCGCCGCAAATTTCGGGATGTCGATGGTCGGTGAAGGAGGCGTCAAGGGTCAATCTTCGACAAAGTCTTTTTGTCGCTTGTATGTGGATTATATAGCACCATGTCCTAAGGCAACCTGGTCCTAATGCAGCCTGTCGTGAAAAATGAGGAACCTAAGAAACGGAGGTGTTATCTGATAAGGCGAAGGCCAACAGTACAAAAGTTGTGTTGAACGATGACGTGGTACGCACGTGCATGGTATGTTACGCAAATGAAGATTTTCGGTCGGTGTTATAATCATTGACGATTTTTAACATCCGGTATTAACTCACGTGGCACCATTAATTATGAGCACGTGCATTACAGACTGCCTATGCGCGATGTTCAAAATGTAGCAACCTGTAATTGTCGCCGTACATTTATAAAATTTGAAGGAAAAGCAGTTTGCGTAAGCGGTTGTTTTGGTGCATTTGATACTTGTTGAGGTTGAATTCGAAGTTGTAATCGCCCGTCGCGTGTTTGTCGCGCGGCCGTCCTGTTTGTCTTTACGTCAAGTGTGCGGTCTTGCTTTGAATTGGTTCTGGATTCTAGTTTGATGTATTTAAGTGTTGCCACGCGGCCGGATATTTACGCCGCGGTTTTTGTCGTGAGCCGATTTTATCAAGCGTGTAACAAGCTTCATTGGGAGGCCGTGAAGAGAATCTTTCGATACCTTGCAGGTACACCGCCAATCGCTGTTAGCGTTATTAACGCTATATCGGCGCCCCCAAATTTTGACCCCAAAACCTGAAATAGATTTAGTAACAATCATTTTTTTAACGTTAAGTAAGGCTGCGGCCCCATGTGTCTAAGTTCGGGTTTTTTTCTGTCGTTTTCCTTTATAACTTAGCGCCGTACTGCCTAAGTTGCGACCGTACGAAGAAATCGCAAATTTGTAAAGTACAATTTGCGTCATTCTTGAACTTAGGATGTACGAAATTTTGTCGTCTTGCGGTTTTCCGACCCACTGTCACGTCATTTTCAAGGTTATCATAAAACACATCGGTACTGTGTTTTAAGCTAAGCAAATCCGTCTACGCCAATCTGAAAATATATTCCCACGTGTGAAAAGATTTTAGAAGTTTTGACGACGAAAAAAAGGACGGGTTTGTTTGTTTTTGTCGGCTTGCATGTTGTACGGTTTTGTTTTTGCAGGGGTCTCGACGCTGCAGTGTCATTTCACGCAAAGTTGAAAAGTCTGCGAACGTGAAAAATCTGCGAAGTAATGGCGGCCGGACGGGAGAGGTTTGCGTCAAGGCATTTTGCACAGCCACGGCTGCAAGGCTGTACGTCAACGATGTCTCGCAAAGACATGCGACATACCAAATCCGCAAATCGTTTCAAAAATTACGATGTGTCTTGCGACGCTTCAAAAAGTTTCAAGAAAATATGGTGCGTCATCACAAATTGTACACGGTGACAGCCGTCACGGGCGTTGTCGACGTATACAATTGTCACAAACTTAAGTAATAATTTCGAATGAACACATAGAGACACTTGAAATCCGGGTCCGCCGGATCCACGCTAAAATACAAAGTAAGTACGCTAAGTTACAACTACATGGGGCCGCAGCCTAAGTTTCTGTTAAAGTAGCGTTAATAATTATAATTTATGATCTTCGTGAATAGTGTGGTGTACGGACGTGCCAGTCCGTACAAAATGGTACTTTGCTAAGCAAAAAAATATGAAACATGAATTAAAATAATCGCTATCGCCCTAAAAACTGCAATCAGAATAAAAGGCGGAATGAGATCGTACGTAATACAGTGTAAAGATATTGATCGTGTATTAATTATACAGCTGAAAACTCAAATACTAGTTATGAATAAATTAGAGTGAAAGGACGCGAGGGTGTACTATTTGTCAAATTTTGTAATTTTACCTGTTTTGATATGAAAGATCCTGATGGCAAATCCGTTGGACCCAAATCAGCGTTATGGATCAATCAGAGTATTTTTTTTTTTCGAAAACTTGTAAAACATAAATTAGCATTAATAACGCTAATTAATTTTTAACACTATAATTTCCGAGACAGTACAAACTTGACGCTAAACAAAATAACATTAAGTTAGCACGAAACTTTGAACTAACAATAAAAAAAACTACATATAAAGCTGCAATTGATGTATGATGTAATGCAACGAACTCCTCGAGCAATTCGAACCCATTCTATTTGCACAATAATCCAACAACTTCCAGCATATACCCGATTCTCACAGCAACCAACATTTCCCCTCGTATTGGGAGAATAGTCACAAGGCGTGACCAACTCCATTTGCGCCCCCTTTTGTACACAGCCAGTGTCACCTATGTGCTTCAAAGACTCCCCAATTAACCAAAAGCTATTCCTTGTGAAATCTTACGCCTCCTTCCTATAGTATGACGTTGTTTGTTTAGCCGATGTTAAAATTAGATCAAGTGCTAACGATTACGTCATTGAAGCTTGAATTCTCAAAATCAAAGTAAAAAATAATTTCCAAAAATCTGCGTCAAATAACAATGACACGCTCGAATTAAGTTACACACATATGGTACCAATGATGTTTCTAAGATCCGCTTAAAGACTTTGCAATAACTATTCGCGCGTCAAAGTTAATTGACTATAGAAATTTAAGATCGTAATTGTAGCACTCGAACAGTTTTTCCGTACTCTTTTTTACTCTCGATTTCTTGTAACAAACACACCATTATTTGTGTCGCCACATACTACAATTTAAAGGATTCATGCAAATCACTCCATCAATATTAATCTAGTCACCGTATACGAAATTGCAAGGACGCACATTTAAAATCTCTTCCTTTTCAATTTCTCTTTCATCTTGCTTTGATGATCACTTCAATTTGTTTTACCACAATCATGTAAAATCATATATGTTTTACCATATAAATACCAACATCAAATAATATTTGTACGGATCCAAATTTGATAAAATAATTGAAATTGTCAAGTTTAAATGATGCATTTTACAAATTTTAAAGCGATATAAGAAATCGCCACACCATTCACCAATCCATTTTTGTAACCGTACAATGGCCACTTAAGTAGAACTCCTCATACAAAATCTAGCGCTCTTACCAAAAAGATATCTTCCGAACGCCTCCAATTTTCTTCGCCCCTCAACTCACAACGACACACTTCATTTATCCTTATATAAACACTCATATTTATAACTCGCTTTAATTATTACATCAAAAATTAACTCTAGCTTATCTTTAAATCTAATTAGACTTCATTGACAAGAAATATGAAGTCCCAAGCGAAGTCAAAAACTTTATAGCTTCTCGCCTTGTGTGTTCGAAAACTTTGTATACATCAAATTTCTTCCTCCTCGGATTTACCTACGTTCTGATCCAATTCTCTTCCTCCTTCTCTTTGCTCTTTTCAACTCTCTGTCCTCTCGTCTTTTCTACCTTCTCCTCGTCGTTTGCTTCTTCAACTTTTGTGGCTACCTGTTCTTCTTCTTCGTCGACTTTTGATCATCTTCAAATTTCTCGACTTCATCCACTTTTAAATACGAATCATCATCATCGATAATCACCTCCATCAGGATAGAATATAACACTAGCTTGTTTATCAAACTTCTTGTCAATAGGTGAACTATTTTGAAGAATGAACTTCACAAAAAATACACTCAAAAACGATCCTTATAACTGCTTGAACTTTTGTGAATAACTTGACAGAAAGGACTCGTAGAAAGGGTTAATCCAAATTAATCCCCTCCAAAGCGGTGTTTTTCTTTTCTCACAAAGCACACGTGAAAGTACTTTGGGGGAATGTGGACCTTTCAAAGTAATTGGCTCGGACGACATGAAAGAACTACTGTTGTTTTTCCTTCTCATTGTTCCTATTACCTCTCTCATCGTTACTCTCAAGCTTAAAGTACTAAACAACTCGGACTGCATATTGCGAGGAAGAGGATCTATCAAGCACTCATAAAAAGGACCAACTAATGGGTAAAAAGTAGTAGAGTTCCCATGGCCGCTATATACATTTGTCACACCATTCAATCCGAAACACGACCAGCTTTGGTATCACTTGATAGGATTGTAAACCACAACCAACTCAACGAATTTGACAATGCGGAAGCAGAAAACTCAAGTGAGAAGATAGGTTGGATTTTTTTTTTATATTTCACCAGAGGTTTTACCTCCAAGTACACTTTGATCACTCAAAGATTATTTCCCAATCCCACTCACTAAATTTACCCCACTAATTTTACCACATATTTCTCCCCTTACGAAAAATTGATAAATACTTCTCTCTCACTCTCACTTAATATACCTTTCTAAGACCCAACTAAGAAATAATACAAGAAAAGCAAACTGAGCTCTCAACTCCTACAAAAAGGACTAGGTACAAAATAAACAACAAAAGACGAATAGTAAAGAAGACGACTCAGAGAAATCCGTCCAAGTAAATCTAGCCAAAAACAAATGAAAGCGCGCCAGTCATAGACTGCTCAGGCTAAACTTCTTGTAAGCTACACTAGGAATTGCTATTAGTGTTAATGGGATTTTATGGCACTTAAAACATCTTTTCCCCGTACACACATGTCGGATAGTGGAACATACGGTCTCTTTTGTAAGGTAAAATTCTCAACTTCCGATCGGGCAATCTCAAACTAAAAATCGGACAAGTCTATACACAAAAAACATGTTTTAAATGGCGAAAAAAATATTAACTCTAATAACGAAACATTGTGTAATTAAAATCTGGTCCCTTTCTCTTCTCTAAAGCCAAACAACATAGCACGATCATAAAAGGATCGGCCATACAAAGTTACGCCACTTCGCCAACTTCAAATATTCCTACTGACGCTTCGCAAACTAACATTGCAACATAATCAATGGACGTTAGATTCCCACAATTCAACTCAACTAAATTATCACACACAAAATGGAGGGTCGCATTAAGATCGGTAGTACTAAGTTACACCACTTCGCCAACTTAAAATATTCATGCGAGCGATTCGCAATCGAAAATTGCAAGATAATCAACAAACGCTGGATTCGCACCATTGAACTCAAGTGAAGGATCTCACACAAAATGCAGAGTGTAAAAGAGAGCAAAGGCATTTTACAAGCTCTTTGGGAGAGAGGCGCCTACCTACCGAAATATTCTAAGTCCTAAACCCTTTTCTAAACCCCTTAGTATAGAAGTACGGAACCAATGAAATGACTGTACAATAGAATAAGGTACTACAACCAATGTACTTCCTATACGGCAACTGTACCATATGGCCAAGGAGGAGAGGCATTTCTCCTCTAGACTTGTCTCCGTGTTTCCCGTGAATTCTTCATGCCACTGGTAGGTTGCCACGTGAAGTTTGGTGACGTAACAACCAAAAACAGCTAAAGCGGCCATTTTGCAATTGCGGCTTGGATGTGAGTCGTCCATGTTAACCGACTTTTAATTCGCGCCGTCAAACATATGTATCCGAACTACCAAATTTTGTGCAATCCGTACGCGTGTAAAATATCTCACTGAATCTATGTTACAGTCCCATAATTGCATAAATCAGCTTACTCCTCTAGTTAATGTTTAAATAGTTATCAAATCCTACATATCTTAGCACCTAGTACTAGACTATCGGATAAGCGGACTGGCTAATCCAGTAGTCTATAGGGACTAGGATCAAATCCCTGGTCCGTCAGCTTTTTGCTAAGAGCTGATTCCCCTTCCTCTTTTTGGCTGCTTAGGCAGCCATGGCTCTTTCTCTCCCTTATCAACCTTTAGTGACTACAACAAGTATGTATAGCGGAGAGAGGGAAAAGCAAAGCCTGACTGCAAAAAATGATCTTTTTATTTTGCTACATTCTGACCTAGAAAATACAATATATCCTCAGATTTCAACACTCTCGTTATTTTCTAGTCATTTTTTTTAAATTCCACACATTTTCCAACAAAATTTTAGTTTAGGAGATGGAATTAGCTTTGTCATCATATCTGCCACCATTTCCCCATCTTGTTTATATTCCAAACTCACAATTTTGTTTTCAACCTATTCTCTCCCAAAGCTCAACCTTATGTCTCGTCTAGTACAATTCATAAAGTAAATCAGACTTCTTACGACTTGTCTAAAAGGAATTGACTTCATAAACTGTCTGTTTTTTTCGGGCTAATTTTTTCATCAAAAATGATAACACCTCCTTTTACACTCCCATCACTTACTTTTTTCAAGTCTATGGGAGTGCTACAGCTGTTTTCTTTATCCATTTGAAATTTTTCTAACATATTTCCAATTGCCTCTTTTTGAGTTAATCTGATTACTCTTTTCTCTCTGTCTCTTTCCATCTGAATTCAGATTTTTCTTTAACTTGTATATTTTTTATGGACTTACTCAATACCAGCAAGTCATCTAGATAGATGGCAATAAAAATTACCCCCTTCTCATCCTAAAACATATAAAAAGAATTACCCCCTTCTCATCCTAAAACATATAAAAAGAGTGGTCAGATCTGATTTTGAAATATTCTAGATTGGTTAAGATTTAATCCAGGTTCTCGTTCTATTGTCTGAGGGCTTGTTTCAGACCAAACAAAGATTTGTTAATTCTTCAAACTTTACTCTCCTTCCCTTCATCCACAACGCCTTCATCTTGCCTTATAAAAATCTCTTCCTCTAGCTCACCATTGAGAAAGGCAGTTTTGATATTCATCTGATGAAATTTCCATATATTCCGTTGTTGCTAGACTGGGGAGAATCCTTATGGAGGGAAAGCGTACAACTAATGCAATGGTCTCTTTATATTCATTCCCCTTATGTTGGGTAAAACCCTTTGCTAATAATCTGGCTTTGTACCTCTCAATGGTATTTTCTAGATTTAGTTTCAATTTAAACACCTATTTTCACCCACTCGTCTTTCTGTATGGAGTCCACTAATTCGCATGTATTGGCTTCCATGATGGAAGCCATCTCATCATTAACAACTCTAATCCATTTGTCCTTCTCTGGTCTCTTCATTGCCTCTGATTACGTTTGAGGCTCATCAAGATGTGACAGTTTTGTTACCTTTTGAAATGCGTGCTTTTCTTGCAGCCTTTTGTTGCTCTTTTGTGCTCTCTCAAATTCCGAAGCTGGAATTGATGGTAATCTCAAGTTCTTCCGAACCACTTCATCCGCTCTCTTAAGATCTGGCTCTTCTACCTCTATATCCTCGAAATGAAGTGGAGCTTGCAAATTCATTGGTGTCTCCTCCTCTGTCTGATTTCCTTCTAAATCTGCAATAGTTTGATAACTGACACTTCTTTCAGGGAATTGTGACTCTTCCTCACTCCCTAAGTCAAATCTGATTCTAATGGTCTCATAATATTTTAAAGGATCTATCAGATTTCCTTCATCCATGACAACTAGATGCTTAACCATTATAATATCCCGAGATCATAAACTCGATATCCCTTAAGATTCTCATCATATCCTACAAGTTATCCTGACTTCCCATTAGCATCTAGTTTCCAATCCTTTCGGTAAGAATTCTGACTATACACTTGACTCCCAAATACTTTTAGATGAGATACATCAGGCTTCCTCCAAACCCATCTCTCATAAGGTGTTTCCTCTTTTATAGTTGTAGTAGGAACTTTATTCTTGATGTAATTTGCACAATTCATAGCTTCGGCTCGGAAGCGTTTTCCTATTTTGTTATCAATTAGCATTCTCCGGGCACTATCACTTAGAGTTCTATTAAGCCTTTCACCTACACCACTTTGCTCGGGATTATTAGGAACAGTCTTTTAATGTTATACTCCCTCGTCTATTAAGAAATCCTCAAACTGGTTAGATTTGCATTCCCCCTCATTATCACTTGGGATTCTCTTAATAGGGGTTCCATGCATCTTGCTCCATGCTTTGCATTAATTAAGGTAAAGTGGTGTTTCAAGTTTTTTTTTAAGAAAGTAAACTCTAGAATATTTGGACCAGGCATCAGTTATGGTTAACATATATCTTTTACCTCTTACCAAAGGTACTTTAGCCAGTTCTCAAATATTGGTGTGTACAAGATCTCACACCATTTCCCCTTTATAGGTGGCAGATTTGGGGGAAGGGTAGTCTGTGAGCTTTGCCTTGTGCACAACCACTACAATCTTCCATCATCTCATTGTCCCCAAAGTGAATTCCTTCCACTATACCCAGTTTGTTCATTTCTCTCAATCTATACAAATGCACATGCCTTAGACGCTTTTGCCATATCATTATCTTGAGGACTCCAACATAGTAAGATTCTTATTTCTATTGCTCAAGTTAAGCCTAAAAATTCATTGTCTACCTTTATCAGAAGTGAAATTGACCTCATCATCATACTTTCTTGTGAAAGTTCCCTTCTTAGTGTATGTCTCAAAAAAAATATCTTCTAAGACAGAGGTATAGATGTGATTCTAGCTTAGCTGAGGTATTTAGAGAACTTCGGAGAATGTAACAAAAGATGTTTGACACTCCACTAGTACTTTTAGATCTACTGATCCCACTAGATTTGAGGTTACTACTCTTTCCTCCCCATATTCGATCTCTACAATGAGAATCTTTCTCAACTTAGTAAAAAACTATTTTTCATGGCACACATGCATAGAGGCAACAGAGTCAATGTTCCAACCTTTTTCCGGATCTTCTCGGACAGCTTCGATTACACATTTTTACCTCGCTGATATCTCTCTCTCCTCCAAGTTTTTGTTGAAAAGAAGCTCCTTGTCCTCTTCGTGTGAGATTTCCTGCTTTTTGAGCTCCCCTTTCACCTGTGTGGTTACAAGTGCCCTCTTCTTTCCGGAAGGTACACCGAACTTGTTCTCCCTGAGCCTCAGCTCCGTCAACTTGGTGCACTTTGCCATATGTGCGATCAACAAAATGCAATGTTTATTTCAACTCATCTACCAGACATTTTTAAATTAAGAGGTTATTTACTTATAGTTTTATGAGATGAAAAGAAAGAAGAAAAAAATGGAAAAATATTATAGGTAGGAGTTGAAAGAAAAATTGACTAGAAAATAAGGGGAGTGTTGAAATGTATGTATTTTTTAGGTCTGAATAAAGAAAAAAATAATAAGGGGAAGATTAGCAAATGCAGTCTGCTTCTCGCTCCACACTCCAAACCCCCACACTTGTCACAGTCATTGGAGGTTGTAAAGGAAGCTAGAAGCCATGGCTGCTCATGCTGCCCTGAGTGAGACACAAGCTTTAGATTTTGGCAGGTTTACCAAAAAGGTCTTGACGTCTTGTTACCTGCCGTCCATCATTCTAATAGCCTGTAGCTTTATCGTATAGTCTATGATTAGGGCAAAAATATATAGGGTATAATAACTATTTTAACATGTACGACACAATATATTTCATTTAATTGATTACGAGACAGGATGAACATGGAAATGGATTAGACCGTACGAATTTCGCACCACACGGAATTAATGAAACAACATTTTATTTTGACGGTCCATATTAATTGCCGATGTAAATCGACGGTCGTGGTGCGAGCCGAACTCTGAAATGGCCGCCTAAGCGTTTCCGGGCGCCGCCACTCCAGATGACACGTGGCAAAATCGTGGAATGTTGCGGGATGTTTAGAATGCATGATTACAAATCCGGATGTGACAAATGTCACTATTATGGCGATGCCGTACAATATCCGTACATAAAGTACTCCGACACCTGTAATATTTTGTACGATACAGTCCTGTGATCCGTACGTACCTCAATACTAACGGGCTTAGAGATGGGTTTAGGACTTAGAATATTTTGGGTAGGTAGCCGCCTCTCTCCCAGAGAGCATCAATATAAATTGGCAAACTTTGCCATTTAATATCAACTCATTTAGTTGACCATTTTCAGTGATTCTGTTTGCTGCAGACTCAACGGAGTCCATTCTATACAAGGGTATATTTGGTCAGCGTTTTGACCTGCCATGATGGCTGCATTTCTAAGGGTAAGTCAAAGTGGGTGAATGTGTCCAAAACTCATATTCTAACTTTGCATTCTATGGTGGAACTGAGCACATTAAAAGTCTTATTTTACAAGGGTGAAGATCTAATGGGGTTCTGATTGTCAAGGAGTCAATCATTTGGGTTTACATAAACTTCGAGTCGACACTATCTAGATTAGCTTCTTTTTATTTGCCAATTCTGTGGGACAATGGAGACCATAAAATTTGAAGGGGAAGTGAGGCACGAAGAAGGATAGGTAGGAAGAGGGAGATAGCAAAGGGTAAGCATTAGGTGATTGATAGGAACGGCAACCTATACGTCCCCTCATCTTCGGGTAGCGACGAGAGCATCGAGGATGGCGAAGAACCGCCGGAAGGAAGCCCATCTCTGAAATTTTGCAACCCACGCACATTGCAATGTGGAAGAACGAGGATGATCCCACAACTGAGGATGAGCAAACTTTGGATAGTGAGGAAAAGCAACGTGAGGAGGAATTAGATGACAACGACAACGTGTTCCATGCGCCTACCACGCCGAAAAGGGAGAGAGCCATTGAAATGGCTTCTGCGCATTCTCAGCCTCCATACCTAATTGAACATCCCGATTAGTATTTTCCTCATCCCACGGGAGAGGAGGAAATGGACAATTTTGTGCCTCGACCCGAACATTATCTTCCGGTTGCCGAATGGCCGGAACATTGGCGGTATGGTGAACCTCGCCCCCTAAACCCGGACACGAATCCCTTTGAACAAATTCCCAACATCCCCCTCGAGGTCACCGCACATCCAACATGGCTTTTTATCTCGCTTGAGGACCGAGGCTCGACCTTTGCCCACATTAAGCAATTTCATCCGGCTGATCCCCGGCTAACTTGGGTTGTTTATAGGGAAGTCGGTTTTTGGGTGTTTGTTCCGAATGTGTTACGTCATCGTCATCCGTGGAATCCCCGACTACATAACATCCTAAAATATTGTCGAGTAACTCCCGAGGTACTCGCTCTCCCAAATGCTCATACTACGATATTGCAATATTTTCGCAACGTCGAAGTGCGACGCTCTCATCTATGGGAAATACAAAAGGTTCCGCCGTCAATTAGGCCCTCCTCACCACCGAGAGGAGAGGATTTGCCACTAATAATTGCGGCACTCACTTAACAAGTAGCAGCCCAACAAGAACACATAAGAGCGGATCGAGAGCACTTCATGAGGCTCACAAGGGCATTGTCGAAAAAAAAAAAAACGGTAGTTGGTATGTATTTTTGACTCCATCAAAATTAACTCTTTCTCCACTCTCTCACTTCCCTTCTTTAACCCACTCACTTACTTTGTGTTTTTTTTTTGTTTCTCTTTTGGTCCGTTTGACATAGTGACGACTTCACCTTGTCGCTAAACCAGCGACGTATTTCTCTCGTCGTTGAATCTTGTATAGGCATCGGTTACTTGAACCAGCAACGACTTTGTGTCGTCGCTAAATCTTGAAATGGCACTGGATACTTGAACCAGCGACGACCAACATTCGTCGCTGAATTTAGCGACGACTGTTGGTCGTCGTTGAACTGTCATATCTTTGCAACATATATTTTTTCCTATATGAATTAGGACTGAAATGTTTTTGTTTTTTTTTTTCCTTTCCTCTTGGTGCATTATACCAAAAGGCAAGTCGGAGGTAGAAGGGCAGGGTTGCAACACTGATAAGCACACGGGCTACGACACACACCTTATCGTCTGCGGGATTTGGAAGAAGAAGTGTGGTGGTGACAAAGGCACTACTGGGTAGGGGTAGGAAGGAATTTCCGTGCGTTATAGCGGTGCACTCAGAATTGGTGGAGAAGTTCTACCGGTTCAAGAAGGTTGGTATGGATATGTCTCAAACTATTGTTGGGACCATGGCAGTTCATATCATGAAACGTATGAAGGAGGATAATGTGAGTTTGTTTCTCGACAAAAAAATGAAGGAGATCAAAATGAAAATAACAAAACGATGGACTCAACGGTTTTGCGAGAAACATACTATTGTGACAAGGGCTCAAAAAGAAAAGTTACAACTAAGCCCAAAGAAAGAGGAGTACATCGAAAAAACGGTAGCATATCACATTGGAGAGTTAAAACAGGGATTTTTTTCGGGTAGGCTTTGTGTACTTTTATACAACTCATTGCTATATGTTGTAATATATGTTATATGTATTATTTTTTATGTTTTTTTTTATGGTTATAAATGCAAATACTCGAATGAAAATTGTTGCCCCAACCATCGTCCTTATCTGTGTTGTGTTTTTTTTACATTTTTACGCGTTATTGTGATATTAGGTTGCTAAAACGAAGATATAGTCAAAAACATGGACAAGAACCACGTCATTGAAAACATGGATAACAAAAAGAGGTTTAATTTTTGCGGGGACGAGGTGGTTAAATACGCGGACGTTGAGGGAGGCGGAGAGTCGATGACTTTGATGGTTTGACTCACGGGCGGAGTGACACCCAAATTGAATCTCCTATGTTAATCTTCACCAACAAGCTCCGTAGTTACTTGATAAAAGGCATCCACGATGACATACCAATTGTGTTTCCTTCTATATGTGTATTTTTCCTCGTAAATAATGACGCTATTATCTTCCTCATTCTCCCTTGTATTCCACAACAAAAATAATATTTTTTGGGATTTGTGTTGTTTAAAGTGCTTCATCCCCATCCCCTTTTCGCCCTCCCTCTCCCTCCCTAACATAATATCTCTTCCCCCCTCTCTCCCACCCCTTCCTGTACTTTTCTCCTCCTTCCCTCTCTTTTTCCCTCACCGTCCCACTCTCTTATTCTCCCTATGCCATATCCAACTCCCCTTTATGTAACTCCCTCCCTCTCTCTCTTTTGTAGGATTTTGTTATCGTAACGGGCCTAAAGGTTGGAACCACAAGATAGTCTTCCGGCAATGGATTGTTGAGCCAAGGTCATACCAAGGAGATTGTGATGGGTGAGAATAGGTTATTTTTTTGGACAATTGTGCGGTCACAATATGTCCAAGGAGTTAAACACCACATTACGCGCAAAGAGAACAACCCTCCACTTTTTCCCACAGTGTGCAACACATCTAGTGCAACCCGTCGATTCATTTGTAATTTATAAAATCAAGGAGGTGTGGTCGAGAAAATGGGAAGATTGGTAAATGAAGGGGATAGAGAGCCACAAGTGGTCCTTACCTAGGGGCCAAAAATGGTTGGGCAAGTTAGTTGGACAGGGGAAATCATTTTTCTTAAAGTTGGCACGCGATTCCATTCTTGAGGTGAAAGAAATGAAGGATAAGATCGGCATGGGGTATGCACGAAAGGCGATGATCTAAGGTGGATTGTCATTAAAGAATGGGAAATGGGAGAAAAGTATGCTTACGCAAGATTGGCAAGTCATAATTATGAAATGGCGAAACCATTTCGAAGGCGACGAGGTCCCACCTCTTTCGGCTCTCGCACGAGATTTACTCAAACTCCTTCGAGAGGGCGACAATCAAGAGGATGAAGCCAGTCATGACAAAGACTTAGAGGATTACATTGATTTTGAGGCTCTTTATAGACAGGTGGTTTAATTAGGAGAGGTGGTAAAATGGATAATTGGCGTTTGCATATAATGATAATAATAGTGTGGATATGTTTGTTTTTTTTTTGTAGTTTTATATTGGTAAGTTAATATTTATACTTTTTTTTACAACAATATGCAATATGCATTGTATTTTTTTCTTTGACGTTGAATAGTATACATCCCTCTTTGTGTTTTCGTTTTCATATTTTGTCTACGCAAGTTGAATGGCCAATATACTGGATGAAATGTATTGGTAGTGATGGTGTAAAAACGTATCCTAAATTGCAGTATCATGCTCCCATTCAGCAACGACATATTATCGTCGCCCATTGGCCGAATGTGAAATATACCATTCAGCAACGACATAGCATCGTCGCTAAATGGCAGAAGTCAGTATGACAAAAAGATAACAAGGCTAAGAGAGACAGTGATATGAAGTAGAGAGACTATGTGATAGTAAGGGACAACAAAATAAAAATAAAATGGGATAGATAGATAGGAAAGGGAGAACCAAAAAGGTGGATATTAATTATTTAAAGAAAAAATGTGAAACATAGAAGCACAAAGCGGATAATATGCGGACTACATGGACGGAAATTGTTGTTAAGTTCAAAATTAAACGGAGATGAAAACTAGGAGAAAAATATTAATGGGATGGAGAAATGGGTCCTGACACCTTGTGTTGACACAATGTTGGTGCTGATTGGTGAAAAATGAAACATGCCATTCAGCAACAAGACGTTGTCGTAGTTGACTGGATAGTAACATATACCATCAAACAACGAGACAGTCTCATCCCTAAATACCACAAGAGAGACAAAGACATACAAAATAAAAAGGGAGATAAACAACGATAAAGTAAATACTAAATTGAAAATAGGGTAACAACTAGAAAAAAAAAAGATAGAGAGAGAGATGTGTGACACCCAAAATAGTTAAGGATGCTCACACACTTCACCACGTGTATCGCTTAACATTTACAAAACATGGAGCAATAAAATCATACCACCCATCATTTCAACAAAATCAAATTAAATTACAATTATATGAATATTTCAATAATACACTTGAAATTAAATTCAATCCTTTTTGCCTAAAAATGACAATGAGGTTCACCGTTAAAAAACCACAACATGTACAACCATATACCTATTTTTCAAACTTAAATATAATATTAGTCTACATTAACAAAATGTACATCGCCCATAAAAAGAATCCTTTGTAAAAAATGATATTCTAATCATCTTCGCTAAGTCTTGTAGAAATTTGCTTAGAAGTCCTTATATTAAATGTAGTAAAGAAAACTAGATGACTTTCCCACAATCCATGCGTTTGTTCCTCCATTGCAATCAGCTCCTTGAATGAAATCTTGTGCCTACAACAAATAAATAAATACAACAATGGAATTAGAGTTAAAAAAAAAAAATGACATTAACGTGTAATTTTAATGGGGAAGTTCACGGGAGATGGAAAGGGGAAGGGTGAGGGAAAGGGAGAGAGACAGATAGCGGCATTTAGTGGTAGGGGGAGAGGAAGTGGGACACGAAGAGGAAGATGGTGCGACATATGAAAAAGGTGAGAGGGATGTTGTTCTGTGACAGTCACACCAACAGAAGATAAAGATGATGCTGGAGTAGACATCACAGAATTCAGATAAGCAAGAAGCTCTCACAGATGCTCAGAAAAATACACACAACTTTGGAGCACAGCCAAAGATCATTTAGGCAACCAAATGGCCTACAAATCTGAAACAATGCAGATAATACACAAAGGAATACAAGTGCACATTTAGAGAGAAATCTGCAAACAGATCAGAGAGATATTCTCAGTCAAAAATATCAAAAATGACACAGCATAATTTTGATACAAAAAGTTCCTAATATTGAAATGGCTAAATCCTATATTTACACCTGAAAGATCTATTCTTCAAAGAGCTAGCAACCACTCACTACCCTAACTAAGCAGAGAAGACATACCAGCCATGCATCAACAATATCTACTATTTGAAAGGAGGATACCTGAACAATATCTACTATTTGAAAGGAGGATACCTGAATGTGCCAATGTATGTCATACAGAATGAATCTGAACTAAGACACTAATCAAACAAAATAAGCTTTTGTACAAACTAGAGATAAGTAACGTCACAGTACACTGTGTATAACACGTCAGATAATTACAGACGTGGTCTCAGATGACCACCTTCCATCTGCAACAAATCTTCACCGTCCATCATTTCAAAGTTTCATCCAAGATGAAACTTTTATGTGACGCCTCGGTCTTTATTATAAGTCTAAATAGTACGAACGGATCTTTGTAGAGTGTCTCAATTACCGACGCGTGTCCTGAAGTATGTCACACCGTGAACTCCCTCACTGATCACTGTAACATTAATTTTGGTACATACTGAACCAGACTTTCAAAAAAAAAATCTAAGTACTGAGAAAACACTCCCCTCACCTATGAAGCTTAGTGAGGACTAAAGCTTTCAAAATAACACTCCCCTTAAGCTTTACACTCTACTAACCACTTAGACTAAGAATTTCAATTTTGGAGCAGGTAAGGGTTTTGTCATCATGTCTGCCAACATTTTCTCATCAGGTAAGTAACTAAGTTTCAGAATTCTGGCCATCACCTTTTCCCTCACAAAGTGTAACTTAATGTCAATATGCTTGCTTTTGAAATGATGACTAGGATTAGAAGCAATAGCAATAGCAGTTTGATTGTCACACCAAATGACCAGAGGACGAGACTGCATAAATTTAAGTTCTTGTAAAAGAGACTTTACCTAAAGAAGTTCCTTAACAGCTGAGCTAGCTGCCATGTATTCAGCTTCCATGGTTGACTGAGTAGTCACGTTCTGGAGCTTGCTTGTCAAGAAGCAAGTACCATTACCGATCTTCCGAATGAATCCAGTGGTAGAACGTCGGCTTGGCATATCACGGTTGTTTTGAAAAGTCAGTTTCGTGCGTAACTGTTAATTAGATTTAATATGGAGGTTTCAATAGATTCACGGATTTGGGGAGCGAACGGATTGATAATTAAAGTTACGTAAAAGACTCATTGAGTGGTGTGAACAAGCAATGACAAATGGACTGCGGATCGCGAAGCGATCCGATGTAAAATAAATGGAATGTTGAAATAGGCGCCGCCGATACGGAGCAGCTGCGACGCAGTTAAGTCAACGTAGTTGCGGCTATTTTTATGATCTGTACGGAAAGAGCAGCCAGCGCAACTAGCGCAGCTACGGATAATATGAATAGGATAGATTTGGAGTAATGATGATTAAATGATAGTGGTAGCTTAGTAGTTGCTTAGTGGTAGCTTAGTTTCAACATACGAAGAGTACGGTGTAAATATTGTGTACAACAGAGGTTTGTCCTTTTGACTAGTTAGGTTATTAAGGTAGATACAGTACGGCTGTTTTGCCTCCGTACTCTGAGTATAACTTGCAGGAATTAGATTATTTGATGTATCGCAGTCAAGTTAATCAAAGTAATGGCAAACTGTTTTCTACATCTTTGACCTGTTGGTGTGATCACTCTGATTGGTGCTTTCATGTGAAACTTTGTGGAGTTATTCAATGATATAGAATCTATATGTGTGTGAAGTTTCACTGTATTCCAGTATCTTTGTAAGATTCTGTGAACAGTCTAAGTGGTTAGTTTGTGAAGCTGTCAACTACATTTGGGAAACTCTGGAGCTTATATCTTCTAGATGCCTTGGTGGATTTGGCTGTAACTTTGGGAGTTAACAGTGTATATGGTATACTGCATATTGGTGCAGTTTGAGATCATTTTGTTTATTGTGGAGTAACCTGTGTCGTCTAAAACACAGCTGTTTTTGAGGTAGTCTGTGGGTGTTTTCGTGAGTAATCCATGGCTGAAATAAGCTATGGACAACAGGTTATGGGCCCACACCCATGGCTACCTATATTTGATGGATCAAAATATCACTAATGGAAGTGTGCGCTCGAGAGCTACTTCGAGATGATGGAACTAATGAATGTGGTGGACGGTACCTTGGCCGAAACTTCAAATGGATGGAAAAGTAAAAATCATGAGTGTCTAAGGGTTATTAAGAACTCCTTGACTCCGGATTTAGTAATGTCATACATAAGTGTTAAAAAGGCAGCTGAATTATGGAAGTGCTTAGAAAGTATGTATGCAAAGACTTCTTTATATCATTGGCTTAGTAGTGTTACCAAAATAGTTGAACACAAGTATGTTGGAGGTAGTATGGAGAAACACTGTATTGACTTACAAGTATTATTTGGAGAAAATGATTTGGCAGGAGGAAACTTTACAGATGCTCAACAAGCTATCTTGTTAATGAGAAGTCTACCTAAAGAATATAAGAGTGCACTAGATCGATTGACTCTAATTGATAAAAATGATTGGAGCGTAACTGTAGCTAGATGAGTTATTTTAGATGAAGAGGCTAATAGAAGGGTCTTATCAAGTGAAAGGAATATAAAGGAATCTAAGTCACAGTTTCAGAAATTTAAAAGTAATAGTGAGTTCGGAGATCGACCAAAGAATTGTTTTTACTGTAATGATTTAGGACATACCTTCAGGGTATATCCATCGTATAAAAGTGCATGTGTTACAGGAAATTTTAGAGATGGATGGGACAACAACCTAGTTCAAACCCCAACAAGAAAGGAATCAAGTGATTTCGTGAGTGAGAGACAAGACTTGACAAATGACAAAAGGCATACACCGTGTGTTGACGAATTTATCTACTTACCGACCTTGTGTGTTGTTTGGAATGGAGTAAAGGAGGAGGTGACAGAAAAGGATTTGTTGTCTGTCCCTTTTCTCAACGTCAGATTGGTGAGTAACAAAGAGTAAGAGGAGGAAGAGTTATTTGAAGTAAGAGAAATTAGAGGAAGTGAAGGTTACTTGGAAGTGGAAGCCGAAAAATACTTAAACATAAAGACTAAAAATTAAACCTAGTATTTCCAAAAGGACTGGGCGAAGATATGAAGAAAACTGGAATTAGGAATGAGGTGTATAATGTGGAAACAGGTGAAAGGAGTTATGCCACCAAAGATAGTGTGGTGAAGGACAAAAGAGAGAAGGACACGATTTTTGTGACCTTATCAGATGACAAATCTGTGAGTGAAAATTGCTTACAAGAAAGGTTGTTAACTAAAGTAAGAGGAGTTGAAGGAAGAGATGGACACTTTGAAGCAGAAACTAGAAATAAGGTGGACGTGAAAATTGGTGAACTAGGAGAAGAGCAAAGAAAAACTGTTCAAAAAATGGGAGTGAAAAATGTAATAGAAATGCAAAAGTTAGAAATATAGGAAAGGAAAATAGCAAGAAAAAAGTGCAGCTGAAAAGAAGAAGAATCAAAATTAAAATTTCTCAGATGAATGAAGTTGATGGAAGTAGCAAATGTATGGAGAAAAACATAAAGGTGAAACATAAAACTAGTATTTTTGACATTAAACGAAGAGAAAATTGTGACAGAAGTGTAAACTTTAAAACAAGACAAAAGATCATGAGGAAAACAAAAAGAAGATGTAATATTCAAAGGATCAGGGGTAGAAGAAAACATGCTCAGAAAGTGATCAAGAGAAGAGAGCGGGAGAAATGATTTTCTGGAGAACGTGAATTTAGAGAAATCTTAATTTTGGAAAAACTTATATTATAAGCATGTCTTATACAGTCAACTTCGTTTGACATTCTATTTTTGGTAGGATCTTAGATTTAGTGTTCTTCCTTGTTGAGTGAGTTAATAAAAAACGAAAAAATATATATATATATATATATATATATATATTTATGTATTTTTGAAGACGAAGGAGGTGGCGGAAGCAATGGCTTGTTCAGGAAGGAAAAATTCAGGAGACATGGCAGAACGCAGCAAAAGCAGTGGAGAATCATTGGAAGAAGTCCGCGTCGTGAAGCTGTGACACAGCGTAGTAGCGCAAAGAAAGCAATGGAGAATCATCGGAAGAAGTTCGCGTCGCGAAACAGCGACGCAGCATAGCGGCGCAGCGAAAGGAGTGGTGACGTAGGACACTTGCACGCTGATTATTCTATTCCAGGTGCACAAATAAATATTCAGGCGTTATGCATTTATGGCGTAAGGGGAGCTATTACAAGACACTTTTTGCAAGAACGCAGCGAGCGAATGGGAATTGGCAAAGGACAGCAGCAGCAATGGAGAGGTCGGCAGAGCAGTGGTGATGTATTGTTTTTGCTAAAATTCTTGTATGATGAACAATGGAGGCTGATACAAAATTTTGAATATTTAAATAATTTTTATTCTTTCTTTTGTTTATCCATTAGAGTGGAAATATCTAGATACAGCATGGACTAATGAGTCTAAATCTTTAGGGGAGTGTTGAATTTGAAAGCTTTAGTCTCACTAGATGAGGCTATGAGGAGGAAGTTAAGGGTGAAGAAGAGCAGCTGCTACGACTGCAATGTCGAATTAGCGCAGCAAAGCAGCATAGCAGTACACGCTGCACTTTGTATTAATACTGCGCTGCGATGTCAAACTAGCGCAGCGTAGTAGCATAGCAGTACACGCTGCACTTTGTATTCATACTGCGCTGCGATGTCAAATTAGCGCAGCGTATTAACATAGCTTACACGCTGCATATTTTTTAGGATGCACAAAACTAAATTTTCGGGGAGTGTTGTTTTGAAAAGTCAGTTTCGTGCGTAACTGTTAATTAGATTTAATGTGGAGGTTTGAATAGATTCACGGATTCGGGGAGTGAACAGATTGATAATTAAAGTTACGTAAAAGACTCATTGAGTGGTGTGAACAAGCAATGACAAATGGACGGCGGATCGCGAAGCGATCCGATGTAAAATAAATGGAATGTTGAAATAGGCGCCGCCGGTACGGAGCAGCTGCGACGCAGTTAAGTCAACGTAGTTGCGGCTATTTTAATGATACGTACGGAAAGAGCAGCCAGCGCAACTAGCGCAGCTACGGATAATATGAATAGGATAGATTTGGAGTAATGGTGATTAAATGATAGTGGTAGCTTAGTAGTTGCTTAGTGGTAGCTTAGTTTCAACATACGAAGAGTACAGTGTAAATATTGTGTACAACAGAGGTTTGTCCTTTTAACTAGTTAGGTTATTAGAGTAGATACAGTACGGCTGGTTTGCCTCCGTACTCTGAGTATAACTTGCAGGACTTAGATTATTTGATGTATCGCAGTCAAGTTAATCAAAGTAATGGCAAACTGTTTTCTACATCTTTGACCTGTTGGTGTGATCACTCTGATTGGTGCTTTCATGTGAAACTTTGTGGAGTTATTCTATGATATAAAATCTATATGTGTGTGAAGTTTCATTGTATTCCAGTAACTTTGTAAGATTATGTGAACAGTCTAAGTGGTTAGTTTGTGAAGCTGTCAACTACATTTGGGAAACTCTTGAGCTTATATCTTCTAGATTCCTTGGTGGATTTGACTGTAACTTTGGGAGTTAACAATGTATATGGTATAATGCATATTGGTGCAGTTTGAGATAATATGTATATGGTATAATGCATATTGGTGCAGTTTGAGATAATTTTGTTTACTGTGGAGTAATTTGTGTCGTCTGAAACACAGCTGTTTTTGAGGAAGTCTGTGGGTGTTTCCGTGAGTAATCCATGGCTGAAATAAGCTATGCACAACAATCACCATAACTCGCATCGCTCCAGGTGCTTATCTTCACTTCATCTCCTCCAAGAGATAGTCGGAGTTCTCGTGTTTTTGCAAGATATCGCAAAACTCGTTTTGCTGCCTCCCAATCTGATTTCTTCGTATTCTGAAGACAACGACTCAGAGCTCCAACAGCCGCTGTAATATCCGGACAAGTGCAGTTCATAAAGTAGATAAGACTCCCAACAATTTGTCGGTAGGGAATCGAGGACATGAAGTGTGACTCCCCTGGTTCCATATCATCTTCGAGAGTCATTCCTCCATCTGTTTCCTTTCCTTCCACCTTTTCCCTGAACTCCATAGGAGTGGCACTCCCTTCTGCATCTGTCATGCCAAATCTTTCAAGTACATTTCCAATGGCCTCTCTTTGGGTGAGGTAAATAACTCTCTGACTCCTATCTCTCTCTACTTGAATGCCTAGGATATACTTAGCTTCGCCTAAGTCTTTTATTTCAAACCAGGCATTCAGGGCTGCCTTTATCTTTTTATCTCATTCAATGATTTGCTAATTAGCAGCATATCATCTACATACACAGCTACATAAATCACACCATCATCTCCTTCCATGAGATAAACAGAGTGATCTGAGGTGATTCTTGTAAAGCCCAAGCTCGTAAGAAACTCATTCAACTTCAAATTCCATTGTCGTGGGGCCTCTTTCAACCCATACAATGATTTCAACAGTTTACAGAAGATTTTCCTTTCCTTTTTCTACAAAACCTTTAGGTTGTTTCATATAGATTACTTCATCTATGTCTCCATGCAAGAAGGCAATTTTAACATCTATTTGATGCAATTCCATATTCTCAATTGCAGTTAAAGACAACAAGACTTTGACCGTAGGAAACCTGACAACAGGAGAGATGGTTTCCTCATAGTCTATTCCTTCCTTTTGACTAAAACCCTTTGCAACCAGACGAGCTTTATACCTTTCAATGGTGTTGTCTAGATTGAGCTTCACTTGAAGACCCACTTGCAGCCAATGGCTTTCCGATCTAGTGGAAGCTCCATAATCTCCCACGTTTGGGCTTCCATGATCGATCTCATCTCATCATTTTCAGCTGAGATCCAATGATTCTTTTCAGGAACAAAAAATGCCTCCTGAATGGTAATAGGCTCCCCGGAGCTTGCAGAAAAAGCATATTAAACTTGTTCTCCCCTTAAACGAGAACTCTGTCTTCTTCCCTCGAAAAATCTGAGGCTGGAACTGTTGGATACCGAGCTCCACCTTGAGGCTTTAGAATGAGAGGATCAGCTGATGTTAGTTGTTCAGTAGCGGATGGTACTCCATTATTTTGCGCTTCAGTAGAAGAAGAAGTAGAAGTTGCAGCAGACTGAAAGGGAATTTGGTCCAAGATGACATATTCTTGTAGTTTGTCTTTCTTCTTATTCTCATCCATACTAAATACATCGATGGACTCACTCTCATCCTTTACCTGAATATTTCTAGCAATCTTGATGGTATGTTTTTGAGGACCATAAATTCTATATCCTACAGATTCATCATCATATCCCATAAAGATTTTAGGCTTAGACTTTGGACTCAGTTTCCAGTTTGGTAGATTATCTAGTACAAAGCACTTGCTACCAAAAACTCTGAAGTGAGTAACATCTGGTTTTCTGCCATTCCATACTTCATAAGGTGTCATTCCATGAACAGATCTAGTTTCTAATCTGTTCCTAATATATGCTCTAGTTTGGTAAGCTTCAACCCAAAATTTAATATCTATTCTTTTATCAGCCATCATAGATTTGACACTCTCGGTTATAGTTCTATTTAGCCTTTTTGAGACTCCATTATGCTCAAGAGTGTAAGGCACAGTGAATTGGTGAGATATACCATCTTGTTTTAAGTAAGCAGCAAACTCATTAGAAGTGTATTCACCTCCATTATCAGTTCTTAAGGAGAGAATCGATCTACCATGAAATTTCTCCGCCCAGATCCGAATGTGTTTGAAGTGGGTGAAGACCTCCTTTTTCTCCTTTATAAAATAGATTCTGCTGAATCTGGAGAAGTCATGTGTAAATGTGACAAAGTATTTGTTCCTTGCAAGAGATGGTACTTTGGAGGGTCCCCACACATCTGATTGAACAAGTTATAAGATATTAGTCGCTCTGAAATCTGCAGCTTGGAGTAAAGGAAGTTTATGAAGCTTGCCCAAAGCCCAACCATCACAAATACTTCACTGTTGCCGACCAAGCATAACTCCTTCTACCATATCAATTTTGACCATCTTTTCCAATCTGTCATAATGAACATGACCCAACCTCTTATGCCACAAAATATTATCAGATAAGACAATGGAGTAAGCAAAAGAAGATGTATTCACCATGTCCATCCGGTACAAATTATTTGGGCCTCTAGTTCCCATTACGGCTACCTTTCCTTCTTTGCTAACAATTTTCTTTCCTTGTTTCTGAAGTATTTCAAAACCTATATTTTTTGCAACTGAGGTAGAAAACAAGTTTTTTTTGAACTGATGAACATACAATACATCATAGAGAGTACTAGGAACTGCCTGTCGATCTATCTCACACATAAGGATGACAGTTCCTTGAGCCTTTGCTTCAACTGTGGCACCACAAGCATAGTAGATCTGCCTTGTTGGAATAGGTTGCGAATCTCTGAAGGAACCTTTGTTCCACCACATATGAGATGAGCTTCCTGAGTCCATGATCCACCCATGGTCTTTGTCTCCTTCTATCAGTTTTGCAAATGCAAAGAATTTTTTGTCATCAGTTTTTGGAAAACTGATAACATGTGGTGCCTTTCCATTGTCAACCGATTCCGATCTTGGCGTATCAGCTGAAAATGCTTGGGTTCTGGAAGAAAGTGTCGGTGGTGTGTGCGGTGTCTTTGGGAGCCTGTAGATTCCTTTTGGCCTCCATCCATTTTTGAACATACCTGTCTCATAAGCTTCAAGAAACTTAGGACACTGTTTGTACATATGTCCTTGATTGTAACAGTAGACACACTTGTTATAAAGTTGAAAACATTGGTACCCTTGAGATTTGTTTCCTTGATACTGTGCATTAAAAGCATTGTGCATTAAAAGCTACAGATGATTTTGCTGGATTAAAGGCTCCAATACTGGTTTCCTCCTCTAACACTAGTTCTATAGCTGTTGCTAAGTTCAATGCTGTCTTATCAAACTTTCTCAAATTTGTCGAGGCTCCTTTATATTCCTCAGGAAGACCTCGCATAAGAATCATAGCCTGATGATAAGGGGAGAAGTTCCCCCCTGAACATGCATTTTTTGCCAACAAAAGCCTAAGACCATTACAATATTCAACCATGCTACCTCCTGTATATCTATAATCATAAATATTCCCAGCTGTGATAATTTCATGGTTGTCATTAGCTTTCAAATAGATGGTTTTCAAGGAAGACCAGATTTCTGATGCCTTTTTCATTTTGATATGTGACATAAGTAGATTTTCTAAGATCATTAACTTCAACAAATGCAGATAGGCTGATTTTTCCCATTATAGGATGCTTCAATTTCAGCAAGGCTGCCATCAACTACATCAAACAATTTAACTTGAGTGAAATAAGACTCAACCATATCAGACCAATAGATGTATTTCCTTCCATCAAAAACTGGGATATGTGAGGGTGGGCCCGTGACCTGTTGTTCTGTGACTGCTACACCAACTGAAGATGAAGATGATGCTAGAGTAGACATCACAGAATTCAGATAAGCAAAAAGCTCTCACAGATGCTCAGAAAAATACACACAAGTTTGGAACACATCCAAAGATAATTTAGGCAACCAAATGGCCTACTAATCTGACACAATGCAGATAATACACAAAGGAACACAAGTGCAAAGTAACACAAATATCTGCAAATATATCTGAGAGATATTCTCAGTCAAAGATATCAAAAATGTCACAGCATAATTTTGATATAACAAGTTCCTACTTCTGAGATGGCTAAGTCCTATTCTTATACCTAAAAAATCTATTCTTCTGAAAGCTAACAGCCACTTATTGCCCTAAATAAGCAAAGGAAGCATACCAGCCATGCATCAATAATATCTACTTATCTAAAAGAGGATACCTGAATATGTCAAGGTATGTCATACAGAAAGAATCTGAACTGAGACACTAATCAAACAAAACACGCTTCTGTCCAAACTAGAGATAAGTAACAGCACAGTACACCGTGTACAAACACGTCAGATAATTACAGACGTGAACCCGGATGACCACCTTTCGTCGGCGGTAAATCTTCCACGTCCACCATTTCGAAGTTTCATCCAAAATGAAACTTTTATGTGACAATTCGGTCTATATGGTAAGTCTGAATAGTACGAACGGATATTTGTAGAGTGTCTCATTTACTGACGCGTGTCGTGAAGTGTGTCACACCGTGAACTCCCTCACTGTTCACTATAACATTAATTCTGGTACATACTGAACCAGACTTTTCACAAAATATTCTAAATACTGAGAAAACACTCCCCTCGCCTATGAAGCTTAGTGAAGACTAAAGCTTTCAAAACAACAAGCGATAACAAGAATTGTTACTTAAATTGTTAGAGATAACAAGAATCCGTACTTAAACTACACAAATTGTTAGTGATAACAAGAATTGTTACCTAAATTACAGAGATTGTTAGCGATAGCAGAATTGTCTTAAATTACAAAACTGGTAGCGATAGCGAATTGTTACCTAAATTACACAAACAGTTAGCGATAACAACAATTGTGACCTAAATTACATAAACAGTTAGCGATAACATCAATTGTGACCTAAATTATACAAACTGTAAGCGATTACAATAATTGTGACCTAAATTACACAAACTGTTAGCGATAACAAAAATTGTTCCCTAAATTACACAAATAGTTAATGATAACAAGAATTGTAACCTAAATTACACAAACTGTTAGTGATAACAATAATTCTTACCTAAATTACACAAACTGTTAGCGATAAAAATAATTGTTACCTAAATTACACAAACAGTTAGCGATAACAAGAATAGTTACTTAAACTACACAAACTGTTAGCGATAACAAGAATTGTTATCTAAATTACAAAAACTGTTACCAATAACAAGAATTGATATATTGATTACACAAACTGTTATCGATAACAACATTTGTGACCTAAATTACACAAACTGATAGCGATAACAAGAATTGTTAACTAAATTACAAAAATTGTTAGCGATAACAAGAATTGTTACCTAAATTACACAAACAGTTAGAGATAACAATAATTGTGACCTAGATTAACAAACATGTTAGCGATAACAATAATTCTTACCTAAATTACACAAACTGTTAACGATAACAACAATTGTGACCACAATTATACAAACTGTTAGCGATTACAAGAATTGTGACCTAAATTACACAAACTGTTAGCGATAACAAAAATTGTTACCTAAATTACCCAAACTTTTTGCGATAACAAGAATTGTTTCCTAAATTACACAAACAGTTAGCGATAACAAGAATTGTGACCTAAATTAAACAAACAGTAAGCGATAACAAGAATTGTGACCTAAATTACACTAACTGTTAGCGATAACCAGAATTGTTACCTAAATTACAAAAATTGTTAGGGACAACAATAATTCTTACCTAAATTACACAAACTGTTAGCGATAACAAGAATTTTTTCCTAAATTACACAAAGTGTTAGCGATACAAGAATTGTGACCTAAATTACAAAAACTGTTAGCGATAACAAAAATTGTGACCTAAATTATACAAACTGTAAGCGATTACAAGAATTGTGACCTAAATTACAAAAACTGTTAGCAATAACAAAAATTGTTCCCTAAATTACACAAATAGTTAATGATAACAAGAATTGTAACCTAAATTACACGAACTGTTAGCGATAACAATAATTCTTACCTAAATTACACAAACTGTTAGCGATAACAAAAATTGTTCCCTAAATTACACAAATAGTTAATAAAAACAAGAATTGTAACCTAAATTACACAAACTGTTAGCGATAACAATAATTCTTACCTAAATTACACAAACTGTTAGCGATAACAATAATTGTTACCTAAATTACACAAACAGTTAGCGATAACAAGAATTGTTACTTAAACTACACAAACTGTTAGCGATAACAAGAATTGTTATCTAAATTACAAAAACTGTTACCAATAACAAGAATTGATACCTTGATTACACAAACTGTTAGCGATAACAACAATTGTGACCTAAATTACACAAACTGATTGCGATAACAATAATTGTTAACTAAATTACAAAAATTGTTAGCGATAACAAGAATTGTTGGAATGGCAACGTCAACCCTACTAAGAGCGTTGATAAATAAGGTTTGTTTACATAATACAAATTCGTGTCAAGATAGAGAAAAACTACAAGAAATTACACACTCCAACTAAATTATTTTAGGATCTCCACACTTTTATTTGTCGTTAATAACATTATCCATCAAATGTTAACAAACCCTCCTCTTAAAGTCATAAACATGGGTTTGCACTCGACACTCGTTACGAAGGGAAACCCTATATTAATGTAAACGCGAAATTATAACCTCTAATATTAGTTTGGTGTAAGGATACGTGGAAAACTGCAATCAACTATCTAAAATACAATTCCTGAATACAGTTCCTGACTTTAGTTGATGAATTAATGCCAACAGGGCGGCGAGCGATTCAGTTTATGCTTTGGGGGCTGACTGAACAGCGTTCGAATGTGTTATCGACGATAACAATTATAGACGAAGTAATATGAAATACGAACAGTTACGCGACATACACCCGCTCTGGTCGACAAAAGGACTAAAATGAATTCATTATTATGGGAAATAGTAAGAGTTAACGTACTAATATTTAACTTAAATTAAAAATCCGTATACATCTCCCGGTCAGTTTTAACGTCTAATTTTTTTTTTTTTAAAAGACAAGGTACCTTGTAGGTATCTTGCAATGTGTGGGACTAATGCCTTTTTTGAGTGTGTGGACTAGTGTCCACACGGTCCACTCTGCGGGCCAAATTTTAACGAACCTAGTCTGTACTTTTTTGAGCAGAGCTGGCGTCATGCATTGTGATGTGACGTGATGTGACGCTACAGTATTGTACTTTTCTACTTTTTTCTTGGCTGCCAGTTCTATGAGGTACCGATTTTTCTTGAACATTCTGTAGTTGTAGGTACTGATTCTGGGCGAGTGGGCGAAAAACATTGGTTAGTTTTGTTTTGCTAATAGTGTACTAATCAAGTAACTGTATGACTGGCCAATAACCTTAATAATGTCTATGTGAACATATCTACTTCATACTTTCATTTGATAAGGTGATGTTGAAAAGTTAAAATGACATATTTCATGTCCCTATTTCCATTTTCCCATTCCCATATTCCAGTCTTAAAGTAAATCGCATTGATTGTCCCTTCTTATTTTTTTGACATGCACGTTTTTTTTCTTAATCGGAAAATCAATAAACATAAAGGATCCTCCAATTTCAAAAGGTTTTTGCACGAAGGGATTTCACAGATTTAAATTTGCAGATTTTTAACTGTCTTGCCTGACAAGATAAGAATGATTGTAACACACTATCGCTTAATATATGGTTCCACAGATGTAAGTCATATCCACCATAATTCATGTAGATTTTATTGGCTAGTAGGTTAACAAGGGATCATGATAGTCCAAATAATTTCCGCAGACCATGCCCATATAAGCCATAGTAATAATGTGCTGAAATGATAGCAGATGGACAAGTACGAAAATTCTGTCCCAGACCGACTATATGAAAGATGTAGTGATTGTATGGATGTCTGTAGCTTGTTTGTAAAAGAATTTAAGCAGTTCATGTCTGGAAGATTACAGTCTGTTCTTTGTAAAAAGCGTGGAAGATCTGTAGAACTATGCAAGATGAGGAGTAAGATTTTACTGTTATTCATGATAAAGCCGAATATTGAGTAATAGTTTAGTTTAATTTTACGTTTCTAGCCAACTACTGTTTTTGATAGACAGGTACTTTATTTTTCTGGAGCAATTGAACTGCTTTACTTCTACTTGCAGATCACTTCAATCATCGAGAGGAATAATTTTGCTGAGAAGGTCAATTAACCCTTTTGATTGTTTTATTCCACCACATCATTTCCTGTCCTTGGACATTGTGCTGAAGTAACAGTCTGCTGTTCATTGAGATGGTATTTTCATTAACAATGGACAAGCTAAGCTAAGCTAAGCTATTTTATATTCAAATTCACAACTTTTATTTCCAGACAATTTCTCGGTAAAAGGCAATGGAACACCTAACAAGGTTGAATTGTATTAAACACGATTAAATCGGCACAAGTGAACCACGTGAAAGCCATATTAAAGACAAAATTCCAGAGTTATCAAGGACATTTAAAAATAGATATCGTGCAACAGAATTTATTTCCGTATTTTACACATCAAATGTATATAACTTCAAGCTTTCAACAAATGACACCATAGCTTCACTTTAATAACCTTCAACAAACATTTAACACCACTCTCAAACATCGTTGTGAGCAAATGCAACATCGTTGAAATTGCAAGGTCAACATCAATGTGAACAACCGCATTTTAATTAACTAGAATAAATCAAAAGTTGTGCATCATAGAATTTTAATGCAAGGTTATCCATGACACATTTATAGTACACTCATGACCATCAAATGCACAACACATCAAAATTATGTCAAGAATGTTAACATATACACAAACATTGCTAAAAATACCACAAAAATTCTCATTGCAAAACATCCATTTGCAAGGTGGTGTCAGGATTATTGAGACAAAGTCATTTTTGAACACAAAACATTGAAAATGGACAATAAACTCAAACATTTTAATCAATACACAAGGTCTCAGGCAACCAATGTGACAAAAACGAGTGAAAAAAGGATAAAATGAGGTTAATCTCTGGTCGGAAATATGAAGCTGGACTAACTATCAAGAATTTCTCATGGTTTGACATGAAAGCAGTCATTTTGTCGATAGTTTAGAAATAGTTCAGCATTCAAAGACCAGAAATTGAAGTCCAACAGGTCAGACCTTTTGCTAACTACACAACTTCAAGATTTTGAAGGCTTAAAAGGGTTTGGTATTGTGTCATTCAATATAAACAAAAGGTCCATATCGCTTTTTCTAATTCAAGACAACAAATTCTGTCTCTTAATGCGAATGATGAAAACCAACATCCAAGATGCAAAGAAGAAAATATCAGCAATGAGAATCAAATGATCAAATACTCAAAAGAAAAAAAGTATTGAACCAAAAAACAAAACGAAAACAAACAAAATGGATTGTGCAAAAGTATCATTGTTGATTCTAAACAAATCACCATCTCAATTTTACAATAAATGGTACAAAATCTTTACAAAGTCTCCAAAGCTATTTAGCTGTCGTGAAACTTTTTTGTCAGCCAACCAATTCCACTACTGCTCTTTACAAACAAAATTTGTACAAAATGACTCCAAAAACTTCAAAAAGCCCATCCCTTAGTTTTCAGTGACAGATTCCTCGTCCAGTAACAAAATCCAGTACAATTCCTTCCCACTTACAATCTTTTACTTTTTTCTCCTCTCAAAGTAATTCTAAAATATCATCCTTTTCTATTGCCATCGTGTTAAACAAACACAAACCCTAAATTTAAGGCCTCGTGATGCTGTCAAACTCCCTATTCCCAACCTCGTGGTGTCCAACAAACAAAAACTCAAAAATTCAAAAATTCAAAATCCGAGGCTGAAATGTGCTTCAATGATGTGGTCCGGGCCCGCCATGTGAGATTGGCCCAGGATGAGGTCCGGGATGAGGTCCGGGCTGAGGTCCGGGATGGGGTCCTGGGCCGCCGTGAGGTGGCGGCGGATGCCCTACATGTGGCGGCGGCGGAGGCCCGTGGGGAGGTTCGTGCGGTGGAGGAGGGCGCGGAGGTGGCTGGCCCATATCTGAGCGTTGACCTAGAGCCCGCGTGATTTGCAAATGGCGCAGTGTATAACGCGCAGTTCTATATGCAAGAAGTGTAATTGCAGAGATTTGAACGAGCGTGGAGAGTCTCAGCAGATGGGAATGGAATTAACATGCAGGAAAGAATTTGTAGGTCGTAAGGAGGAGGATATTCGGATCCTCTGAATGTAGACGAAACGTGGTGAGAAAGCAATCACGACACGCGGTTTTGACACGTTGACGAATAAATGAAGAATGGATGCGACAGCTGTGACGCATCTAGACGAGCGTCACCGTGTCATTTGTACCTGGTGTGACTTGTTGAAATTGCGACGTGGGAACTAAACAAAAAACTGGAAAAGCAAAGCTGAGTGCAGTACGACACCAACCGAAAAGAACCGTCAAACGAGATCTTGACCTTCCATGTCGGTTCCCCGTTCGGCGTAGCAGTCCATATTAATACTATTCCTGGCTGATGACTACGTGTCGACCTTATAACATCGCTTTGTTTCAGCGATAGTCTCTACAGCCGCCACGAGTCCGCCTGACGCTGATTTTAAAATTTCCTCCGCTTGCGTGTAAGCTTGTTCTCCCTCATCACCGTCAGCAAAATCGTCAAAAGTGGCAACTATTTCATTGCTACGGTCGTATTATGCCGAGTCATATAGAGCTAAAGCCATCACTGTTCGCCACGTGTCTTTGTCACACCTTGACGCCTTGACGTGACCGTCACACCTACGCTACTCCATACTGCCGCAACTCGCTTTCTAGTTTTACTGGACGGCGTAACTCGTGCAGAACTTGAAGTACATATAGCCCAAACCATTCAAATCATACCAGTACAGGAATTCGTTTACAATCATCCTACAAACTCAGCAGCAATCATCTAATTTCCTGCAACTTTCTGCAGCCAGATTCCAGCTTTGCAAATCACTTCTCTTTAACCTTGTCTATCTGATCACAGCTCCACCTAAACCAGAAAAACCTCTCTTGTATCTTTTACCAACAGAAAAAACTTTTCCCTCACTTTTTCCCTCAGCCATGGGTCTTCGTTTCTCTCGCCCCTATCCGCCACCTCCTCCCCATGGACCTCCAATTTTCGGCCATGGCGGTGGATTTGGTGGTCCTGGAGGTGGCCCTGGTGGTTTTGGTGGAGGTCATGGTGGACCTGGAGGAGGAGGCTTTGGAGGAGGCCATGGAGGAGGCGGCCATGGAGGAGGAGGAGGAGGAGGAGGAGGAGGAGGTCATGGAGGAGGTGGTGGAGGCCATGGCGGTGGCGGAGGTGGAGGAGGAAGGAACCATTAAGCAGATTGGACCTCTAAATTTAATGATTCTGGCAGCTCTCTGTGATAGTGAAATCTGTTTTTTGAAGAGTTTTGTACAAATGCGAGGAGAGTATAACTCTGAATGTTCATTATTTTGTACATATGATACTTGTACAGTATTCAGTTGAGAGATGTGAATACGGCTGTTTATTAGGTTGTACAACTTGGTTAAACTTTTGTGAAAGTTTTTAAGTACAATTTTGATAATCCTTTTTATTTTTTGTTGGATGAGGCTTTTAAGCAAGTTAAGAGGATAATCCTGTTGTTAAAGTAAATTAAGCAAAAGCGATTGATTAGTGATATGAAAGCAAGGTTGTCTAGGCTCGTTTTTGTAGCCTAAATTTTGTTTTAAAGGTTTTCTTTTAGTTTTATTTCGAGGGATTGTTTTGAAAATTTGTGACGTTCTATATTTCTTGGTCTCAAGCTTCCTATTTTACCCTCACAAATTGGTTGATTTTTGTTCCCATTTGCGCTCGATTGGATTTCGTTTCAAAATCTTTAAGTAACAGTGATCGCCAAAGAAAAGGACGATGATCATGAAAAAATTAGAAATATTACAAATATATATTTACCACACAAAAACAAAATCAAAGAAATATTACAAATATTTGCGTGAAGGTTCATGATAATATACCATACTGCCACTATTAGAGTTAATGTGGTTGTTTTATGACCCAAAATCATGAAACTACTATTTTAGGTGACCCATAATGAGACACATGTCAAAGTATAAACTACTGCGGTTAATTTTGAATTCTGCACGTTTATAAATCACTAACTTTGATAGCGATAGGCGGTATAGCACTCATTTACATGCACGAAAAAAAAGTAACTAGACAATAAATTGAATAAAAGACCCTATCTTCCTCTTAAATAATCATATTAATGGCAATGTCGACACAAAATCTAGAGTGTGTGTTATTGAAACATTGTAGTGAAAATTAAGAAATGTATGAAACACAATCCGGATCGACGGATGGAAAAAGGAACATTTTGGACATATTCCATTGATATCATCATTGGCCTTGTAAATATCATCTTATGACAGATAATATGACATCATCCCAATAAATGTTATGAACCTAAGCGTTACATTATATTTAAGCGATATTTGCAATTTTCTTTGCCTGTTGCACTTTCACATTTGTGTTTGCTTTTACATCCCTATAAATCATGTGGTATATTTCCATTGGAAATCTCCTCCACATTGCATACAAATTCTGACAGTGTTTCTCAATGTATAGAATTGGAAGGTTGTAATGGATTAACTCGTAAATTAAGTTTTATAATTTTCTCTCAAAGTATAAAATGTCTTGACACCCTACAATAATCATCAATCAAAATAACACGGGCAACTACAAACATCTTCAAATGTTGATTTTTTGAACTTAGATTTTCATGGCAATCACCTATTCTTCGAATTTCTGACTTTCAGACTGGATTTTCAAGCTTCAAATTTGTCAAGGTACATGGTTAATTGTTATCAGCATTATAAAAATAATTAATGGGACTTTTTTAGTGTTAATATTTTTATTTCGGTCCAAATGACGTGATCGAATGTGAACCCCAAAGAAGCGACTAGCAATTATAACTCTATTTTGTGTTTGAAAGGCAAACAAAACTGGGACGAAATGCTAATAGGATTTAGGATGTAGCTATAGCCAGCGCCAATTAATGTTCAATGTTGACCTTGAAGTTGCATTGCAAAAACATTAACATTGGAATATCATGACATTCAAAGGTAACATCTTCTTCAGATGAGTTCAGATTTTCAGGGACAACTCAAAAAAACAAATCCATGACAAAAATCATGTTCAAAGGCCAACCAGGTATTCTAAAGAAACATCTGATAATGCTAAATTCAGTGTGCTTTTTCGTGTCGACCCACTTACTTTCCCGTGTCAATGCCTTTATGTGACACTCTTTCTGTACAATTGTGCCAAATAACCAACAATTTTAGTACGAACTGACACATTTCATACACTACACTGTTTGAAAACAGTCTATATTAGAGTGATTAACGCTAGTTCGACTGTACTTGTATTAGCATAAAAAAATATCAGTTATTAATTTTATTTTAGATTCGAGGGTCAAAATTTGGTGGCGTCGAATTAGCGGTATTAATTGTAATAGCGGTTCACGGTCTTTAGTGCCTCTAGGATCCTACTGCACCTCTATTACTTCAATGGAGGCGTAGTCATGTGCACCTCTAGTACTTTGATGGGGGCGTAGTAATGTACATGTAAGTGGTCACCGTTTACATTCTTCTAATATTACTATAATTTCAATTTAATTCTGGCAAACCATGTTATCCGATGCGATTACGACGTGAATCATGTCAAAATGCGCTTTCTAGGAATAAGGGCTCTTGTCCATCAAGCCTTTCCAATAATCGTACAACCACGTTTACTAGGAGTAAACGTATGGCCCCATGTAATTGTAACTTAACGAACTTACTTTATACTGTAGCGAAGATTATCTGTACACATTTTTCAAGTGTCCCGGTGCGTAACAATTATATTGTCACTTAAGGTTGTAACGATTCTTTATATCGACAATGCTGTCAACATCTAAAATTTGTCTTGACCCACCGTATTTTCTGAAATCTTTTGGTACGTCGCAAGACACATGGTATTTTTTGAAACGTTTTGGTAAGTCGCGTGTCTTTGGATGACATGGTAGACATATAACCTTCTAACCTAAACTGTTCATGGGTGAACAATATTTTTTTTGTGTTTGCCCCTCTTATCCTATCGTCACGAATGGACATAGAGTTATTGAAGCCCCTACAAAAAAAAACATTATTTTTCTTTTTCTAAACGCGTTTGTTAGATTCGTCACAAAGTGACTTGGTTCTCGCACGTTCGATTGCCATCACCGCTGTGCCTACCTCCACTGGTGCCGCGAAGCAGTGATGTTTGAAGGAGAGGTAAGGTGGGCAAGGTGAAAGAGGCGGGAGTTGTAGTGACACCTTCACAAATCTTTCACCTTTCCATGAAATGGCATTAAAAACCTTCTGACAATGCAACAAGAAAGTACAAACTAGATGCAAACGGACAAAGAAAACAATCGTGTACTTCTCCTTGTCGATTTTTTTTGACACATGCGAATGTGTCATTCTATTTTTAGAGCGGTGTAACTTTATTTCAAAACACATCTCTGATGTGTTTTAAGATAAAGTTTGACATGGTCGTGGTTTCGAAAAACACAAGACGACAACTCGTTGTATATCCTTAGTTCGAATATGACACATATTGTACTATACATTTTTTCAATTTCTCCGGAGATTGTAACTTTACCAGTATGCCGCTATGTTTTCGAGGAAAACGACAAGAAACAACACTTACTTTGGCACATGAGGCAATACCCTAATATTTTGATCACTCATCCATCAATTCGTGCCAGCAATGCAGTTATTGCTTACGTGATTTATTTTGAAAGGTGGTGTCCTCCTTGAAATCACTTGCAAACACTAGTCAGACTTTGGACAAAATTAGCCTTTGCTTCGAGAACCAAAAATCGGATGGTCAAATTTGTCACCCAAAAGCTTCGAGAATCTTGCCAAATCTTTAGTAAACATGTTTTGTATGTCTATATATAAAAAAGACAGTACGACCTTTGTACGAAAATGTACGTTTTCTGGCAAACACCCTCACTTTTCGTCTAATGGAGTTTTACCCTGTAACAGCAATAGCGGATCGAACTTGTTTATAAAGGGGTATTTAGGTATTATGATTATAGAGTACTAAATTTGGTAGACGTCCGCGAAAGAATCACGCTATTTGGAGTTATATTTTAAAAGTTATAGCGATGGGTGTATTTAGGTGACAGCGTGAGGTCTAAATAACAAGTGGGTGTCATTGAAACGGGTTAAGGGTCAAATTAGTACCGAAATTACGCGTGTACGTTTCATAAAGTTCTAACGAAACGTTTAGTATGCACGGTGATTCGTTTCGTACAAATTTTAGTACGAAACGTCACTTTTACTTAAGGGAATTTCGTTGGAAGTTTCGCGTGCGAAATTTGTTACGCACGATCGTGCGAAGTCGCGTTTCGTTTGGCGCGCACTTTTGCACGTAAATGTTACGTAGTGAAACGTAACGTTTGATTGGTTAGTAAAGGGCTAAGTAGTTAGTAAGAGATTTTGCACGTTTTTGCATTGGTCAGTCTAAGTCTTTGCTTATCAATGATTGGCCCAGGTAAAAGCCTGTTAAAACGGAGCGTTGACTCTGGCTTGGCGAGTCCAGGGCGATGATGGATAAATAGTGAAGTGTAAGAGGAGAGTAGAAATCTTTTCCTTTGGGAAAAGTTTGTGGAAATTCCGGCTGATCTTGGTCCTGAGCGATTAATACCAAATTCGAGAAAAGGCATTTTTGCATTGAAATCTCTTACTAACTAAATAATGTTTTAGTAGTTAAGAGATAGAATTATTAAGAGTGGAGAGTAGAGGAAACACTTTAATTTGAAGGGTTGAGCCACGAGGACAAGAGACCAAGCTAATGTTATGTGGACAAAAGCTTCTTCTAATTTAAAGTTTATCCTTATGTGAGTGTTTTCCAATGTTAATGTGTATTTTCCAATGTGTGGAATGTGTGGTTGAAATTGATTGAAGTAATGGGATTTTCAGAGAGGTAGGAAATCATGTTACATATGGTATCAAAGCTTGGTTAAAAGCCAAAAAGAAGCTTGTTCACCCGAAAATCGACTGCCGTGACCGGTGAGGGTGCTCTAACCCGGGTTGGTGGAACCACAATGTGAGTGGTAGGGGATTGGAGGGAAACTAAGTGACCACACTGCCAGCGACCGCTGGTTAGATGTGGGGCGTGCTTAGGTCCTCAGGACTAAGGCGGGGTAGGCAATGTAACCATCGCTGAAGCTCACTCCAATTACCTAGAGGCCAAACAAACTTGCCTTCTCTTAGCAATGATTCATGTGTAGAGGGAGGGCTTGAAGCCAACAAAAGGTGAGGATGTGAGGATTAGACAGTAAAAGATCGTGATGTAGTGGGAAGTGGGAAATTTGCTAATGGAGGAGAAGGAAAGTGAAGTACTTTACTTCTTCAAGAGCAAAAGAGTCCAGAAATGACTCAAAACTTTTCAAACCCTAAATTGTTACCTTTCATTGATTTCAATTTTGCTGTTGCAAAATTTATGGTTAAATCTTACCTTTGAGAGCTTTCAATTTTGCTATTGCAAAATTTGTGGGGAAATTCTTAACTTCTGTTTCAATGTTGGGAAATTGAAAATTTGAATTTGTACTAACTTACTGTCAATGTCTTTTTAATTTCTCAGATCTTGATTTTTTCAAAGGATTTGTTAAGGAGAAGAAGTCTTGGATAGGAGCAATCTAAAGACTTCAAATTTGCATCAAATTTCATTGGGAAATTATATTCTATCTTTCTTTTGCTTGATTTCACTGTGTGAAAATGGCAAATTCTGCATGGAAACGCGAAATGGAGAATGCGTTGAATGTGTTCAAGAAGCGGACTGTGAAATTGGTCAAAAGATTTAATAACCATGTTGCCGCTGTGGATGAAACCATTTCCAAATTGAAAATTTAATTGAAAGTTGTCAAAGAAAATGGAAATGTTTCAAATGAGAAATTAGATGAACTTATTAACTAAATTCAAACCAAGATTGATATAAATGACCAAAAGGGTGAGAGTAGTAAAAGGAATGCCAATTTTAGGGAGGATGATCATGATAAACCTAAGAAGATAAGGGATCTGAAATTGTTTATAAGTGAGGCACCATCGTTTGATGGTAAGAGGATCGATGAGTTGGATGCTTGGATTTTTCATATAGAATATTATTTGGAGTCTAGAAATTGCGATCGTGATGATTACACTTCTTTTGCTGTTAACTGTCTGAAAGGCGATGCTCTGATTTGGTATTATATTCAGAGAAGGTCTAAATTGATTCTTGAAAGAAGACGCCATGGAACATTGAAAACGAAACCGCGAGGAAGCCGCTTCCCCATATCCTACCCTCCTCCCTCCCAAGCTTTTTACTATCCTCGCCTCTAGACTTCGACAAAAGCAATCATGCCCAGAAATCGAGGAGAGGAGTGGGAGCACGTGAAGGTTGCAGACGGTGGGATTCTTCTAGCTAACCGATTATGCATCTGTATTCATTATTAGACACGGACAGACGAAATTTCATAAAATTATACCTTCGTGCCATTCGAACCCGGATATGTCAAGTGCATAGCGTATCCTAAGGTGAACGACTGGACTACCAGTTAGTGAAGAAGTTCCGATAAAAGCAGTGTGATAAAAATATTAAGAGTTTATTGTTTTACCGCTCATTTAACGTGAAAAACTTGCAAACTGCGTTATATGTAATAGTTTTTTGTTTTTTTATGTACGGAATAGTACCATAGGAAATTCTTTAACGATTTTTTGCAATTTGATCAAAAGGTTCAACGCGTATGTTACGTATAATTCGTCGCGTACGGTACGTTCGCACTAATCGACGTGAACAACTATGCCAGAAACCATAGTTGTTCATAGAGATGAGTGCGAACGTTTCAATCGCAACGAATTATACGTAACGAATGCATTGAACCTTTTGAACAAATCGTAAAAAATCGTTAATGAATTTCATCCGTACAATTCCGTACACTTAAAAAAAAAAAATACATATAGCGCGGGTTGTAAGTCTTCCGTTAAACGAGCGCTAAAAAATTGTAATTATTTCGATAAAAATGCTACTTAATTAAAGTATCTGCTGCAAGTCTTTCATCAACTGGTAACGAATAATGTAAATTAGACTTCCCTAGGAATCTGTCGCACCCAGGCTCGAACGTCTGTAAGGGCACATTTTTATAAATTTCCGTGATTTTGCGGTTTCGTTTTCAATATTTCATGGCGCATTCTTTCAAAATTTTTTGAAGAAAACGCCCGTTCAATTTTCAAACTTACCGTGCGAAAATAGTGTGATGTTTCAACTTCTCTTTTTGAAAATGCCCGTACATTTCTGATGAAGAGACGTACAAGTTCCGTGATATTTATATTCACTTCACTCAACAGAAAGTACCAATAACTACGACGTATCTTTTCCTTGAATTCCGTACATTTCCGTAAAAAATACCGTACATATTACGGAAATATTGTACTTTTCCCGTAAATTGTCCGTTTCAGTTTAAAGTAGACGTTTTTTTGCGATTTTCAAACTCGTCACGAATTATACGTTTCAATCGTAAAATTTGAAAAAATCGCACGATTTGAACAACTAAACGGTATAGAATTTTATATTCGTCTTCGCACTTGAACTTTCGAACGTTTTGATGGAGAGTCTACGATTGTTAACACAAACAAACATCAGATACCCGACATTGCAAAATTTCATGCCGCCTTTGTACGAAATACGCATAAAGATAAGGGCGAACTTCCATTAGAGGAAAAGTGGGGTTGTTTACTGGAAGCCGTACTATTTCGTACAGATTCGTACCAATTTTTTTTTTGTCTGACGAAACATTGATGAAACATGTTTCCTGGATGGCTCCAATATTATAGGCGTAAGTATTGACCGCTGGATTTTTCACTATTTTTAGATTCGCGAAGCAATCGCTCACATCGTCCAGTGTGAAAAGACTCTCCTCAACGAGAAGAGTTTCTTCAAACTATATGATGTGCGCGAAGTACAAACTGGACACTGTGCGCGATGTACTGCAGAGGTCGCAAAAGTCAAAATTTTACATAATCGAAACCGACCGTATTTTTTTTTTCAAAATCTGGGTAACCGGCGCGCGACCGGGTTATGTCACGCTCCAAAATTGTTAACCGTTAACCGACCGGCGTTTACAAAAATAAAAGTTAACCGAAAGTCGATTTCTCGCGACTAAACATACCCGCCCGTAACCGAAAAAGTACAAAATTACAACGCTCGTTGTTGTTAGCGTTAAGCATCTATTACTATTAATGAAAAAATATGATTAGTAACACTATTAAATACAAGGAGACTTGTAACAGCAATAGCGGATTGAACTTGTTTATAAAGGGGTATTTAGGTTTTATGATTATAGAGTACTAAATTCGGTAGACGTCCGCGAAAGAATCACGCTATTTTGAGTTATATTTTAAAAGTTATAGCGACGGGTGTATTTAGGTGATAGCGTGGGGTCTTAATAACAACTGGGTATCATTAAAACGGGTTAAGGGTCAAATTACTACCGAAATTACGCGTGTACGTTTCATAAAGTTCTAACGAAACGTTTAGTATGCACGGTGATTCGTTTCGTACAAATTTTAGTACGAAACGTCACTTTTACTTAAGGGAATTTCGTTGGAAGTTTCGCGTGCGAAATTTGTTACGCACGATCGTGCGAAGTCGCGTTTCGTTTGGCGCGCACTTTTGCACGTAAATGTTACGTAGTGAAACGTAACGTTTGATTGGTTAGTAAAGGGCTAAGTAGTTAGTAAGAGATTTTGCACGTTTTTGCATTGGTCAGTCTAAGTCTTTGCTTATCAATGATTGGCCCAGGTAAAAGCCTGTTAAAACGGAGCGTTGACTCTGGCTTGGCGAGTCCAGGGCGATGATGGATAAATAGTGAAGTGTAAGAGGAGAGTAGAAATCTTTTCCTTTGGGAAAAGTTTGTGGAAATTCCGGCTGATCTTGGTCCTGAGCGATTAATACCAAATTCGAGAAAAGGCATTTTTGCATTGAAATCTCTTACTAACTAAATAATGTTTTAGTAGTTAAGAGATAGAATTATTAAGAGTGGAGAGTAGAGGAAACACTTTAATTTGAAGGGTTGAGCCACGAGGGCAAGAGACCAAGCTAATGTTATGTGGACAAAAGCTTCTTCTAATTTAAAGTTTATCCTTATGTGAGTGTTTTCCAATGTGGATGTGTATTTTCCAATGTGTGGAATGTGTGGTTGAAATTGATTGAAGTAATGGGATTTTCAGAGAGGTAGGAAATCATGTTACATATGGTATCAAAGCTTGGTTAAAAGCCAAAGAGAAGCTTGCTCACCCGAAAATCGACTGCCGTGACCGGTGAGGGTGCTCTAACCCGGGTTGGTGGAACCACAATGTGAGTGGTAGGGGATTGGAGGGAAACTAAGTGACCACACTGCCAGCGACCGCTGGTTAGATGTGGGGCGTGCTTAGGTCCTCAGGACTAAGGCGGGGTAGGCAATGTAACCATCGCTGAAGCTCACTCCAATTACCTAGAGGCCAAACAAACTTGCCTTCTCTTAGCAATGATTCATGTGTAGAGGGAGGGCTTGAAGCCAACAAAAGGTGAGGATGTGAGGATTAGACAGTAAAAGATCGTGATGTAGTGGGAAGTGGGAAATTTGCTAATGGAGGAGAAGGAAAGTGAAGTACTTTACTTCTTCAAGAGCAAAAGAGTCCAGAAATGACTCAAAACTTTTCAAACCCTAAATTGTTACCTTTCATTGATTTCAATTTTGCTGTTGCAAAATTTATGGTTAAATCTTACCTTTGAGAGCTTTCAATTTTGCTATTGCAAAATTTGTGGGGAAATTCTTAACTTCTGTTTCAATGTTGGGAAATTGAAAATTTGAATTTGTACTAACTTACTGTCAATGTCTTTTTAATTTCTCAGATCTTGATTTTTTCAAAGGATTTGTTAAGGAGAAGAAGTCTTGGATAGGAGCAATCTAAAGACTTCAAATTTGCATCAAATTTCATTGGGAAATTATATTCTATCTTTCTTTTGCTTGATTTCACTGTGTGAAAATGGCAAATTCTGCATGGAAACGCGAAATGGAGAATGCGTTGAATGTGTTCAAGAAGCGGACTGTGAAATTGGTCAAAAGATTTAATAACCATGTTGCCGCTGTGGATGAAACCATTTCCAAATTGAAAATTTAATTGAAAGTTGTCAAAGAAAATGGAAATGTTTCAAATGAGAAATTAGATGAACTTATTAACTAAATTCAAACCAAGATTGATATAAATGACCAAAAGGGTGAGAGTAGTAAAAGGAATGCCAATTTTAGGGAGGATGATCATGATAAACCTAAGAAGATAAGGGATCTGAAATTGTTTATAAGTGAGGCACCATCGTTTGATGGTAAGAGGATCGATGAGTTGGATGCTTGGATTTTTCATATAGAATATTATTTGGAGTCTAGAAATTGCGATCGTGATGATTACACTTCTTTTGCTGTTAACTGTCTGAAAGGCGATGCTCTGATTTGGTATTATATTCAGAGAAGGTCTAAATTGATTCTTGATAATGGTGATTGGGAAAATTTTAAAACCGCGATCAAATCGCGTTTCTTGTCTGTCACTTTTAAATCCAGAATGGAAGAAAAGTGGTTGAATTGTAAACAGACTGGATCTGTGAAGGATTATATTGTGGAATTTGACTCATCTAGCATTCATGTCATAGGTTTGACTGATGAAATGGCTAAATTGCATTTCTTGAACTATTTGAATCCTATATTGAAATCAGAACTAAAACATCAAAAATTTAATAATTTGAAAGAATTACAAGATAAGTCATTGGAATTAGAGGATCAGTTGGGGTATAATCGGGAAACTCGATCACTCAGGGGTAATTTGAATGAAGTATCAGAGTGGGATGAGGAGGAATTTGTTGAACAGGGTCTGAATGCTGGTCTGGTGAATAGGCAAAATATCTTCAGGGGAAATCAAAGGGGTGGACATAGTGTTAATGTATGAAATAAATATAACAATAGAGGGGGGTACATTTAAAGGCCTAAACCAAGCATTAATGCCCAAAAGCCTAACCTTACCATCCCCACATGCACTATTTGTCAGAAAAAGGGTCATAGAGCATTTGAGTGTGCACAACTGAAAAAAGATTAACTGTTATAACTGTGGAGAGGAGGGACGTTTTAGTAGAGAGTGCATAAAACCTTAAAAGAAAGTCATTTGTTTCAAATGCAGAGGTCCAAATCATTACGCTAAAGACTGTACAGATAAAGGTTCTCTCAAATTAGTCGATGTAAATGAAGGTCTCCAAGAGGATATTGCATTATACCTAGCTGAGCAGGAAGCCCAAGAGGTGGGAAACGAAAGGACTAACTGAAAGTCCTCAGTTGAGTCAACCGGATCCAAAAGTTAAAGATTTAACTTTGGAGGGCAAATTAATGAATGGAAAAGTTAGGATAGATGAATTTATTATGATTCTCACTACACTGCATAGTCTAAAGAATCCTTCTGATGAAATTCTCAACAACAGACATATGTTACGATAGTTAAGTAATGATGACACGAAACACAGTTTGATAAGATTCGAGTCATTAGTGGAAGAAAAACCGTTGAGAGTAATGGTTGATTCAGGTGCCACACATAGTTATATTTCATATAAGTTTGTAGAGGAAAATAAAATTCCTACTGTCATAAAGGAAAAACCTTTACATGTTCAAGTGGCAAATGGTAATAAGTCCACATTAGACTTACAAACTGACACGATAGAAGTTGATATCCAGGGTCATAAAATGAAATTTGTGTGTGAAATAATGAATTTGGGAAGTGAAGAACTAATTTTGGGAAAGCCTTGGTTGACTGAACACAATCCTCAAATTAATTGGGAAATTAACACCTTGAAAGTGAGGTCTGAAAACGGTTAGAAGGTTTTGCAAGCATTCTCCTAAGAAATTGCATAGGAATCATATAAATAACATAACCAGATTGGGAGTGGAAGGTTTGATATCTGCTAAACAATTTAAAAAGCACATAAAAGATAAAACAAATCATGTTTTTTTGTTATTAGTAACTAAGGCAGTTACTGATGAAAGGGGGGGAGAAAACGCTAACATTGATGTTATCCCTAAATCAGACACCACTAAAACTCTCGAAAAACTAAAATCTGATTTTGTAACTGACATTAATACATCCGATGTTGTTGTTAAAGATTTGATTTTTGAATTTCAATATGTTTTTCCAAGTGATTTACCTTGGGGAAGGCCACCTTCCCGAGATGTGGAACATGTTATTAACCTTGAAACTGGATTCAACCCTCTTGTCACAAGAATTTATAAGCACAGTTTCTTTGACTAGGAGGAATTAAACAAACAGATCAACGAACTCCTAGAGAAATGACATATTCAGCCCAGCAAATCACCGTACGGAGCACCAGTTATCTTTGTCAAAAACAAGGATGGAACTTTGAGAATGTGTGTCGGTTATCCTAGTCTGAACAAGATTACGGTGAAGGATAAGTATTCGTTACCTTTAATTTCTGATTTGATAGATCGTTTAAAAGGTGCTAAAGTATTTTCGTTGATTGATATGCGTAGTCGCGTTAATCAGGTGCCAATTAGAATTGAAGATGTTGATAAAACTGCTTTTAGAACTAGGGTGGGTCATTTCGAATGGATAGTGATGCCATTCGGCTTAACGAATGCACCGCCTACTTACCAAAGATTAATTAACCAAACCTTTTCAGATTACATAGATGAGTTTGTCCAAGTGTTTATAGATGATATTTTAGTTTACACTGAATCTAAAGAACAACATATAATTCATTTAAAAAAAGTGTTGGAAAGGTTAAGAGAAAGAAAATTATATGGAAAATTGTCAAAATCTAGTTTCTTAAAAGTGAACAATTATTTTTGGGACATATAGTTAGTGGGGAAGGTGTTAAAACAGATCCATCCAAAATTTTAGCAATCCAAAATTGGAAACAACCTACTAATGTCATAGAAGTTAGATCGTTTTTGGGATTGGCCACTTATTACGGGAAATTTATCAAGAATTTCAATATGATCGCCGCACCTTTGACGGATTTACTTCGGGAGAAGGAGACGTTTGTGTGGGGAGCTGATCAAGAGGGAGCATTCGAGGAATTAAAAGGGAAGTTGACCTCTGCCCCTACATTGGTATATCATGACCCTGCTGGAGAATTTGAAGTTCTGATCACTACAGATGCATCTGATAAATGTCTAGGTGCAGTCATAAGTCAAAAAGTCGGCAAACACTTTCATCCTATTGCTTTTGAGTCCAAAAAATTCAATGATGTTGAAAAGAACTATACAGCACAAAAAAAGGAATTACTGATGCGTTGGTGAAATGGCGTTGTTATTTGCATAATAAAGAATTTACAGTTCACTGTGATGATAAAACACTCTCTTATTTATAGAGATTAAGTGATGCGCAGATTATGACTGGCTAACAGGTTAAGTGGATGCACAAATTAGCATATTTCAAATTTAATGTCAAACATATTATTGGGAAGACAAATGTAGTCGCAGATCCTTTGAGTAGATGTTTTGAAATAAGTGTTATGGTTCAAGATGAATTGTTATTAGATAGAGCTAGAAATGGTTATGTTAAAGATCCTTATTTTGTTGTGATTTACAAGAATATTTCGGGAGGGAATTTTGACCCATTCAATGAGAGGCATGTCAAAAATTTTAGACTAGAGGATGGTTTACTGTATTTGCAAATTGATGATAGATTATGCATTCCTGAAGTGGGAGACTTAAGAAAACAAATTTTACGGAAAGCTCATGAGCATTTAGGACATCTAGGTCGAGATAAAACTCTTAGTCGATTGCAAAGTAGATTCTTTTGGCCTGGGATGGCAAAGGAGGTGTCAAAACACGTGGAAAGTTGTGTCCCTTGCCAACAAAGTAAACCCAGTACCCAAAAACCTAAAGGTCTCTTAAAACCTTTGGATATCCCCGAAAGACCGTAGGAATCTGTCAGTATGGATTTTATTGTCAGGTTGCCTGCTACATCTAAAATAAATGACAGTATCATGGTCGTAGTCGATAGGTTCTATAAAATGGCAATCTTTAACCATTCTAAAACGACTCATTCACTTGTAGATATTGCAAAGTTATATTTTGACAACGTGATCACACATCATGGAGTCCCGCTATCTATAATCAATGATAGAGATTCTAAATTTACGTCTGCTTTTTGGAAAGAATTACAACAAAATTTAGGCTCTGAATTGAAAATGAGTACCGCTCATCATCCTCAAACAGATAGACAAACAGAAAGGATGAACCGTACACTAGAGGAAATGCTTATGACTATTTGCAGTAGAATTCAGAACACAAGGGGATCTAAACTGCCATTAATGGAATTTACATACAATTCATGTAAACATGCTAGTACAGGATTCTCACCATTTAAAGTTGCATACGGATACCAACCTAGATAAGCATTGGACTTAATAACAGGGGTCACTCAAGAGAATAGAGGTTCTGGAACAGAGTTTTGGGTATACGTTCAAACATTTTAGAAAACTGTTCGGGATGCATTAGTGGAGGCACAAAGGAGGCAAGAATTAAATGTTAACCGCAAACAGGGTGATTGGGTGTTACGCACAAGTGACAAGGTTTTGCTTTCTACAACTCATTACACGTGCAAGATTGAGGGACAATTGGATCCTACGGGGAAATTTGCTCCTAAGTACATTGGACCATTTACTGTAATTGAGATGATATCGTCAGTTGCTGCCAAATTGGACTTTTCGCCTTCAACAAAAATTCATCTAGTGATACACATCAGCCAATTGAAACCAGTGAATCTTCGACCAACTGAAGGAGAATTGGGATTGGATCCCTCAATAATTATAAAACTTGAAGTCCATAGATGGGTAATAGATTGGGTTGGTCAACGGTTCAAGGTCGGCGATACTATATTCTGGCAAGTGCATTATCTAGGAAGGCCTAAGGATGAGTTGACTTTAGAGGATATAAATTCTGAGTTTTTACAGTGGTATTGGAGGGATAATAATATAGAAGTCTCGTCTTGAGAATTAGAGGTGTTTTAACTAAGGTCATTTAAAAATAAGGAGGGGATTTAAAAGGTGCTAAAGTATTTTCGTTGATTGATATGCGTAGTCGCGTTAATCAGGTGCCAATTAGAATTGAAGATGTTGATAAAACTGCTTTTAGAACTAGGGTGGGTCATTTCGAATGGATAGTGATGCCATTCGGCTTAACGAATGCACCGCCTACTTACCAAAGATTAATTAACCAAACCTTTTCAGATTACATAGATGAGTTTGTCCAAGTGTTTATAGATGATATTTTAGTTTACACTGAATCTAAAGAACAACATATAATTCATTTAAAAAAAGTGTTGGAAAGGTTAAGAGAAAAAAAATTATATGGAAAATTGTCAAAATCTAGTTTCTTAAAAGTGAACAATTATTTTTGGGACATATAGTTAGTGGGGAAGGTGTTAAAACAGATCCATCCAAAATTTTAGCAATCCAATATTGGAAACAACCTACTAATGTCACAAAAGTTAGATCGTTTTTGGGATTGGTCACTTATTACGGGAAATTTATCAAGAATTTCAATATGATCGCCGCACCTTTGACGGATTTACTTCGGGAGAAGAAGACGTTTGTGTGGGGAGCTGATCAAGAGGGAGCATTCGAGGAATTAAAAGGGAAGTTGACCTCTGCCCCTACATTGGTATATCATGACCCTGCTGGAGAATTTGAAGTTCTGATCACTACAGATGCATCTGATAAATGTCTAGGTGCAGTCATAAGTCAAAAAGTCGGCAAACACTTTCACCCTATTGCTTTTGAGTCCAAAAAATTCAATGATGTTGAAAAGAACTATACAGCACAAAAAAAGGAATTACTGATGCGTTGGTGAAATGGCGTTGTTATTTGCATAATAAAGAATTTACAGTTCACTGTGATGATAAAACACTCTCTTATTTATAGAGATTAAGTGATGCGCAGATTATGACTGGCTAACAAGTTAAGTGGATGCACAAATTAGCATATTTCAAATTTAATGTCAAACATATTATTGGGAAGACAAATGTAGTCGCAGATCCTTTGAGTAGATGTTTTGAAATAAGTGTTATGGTTCAAGATGAATTGTTATTAGATAGAGCTAGAAATGGTTATGTTAAAGATCCTTATTTTGTTGTGATTTACAAGAATATTTCGGGAGGGAATTTTGACCAATTCAATGAGAGGCATGTCAAAAAATTTAGACTAGAGGATGGTTTACTGTATTTGCAAATTGAGGATAGATTATGCATTCCTGAAGTGGGAGACTTAAGAAAACAAATTTTACGGAAAGCTCATGAGCATTTAGGACATCTAGGTCGAGATAAAACTCTTAGTCGATTGCAAAGTAGATTCTTTTGGCCTGGGATGGCAAAGAAGGTGTCAAAACACGTGGAAAGTTGTGTCCCTTGCCAACAAAGTAAACCCAGTACCCAAAAACCTAAAGGTCTCTTAAAACCTTTGGATATCCCCGAAAGACCGTAGGAATCTGTCAGTATGGATTTTATTGTCAGGTTGCCTGCTACATCTAAAATAAATGACAGTATCATGGTCGTAGTCGATAGGTTCTATAAAATGGCAATCTTTAACCATTCTAAAACGACTCATTCACTTGTAGATATTGCAAAGTTATATTTTGACAACGTGATCACACATCATGGAGTCCCGCTATCTATAATCAGTGATAGAGATTCTAAATTTACGTCTGCTTTTTGGAAAGAATTACAACAAAATTTAGGCTCTGAATTGAAAATGAGTACCGCTCATCATCCTCAAACAGATAGACAAACAGAAAGGATGAACCGTACACTAGAGGAAATGCTTATGACTATTTGCAGTAGAATTCAGAACACAAGGGGATCTAAACTGCCATTAATGGAATTTACATACAATTCATGTAAACATGCTAGTACAGGATTCTCACCATTTAAAGTTGCATACGGATACCAACCTAGATAAGCATTGGACTTAATAACAGGGGTCACTCAAGAGAATAGAGGTTCTGGAACAGAGTTTTGGGTATACGTTCAAACATTTTAGAAAACTGTTCGGGATGCATTAGTGGAGGCACAAAGGAGGCAAGAATTAAATGTTAACCGCAAACAGGGTGATTGGGTGTTACGCACAAGTGACAAGGTTTTGCTTTCTACAACTCATTACACGTGCAAGATTGAGGGACAATTGGATCCTACGGGGAAATTTGCTCCTAAGTACATTGGACCATTTACTGTAATTGAGATGATATCGTCAGTTGCTGCCAAATTGGACTTTTCGCCTTCAACAAAAATTCATCTAGTGATACACATCAGCCAATTGAAACCAGTGAATCTTCGACCAACTGAAGGAGAATTGGGATTGGATCCCTCAATAATTATAAAACTTGAAGTCCATAGATGGGTAATAGATTGGGTTGGTCAACGGTTCAAGGTCGGCGATACTATATTCTGGCAAGTGCATTATCTAGGAAGGCCTAAGGATGAGTTGACTTTAGAGGATATAAATTCTGAGTTTTTACAGTGGTATTGGAGGGATAATAATATAGAAGTCTCGTCTTGAGAATTAGAGGTGTTTTAACTGAGGTCATTTAAAAATAAGGAGGGGATGATGTAACAGTAATAACAGATCAAACTTGTTTATAAAGGTTTATTTAGGTGTTATGAGTATAGAGTACTAAATTTGGTGGACGTTCGCGAAAGAATCACGTTATTTGGAGTGATATTTCAAAATTTATAGCGATGGGTGTATTTAGGTGACAGTGTGGGGTCTAAATAACAAGTGGGTATCATTGAAACGGGTTAAGGGTCAAATTAGTAGTGTTGTGTATCGGTAAGGATTTGCCGATAACCGATATGGGCCTTTTTCCGGGTATCCGATAATCGATATATTGGTAGGATATATCGACATCGGTCTTATCGCCGATAAGTAGCCGATAATATCGGGTACTTATTGGCGATAATGCCAATAACGATAACTATCGGCGATAACTGTACGGACCGCACAGATAAATGTACGGCCGGTACACTCAACTGTACGTCTTATTCCCCGGACGTGTCCAAGCACAGAAAGTCTAGTAGCCGCCCTGAGATATGTACGGATATGATACGCATCTAGTAAAAACGATGTACCTTTCACATCCGACGCCATGGCTTTGTCCCTTTATTCCTTGAGATCCACTGGGGACTTGCCACGTGTCAATTTGTCGGCTTTTTTTGGCAAAAGCTGCCAAAAGAGCCATTCCGGGATGCCGGTGCTCATGTTGGCCCGTCCGCTCGTGTTTTCTCATTCCAAGTCGTCTGTTCGATTCCGGCGGCGCGCAGAATGTTATTTTGCTTCCGTTGTACTTTTCCAGTTCCATGCTTACCTGTTTTTTAGTAAAATTTCGTACGTCGCCGTAAATTTTTTGTGCAGTTAACCGGCCAACGTTTATGTGCTGCGCTACCTTTAATAAATTGCAGTTAAACGGTAACGGAAAAGGTTTTTATACGTGGCATGCCACGCTATATAAAATCAATAAAATAATACTGTATGTTATAAAGTACTATTGTATGCATACTATATATTTTTTAAGTTATCGCCGATATGGAATTTGTTGGTCCCAGACCGATATATCGGAACCTCTGACCGTTCGATAACCGATAACTATCGGTATCGGTGTTATCGAGATAAGTTTTTTGCCGATACACAACACTACAAATTAGTACCGAAATTACGCGTGTACGTTTCATAAAGTTCTAATGAAACGTTTAGTATGCACGGTGGTTCGTTTTGTACAAATTCTAGTACGAAACGTCACTTTCAGTTAAGGGAATTTTGTAGGAAGTTTAGCGTGCGAAATTTGTTACGCACGATCGTGCTCACACGTCGCAAAGGCCATGTGCCTTGTTACAACGTAGACGCGAATCCACCAAAATCCAACAGAGTTCTTTGCCGGAAGATGTCCCGTCACGCTCCTTTTGTCTTCCTTTCAGCTTCATGGTTTCCCGCGCTTCAAGTTTAATTTTCGAAAAGACAACCAGCCGCTAAAAACGACAGAGCGTTTGCGAAGAAATGGGGGCTTTAACGGTACAATGACATATTACACATAATTCGTACAATTATATATTACGAAAGTACAGATTTTTCATTGAAATTGATCGGTTTGTAAAATCTTTGACGATTTTCATTACGTGATCTTTAATTTTACATGGTACCAATCAAATCCAAACACGTATGCGAAAGCTTGTTGACAGACACTGCAAGATGGCACCAATCGTATGTATTACACCTAAAAAGCAACGTTTTCGTACAATTACAGAAGCCTCCAGACTACAAGGCGGAGCGTCCCATCTATGAAATCAGACACGCGGCGAGACATTATTGGAAGATCACTTGTAGACTGTCCCTAGAATTGTGCAATTTGTGTACGGGCGATTATTCTACTGGTGCGGGTCTAGCAGTTTAGACTTTTAGAAGTGTCCAAGTTTCTTCGTAAAATTCCGTGTTTCGTACGTTATTCCGACAAAATACGGTACAGATTTTGACCATTCGTCCCCTGTCGCTTCCAAGACACGCTTTCTGTTATCCGCATTTCCCGTTTTTTCTGAATTGCTGGAATGGAACTTTCCGGACCAAAGGTTTACGTCTGGCGCAGATTTCCATACCGTGACACTGGTGACGGACCGCAGGTGCCTATATAAACAGTCGGTCTCCTGCAGTAGTGATTCAGTAAACTCGTCAAGAAATTCCTGCACTGCAGCAGAACATTCCTGCAGTATTCAGCAAAGCAGTTCACTTTAACCTAATTCTTTGTCCCTCTCTCGAGCTCTCCTTGCCGCTCTCTCTCCTTATCCGATAACCATGGGAAACCCGCCTCATCACCAGCCTCCTCACCATAGCCATGGCGGCCATCCTCCTCACCATCCTCCTCCTGGGATCCATTTGCCGCACATCCATCTCCCTATTCCGCTTTTTGGCCATCCTCATCCTCCTCCTCATTCCCACCACCCTCCCCACCACCCTCCCCACCATGGCCATGATCACAACCATGGCCATGGTCATGACCACCATGGAGGTTCCAATCATCACCATCATTGAGAAGTGATGTTACGTTCTGCTGTGAAATTGTGACGTGACAGTGTAACGTGACTGTGAAGGAATTTTGGATTAAGGCGTTAAAGGAGTAATATAGTTGAAGGAAGAAAGGCGTGCAGTTCTACGGAGGAAGAATGTGCTTAAAAAATGAGAAGTGAAAACACGGGAAGAGTTTTGAGAAGTGCATTTCAGGGAAGAGCTTCAGTAATTTGGGAGTGAAATGGAGACAGGAAATAGGGTGCTGATACAATGTGACAGCTGTGGGTGACCCATAGAAGGAGGGAGTTGGATGTATGTATAGAGTTTGAAAAAAAAGAGGTTTTCTGGAGAGAGACATTGGCACATACCTCGGAAGGTTTCTTCTTCTAACTTTTTGCGTCCCTCTCTCCCCTGTTGGACTCATCGCGAAAAAGAAGATGGCGATTTGTAATATTTGGGACACAGTTATTACCATTTATTTATCAAGCTGGTTTTCAAATATTGATGTTTTCCGTGTAAATGTTTTAGGCTTTTTGTCATTTTGTTACTTAGTTTGTCTTTTGGTAGGGCCAAAAGACTTAGTTTGTCTTTTGTTAGGGCCAAAAGGTTTTGATTGGAAGTTTGGATAAGAAGCCCTATATTAAGTTTTGTAGCACCACTTAACTACGGCGGAGATAGGTGATAGGATAAATTTGAATTTTTTATGTATAGATTGTTAATTTGTTGCAAAAAATATATATATATTACAACACCGGTTATATCTCATGCCGAAGGACATGTGCAGGTAAATGTGGTGTATGTTTAGTAATTGTCTCAATTGCTTTATTTGTTTCACGAGCTTCCGCATCATTACAGTCGACATGTTTTTCGACTTTGTGGAACACATTATGTTAAACAAACTGTCTTCACACAGTCGCACTCGGCGTGGGTTGTTAATCAAAACAAGAGGCTATTGAATTTTCATATTAGTACTTTGCTTTTATGCTGAAGTTAACTTTTTTGGTTTAGATATTTTTTCATGTTCCTACATTTTTATTTCAGCTCATGTCAAATAAATTTTACTCAGACATAATAATGGGTAGCATTCCAATACAGCTAATATCCCAAATGTTTAAAGCACAGAAGGAAGTTGTTGGGTCTTTGAATAAACAATTTAGCAGGTGGTAATATCACATTAAACATAGGTAATGACAGCTTGATAATGTTGAGTTGTTCTTATACCTGGAAAACGCATACATTAACATTATGCTAATAAAAAGGTTTACTTCACCATCCTGCCGGACTGAAACTTGTAAATAATTGGAGATAGATTTTTGGTGGAAAGTGGACTGTACGCCAGACAATCAAATTAACCCAGTTTTTCTCTTGTTCTATCATCAAAACCTTTTTTGCTGTGTTGGAAGAAGGATCACATGTGCTGTTGCGACAATGACTATTAAGTGTGCAACCTTCAATAAATTGATTAGCCTACCTTTCTCACTCCATACATGTGATTCAGAAGAGGAAGATTACTGAGTCAGGAAAGAGCTGGCGAACAGTAGTTACTACGTGTCCCACATCGGTGGTCAGGCAGACAAACTCAACTTTTTGCTTATAATCAACACACTTACAGCCTCACATAATTTGGACGGCTTAGAGAAATATTCCATTTCTATTTTTAGTCGAGCGTGCTCATATTTCTTTGCTGCCACAATTAGAAGCTGTCAACCACAATTGCGATAATTGGGGATTTTTTTTTCTTGCTTGGAGAGTGACCACTGATTGCCTGACTTTTCTACCCTCTTAAAATGTACCGGCAAACTTTTCGAGCAAAAACCAAACATACTTTTTGCACAAGAAAAATACTTGATGCATGTGCCGGGCATCCCTCTGCTGGCATACGCTTTCTGAACTAACCATCATTTAAATTGTACAATCTGCACAGCTACTTGGGCAAATTTACTAGCAGCTTGCACTAACTGCATTAATCAACATTAGGGTCACATTGCTCAGGACAATGACCGCACGAGACATCGATCACTACAGCAGAGCTTCTTGGCTAGTTTCAATGAAATCATCAGGAGAGGTTATTTTGATTGCCAATGTCACCAGAAGTTTTTTGTCTGCTGTTGAATTAACAGCCACCTTGCTAAGCTTCTTTTCTTTTCTCAAAGAACATCCAAGTCTTTTCCACTACCATTTGCTGTTCAAAATACAGGAGTCTTTCCTTCCTCCAGATAATACTAAAACTGGCAGATCGTGTTCATTTAGAAGCAAGCGGCAAACATCATGAAGACAGACAAATGACTAACAACACTTGAGAGACTTGGCAAAGTAGTAAAAAAACTGGAAAGGCTTGAGCCAACTAATGTTTCATACCATAAAACAACAAAGTTAGTCACAGTGTGCTGTTAACCCGCACATCGAAGGAAAAAAATTATAAAATGTAAACCACACAAAAAACAAAGGATGGCGGAGCTTAAAAGCCGTGTTGTTCTCCATTTTAACCTCAACAAAAATTGATTCCAGGTGTCCACTTTTATCCGTACAGTGTATGCTTGCCATGGGGGCACTATTGGCTCCGTCATCTTTCTGTAATACACTGCATGTGGCAAGTAATCTGATAACATCCTCTACTGATACATCGTAAGGAGGAAATCCAGAATTTGGAAGTAGGGTGGTTGCCGATAAATGAATGGGCCTTGCAATGGGCATGGCAGTAGCCTCAAGTTGTGGAGTGAGCATCTGATCAATAAACCACCATGGAAATAACCAACGAGCTCAAAGAACTTTAGTTAAGAAACAATTACGCCTCTATAAAGCTCTAATTAGTTGCCGGTAGTGCTTCAGGCTTCTTTGTCGAACCTGTTGTAGGCCTGCAAAATTACAATAGAAGACATTCCGATAAAAAGTGAATACTTCATATGGTACAAATTTCCATATACAGCTTTGACTTAGAAAACTAACATTTACTCAGCTTTAATAGTTAGGCAGACTGGCATAGTTTGAATTCCTAAATTTATTATGATTCAGTCCTAAACTAAGACCATAAAGAAACTAAAGAACCTTCACGTGATGCTATACCACTGTATATGTCACAAACTGTCAACGTAAGCCATACTCCTGTTCTATCAACTGGTCCTCTTTGAATATTTAGTTCAAGGTCAGGGTTCAATTAAGCTTGACAACCGTAGAATCCAGAAAATTGTAAGCTACAAGAAGCAATCAGATGAAAACTGTCACATTGTGAAAATCAAACGCTAAGCGAGTAGTTGTAACCAAGTAACAAGGCCAAAGATCTTATTAAGTGAGTTTAAGGCAGCAGGCAATAATACACCTTCATCGCTATTGACAAAGCTAAAACATATTCACTAAGAAAGATAGCCAAAAGTCACATCAGAAGAATGAAACTGTGTCTCAGACACTCCCTAGAACACAACAACTTTGAGCCAAAGGGACAGGGAAAAAAAACAGAAACTTACAGGCCCATAGCAACCTTGAAGGCGTCATAGATACCCCATTGAGCTCCAGTTAGTGTACCGATCATCACAATACGAAGAGGCAGTCCACGAGTGAGAAGACCAACCATTCCCATTTCTTCTATAGCCTGCAAAATAAACAGCAAAAATCAGGTCTCTACAACCCACGGGCTCACAAACAGTGATTGAATAAGCAAGGCCTTACAATAAAAGTGTCAGTCATATTGAGTCATATTTTTCATAAATAAGCCCAAAATGCAATCTGCATGCATCCTGCAACAAAAACAAAAAGTTAGAAGGAACCCATAGAGATGGCAGCCCTTCGAAGGAAAAAAAAAGCAGCTTCATAAAATTCTGATACACTATGAATAAAGAATAAAGAGATAGAAATAAGCATGTCTGATCTTCCACAAAACTAAGGAACACCGAGACCAAAGCAGCAGATTCATGAGAGTTTGAACATACCTGTGATACAGTTGCGCCCTTTGCCTTGTTGAGATATGAAACAAGATTATCAGCGGGGTGAGAGACAATCGCACAGAACACACCAGCGATGTATCCAGCAAGGAAACTAACACCCAGCTGGAGTGGCTTGGTGCATTCATCCTTTGGATACGGGACAACGTTAGCATACAGTGCTTCCACGGTCTTCTCAAAGCAGGCGAATTTCATCATTGTGTCTGCACAAACGAAAACGTAACAAAAAAATATTAAGCGTAACAACAAGCAAAAACACCTCATGTACAAAGGAATGCACATTTGTACAACATGCTGCGATGTTTGCATAATGTTTGTAAATATAATAACATCTAAACTTCAGAAAATTGAGCGAGTAGCGAGAAACAGGGTGGTTCAGTATTCACGTCACGTAACTATGAGAGCAAAAATGAAAGCGATTAATATTTCCAGGCCTCATAACGCCGATTACTTACATGGAATTTGACGTCCCCAGAGAGGAACAATACCCTTGTACAGCCTGCGAAACAAATCATCCATGGCTAGAATCAGAGACAAGATCACACATAAGAACACAGAAAGTGAGTGAAAACAAGTAATTAACTGTCCTGAAGGAAAGAAGCGAAGATTTTCATGTGATATGCTATAAGCCACAGTTCCGAATAAAACATACTACAAAAGACATTAACTGTCAGAAGAAGCAGAGAGCTAAACACTAGCTGACAAAAAATGTAGCAGCTCAGCCAAAGTATGGACTTGAATGAAACTCACCCCGACACTCCCTCAGTTGCCACCACCTTCGCCCATCCGTCCGACAAGCCATTAGCAAATCCAGGCTGAGTTTGTACCCGGACTTTAACTGCCTCGAAGGGGCAAAGTGCGACATCAGCAATAACTTCAGCCGAAGCACTTCCGGCAAGGTAAATTAAAGTTTTGTACTTGTCTGCAAACTCAGGACCTGCAAGATCCGAGTAATATTTCTTGAAAAACTCGTAGAAACCAAATTTACAGGCTCCCTGAGCACTGTATCCAATCAATGTCGGAACCCAGCCCTTGAAAAAACCGGCAACACCCTTCTCCTTGTAAAGAATACCAAATCCAGTTCCAATGCTCTTGTACTTTGCTGGATCAATCTGCAAATCCACATCCAAGCAGTCCACGTTAGAATACTAAAAATATAAACAAAAAGATATCAACAATAATGTGCAAAAACTTCCCGCAATCAAAGAGTGGGATCCGCAGCTGAAGCTGCGAGTGCAATGATCGTACCTGCATGTTACATTTCACCAGATCCAGAGGAGTGACGGCCATGTGAGTAAGCCCACAGCTCAAAACGCCTCCAAGGGTGCATGCTGCGTAAAACTCTGGAGAGTAAAGAGCGATCTTCCTGGATTCAGCGGCAGCAGGGATCAGAAATCTTGAAGTCTGAATAGCAGCCTTTCGCATAGGAGTCTCCAACAAAGACGGACTTGGGGCTACAGGTGCGGTTGGCATGAAGCCAGCTGCACGTGCCTTAGCTAGAGCAGAAAAAGCTCCAGAAGTGTAAAGGGAGGATGGAATTAAAGGCTGTCTGACGTCCTGTGAAGGTGCCATGGTTTCCACTTGTAAATATAGCAAGAAGAAAATATGACTTCAACACTTAAAAATGCCTATGTCCTCTCTGACTTCCCAACTAAACAATTAAAAGGCGGTCAGAATAAAATGCATTGCAGACTGGATGTCTTCAAAAGCCTTAAGGAAAAAATGTCCTAGCCAACGAAATCCAGGCCTATACCAAGCTAGTATGCACAGGTTCGACTGAAAATTCTGACTGTAAGGACCGTCCAAGATCGGAGTCTCATCCTCCTAAGCTGTGTATGCCGTCCGATTCAGCGTATCAAGAAGCACCAGTCGGCGGCTGGTTCCTCACGGACACGAAATAAGGTCTGGGTGGGCTCCGCGGGGGTCGCCCCTGCCACGTGTCGAGTGGAAGCGCAATGTCGCATATTCCTACAAATTGGGGAGGGGGATTCTCCCAGGAGGACGGAGGTGCAGATTCTATGTTGAACAGTCCATACGTTCCATGAAAATTCAGTTTCCTGAAAGACGTAATCACATGTCCGTTTTTGACTTCATGGCGTGATTGTTGTAGACTTGTAGCTTATAGCGTTTCGGATCTATGAGACATACTCCCCCGGTGGTATTGGCCCTACAGACTTTTGGCGAAATAGGCGTCCTTCGCAACCATCGATATATTATTTGGACGACTCTCCTTGTCAGATTTTCAACGACTTTGTCTCGATTAAGGGATTTTTTAAGCCCAACTGCTCAAGAGAGTACAAATTGAGTACAGTACGGTAATCATGCTCACGACAGAATTGTACCATCTAATTGTACGATATCATTTGCAGTTAATTAGAAGCTTTGCGCGTCACGATGCGTCTTCTCTCTTGATCACTGGTTTTGCCCACAAGGCGAGATCTCTGCTCTGCATTGGATTACCGGATGTTCCGGTTTAGTGGTTGAATTCCTTGGAAAGCCAATTCACTCGTTTTTGTGTTAATCCAATAATTTTGAGAGGAAGCTAAGGAGGAAGGCAAGGATCAAGGATCAAGGATCAAGTGAAGAAGAAGCTAATGCTCGTTGTGTTGAAAGTCAACAACTCGAAAATCAATTTAAAGATCAAGAAAGGGTCAACTAAGGAGAAGCTGTAAGGCTTCATGGTGCTCTGAAGGATGTAACTGGAGTATGGAAGGAGGGAAAAGGAAACGCGAAATGTCTGGACCAGCTTTAGAATCGCTTATTCAAGGGAACCCAAAGCAATTGCTTGCAAGTACTCCGTGGTTTCAAGGAGTGACGCAACACCAGCTTCCATTCTATGTCTCTTCGCGGGGGAGAGATTCTGATTTTGAGGCGAGGTTGCAGATTCAGACTGATGTAGGTTCATCTGTGAACCTTGAAAAATTTCACGGCTGCATCTATCTCAGCATTTCTGGATGTTGGAAGCTAATGTTTGTATGTTTTTTAATGTTTTCAGAGGAGGTTGTCATTTTCAAGTTTTGTTTTTTCTTCTTGTGGATACAAATCAATTGTGGTCGATTTTGTGCACGGGAATCTGTATAGGGTATGTCTGGATGCAATAGATGCATCATGTATGCAGAATACCGCGTTTATTGACTTTCAAGTGCCTGCAACTCCACCAAAATGTGTAATGGCCGTGTTATTGAAACATATGCTTTTGTTGTCCATGGTGGTGGGAATCATTTAGGGCGAAGCCACTAAAAAATGTAACGAAGTTTGATCTAGCCCTATTTTTGAAACTTGTGTATTTTGGTCTTACCAGAAAGGAATTATTTCTGCACTTGGATCTTCACGAACTCGAAAAGAAGCTGAGCGCCTCTGTGCTATTCATGCATGCCGCCAGCTTAACGTGAGTGACCAATTCAGTTCTTTCAAAGGGTTCACAGCATCCTCACACTCTTCTGATCGGCCCTGCCAAGAGCGGCTCATGGTTCAGCTCCGTCCAGGATTCTGGCATAAAGACAGGTGCGCGTGGCAGGGCCGATCAGGAGTATTCCCTCATCACTTCCTTCCTTGGCAATATTGGGCATGTCTCATGCTCTGCTGTTGTATCAAGAGTATCCATCTGGCCAAAATTTCATGCAGCATGTTCATGCAGCATGTTCATGAGGAACGTCTCTTTGGTCGTGCACATCATTTCTCAGCAGTACAGTAGTTTTCATAATCTGCTGCATGTAAGAAGTGTCTGTCGAGTTTGTCTTATTTGTTCTATTCTGCTGATAAATGCTTAAGGCATTATAAGCGAACAATTTTGGTCCTCGGTTGGATATATCACTTATTTGTAAGGCCGAGCTGTTTTGAAATCCATTTTAGCATCCATAAGGACCTTCAGAGTAATAAATACGAAGGATTTTGTTCCACGAGCTTTTAGGAAATGGGATGTAGATGGGTTGATTTAGACACCTAGAGGTCTTTCTCGCTGATTTTAACTACTTTTACGCAGCTAAGGTTTCAATTTTCAGGCACTTGGACTCCTTCAGTACACACCAGCGGCTGGAGGAGGCTCTTCGATGATGGATAATCCAAAAAATTGTCTAGTGAGAAGCGTACCATTTCGAGCTTTATGTCAAGGAAATGCAAACAAGTTGCCTATTTCTATTCGGAGAGCTGGTCCAGACCATGCAATGGTAAATTCCTTATGCTTTGGAATTTCAAGCAAATATACAAGTTTCAAAACTTATTGGCGCTTATAATTTACTATCTCAGCTTTTGCTTTCTAGCATTAACTTAAAGTGAGGAAAGCTTGGAAGGGTCGGTCTCAAGATTCAGCTGAATAAAGCTTAGCGAACGATCAGTTATCATATGGTTGAACCAGGTTGGAGTCAAATTTTGAGATGAAGTTGAAGTAGGTCAAGTGGAGGAGCTTATTTTGAAGCGTATTTTGTTAAAATAGTTTGATGAGTTTGTTATCCAGCCTGGATTTTGACAATAGTCTGCTTCTCCATCTGTTTTTGGCCTTTGTTTTGAATCTGTTTTCAACAGATTTACACAGCTGAGATGGTTGTCCCACTTTCAAGAGGTCAAACATATACATCAATTGGCAAAGGACGAAACAAACCTGAAGCTGAAAAAAACTGCTGCATTGATGCAGCCAAAAAATTATTGGAAGAGGGTTTATTGGATCCTTCCATAACAAAGGCTGCTGGTGGTCCAAGCAAAAGTTCTGCTCCTGAGCCGGTAAGCAACTGTCACCCAGGAATGGCATTTGTCGCTTTGAAACAACATTGTGTATTTTGTTCAAAGAAATGAAATAATAAGGCTTCACTGAGTGCGCAATCATGTAAATTCTAAGATGGTTTTCTTAAATCAACAGCCTCACTATATGGAGCTGTTATAAGCTGGTTTTCTATATACAACAGCCTCACCACATGGGAGCTATGAGGTAGTAGTATTCACCACTTTGGAATCTGCCACACGGGTCTTTAAAAACAAAACAAGTATGCCGTTTGGTTACAGGTCTGAAATATACACTCAAATTGTAGTAACATTTGGAAGCCCCATCGAAACTTGTTGAGAAATACAGTCAATTTTCGGTTTCTTTTGTCAATTACCTTTTTTGTGTTGTAAACGAACCCTCTAATGAGATGTATAACTTATAGCTAATTGCTTCTGGATGGATTGTTTGGAAATTGTTTCAGCTATTTTCAGGGTTTTGCGCATTGTGGTTAACAAAATGTGTCCGATTCTAAATGCGCTTGTATCTGTTCTTAAAGCATGTTTGTGTTCTAACTTTATGGTTTTTTGTCTTTCAGGCGAAAGAATGTCCGCCAATAGTGAGTTTAGAGGAGGCCGATCTCGACTTTATGGAAGAGGTCCTTGCATCCACACGAGCAGATTTTTTAGATACTCCAGAAATTTCAAGTTTGGATGGTGGTTGGGGTAATACTAGGTCTACTGCCAGATGGGGTGATGATGAGCCTGATGGGCAGCAAGACATATTCACAAAAGAGACCTATCGTCCTTCTGCTGCGCTGAGTGCTGCGTTGAGGGAAACCCAGTATAATGGTTGGGGGGATCCACGTGGAAGTATTGACAAGAATGGGGCAAGTGGAGGGCTTTTGGGAAAGTCACCTCAGGTTGGAGACGATGAAGAGGATGAGAGGTTCAGAGATGAACCAGAAAGGGACTTCGGAAAAAAATACTTTTCAGAAGGAAAAAGACAAATGTCCGAAGAGGATGAAAGGCTTCAAAAGATGGCAGAGCAGAGAATGGTAGGGCCAGAATTTGCTGAGCAGAGGGCTGCGCGGGCTAAACTGCCTGCATGGCGGCACAGAGATATGGTGCTGGATGCAGTATCAAAATCGCAAGTGGTGGTTCTTACTGGAGAGACTGGATGTGGGAAAACAACACAGGCAAGGAAGGATGAACTCTACCATTAGATATGGTTTATGTCATTCTGCAAGTAGTTATAACATGTTTATTTTTCTGTTTTAGACAGATACAGCTAACCATGCATGCTTCAAGAGTTATCGAGATTAAGGTTCAGTCTGCAGTTAAAACCAATAGCCATGTGAATAGCATGGCTTGGGGAACTTGGTAGGCACCAGCTGTTAGTGATTTCAATGGCATTGGAGCTAATGTTTACTGGCTATGTTGGTATGGAGCTTGTAAAAGTCTTAACTTGTTTTTTTGATTGTGTATTGTCCGGTCTTCTACAAATGTTAACCAATGGAGTTCACTTACCTGCCTGTTGTACGGCTATGTGGGGACAGTTGAGAATCAGGATGTTCTTTTTTATTTATGGTTTTGCTAATGCATGGAAAAGTCTTTCATGTCAACCTGAACCACTAATCTTCCCTGTAGCCAGTTTTTAACTGAACAAGGAAGTTTTACTTCTTTCTCTACGCTTGTGAAAAACTTGAAATTTTAGATATCCTGTTTTGCTGAAGATGGGAAATCAAAATTTGGATTCTGCTTCAACTTGTGGATTGAAAGCTTTGTTTGTTGTAGTTCTTATTTTAATTAAGTTCACATGGTTTTCAACAAACGTGTATGCCGCACCTCTTGTTTTGTTCCTTCACAGGTACCACAATTCCTGCTGGAGGATCAGGAAGAGAAGGGAAAGGGTTCTGATGCCCACATCATTATTACTCAGCCCAGAAGAATTGCTGCCATTAGGTGTGATATTGCTGCTGGCTGGGTATTATGTAGTCCTACGTAAATTGTTCACCATGTTCAAAGTCATGTGACGCTTTTGTTTTGTGAAAAGGCTTGTTTATCACCATCAGATACTGCTACTTGTAAGGTGGGGATCAGTTTTCACTGGTAATTCCTTCATCGCCCTTGTAATCTTGTGACTTATGGACTTTGTTTGCCAACGCTGTTGATAAACTTCCAACCATCCGTTTTTCTCGACAGGGATGGTTTTTGCTGGACAGTAGTCTGGTAGTATTAGCTGCTTGTTTCTTCCCCATCGGTTGTAATCCAGACTTGGCGGTCTTTGCACGAAAACTTCGTGTTTAGGAAAGAAGGAAAATTGTCAGTGCTCGTTTTTGCACTGCATGTGTGCTTTAGAAGATACGATTTGTTGTTGTTAGATGTTTTGAAAAATAACAGCTAGCAACTTTGTTGGCTATCTGCTCCAGTGTGGCAGAACGTGTTGCATGGGAAAGAGGAGAATCTTTGGGAGAAAGTGTAGGTTATGCCATTCGTCTCGAAAGCGTCCTTCCAAGACCACGGGGGAGTCTTTTATTCTGCACAACAGGAATGCTTTTGCGCCGTTTGCAGGTATTGCTTCACTTTTTGCCGTTATATGTAGGTGCCAGCCACGTGATGGCAGAAAATTACATAACGAAGGAAATGTTTTCGACCTCACTCCCCTTTTAATAGCTCGTGTTATGGGAGTGAAAGCTGGAAGAAACAGAATTCTGAGTTTGATTACTAAAAAACTTTAGACATGTACGCTGCCAATCATTATTATTAATCACTTAAATTGGAGTGAGTGTTTTTTTTTCCGAAAAGCATAAATGTGTGAGCAACGCTATTCTGGTAAGTGCCCCAGAATCAGCTACGTTGCAGGACATTATTTAGTGGAGTTAATCCTAGTAAAATGTTAATGCTAATAATAGACTGACTCTTATAGTGGTGGGCATTGTAGCTGCATCGCTGACAGCCTATGGGTTTCAGTGTATTTTTCCTTTGTTATACGGCAAAGTGACAAGGATTGTATTTGTGATGTGCAACTGCTGGTACAGAGAACTGATGGCATATCGGGAGTTAGCCATATAGTAATCGACGAAGTTCACGAGAGGGATGTGGACACTGACTTTCTTCTTGTCTTGGTCCGAGAGCTTCTTCAACATCACTGTCAACTCAAAGTTGTGATTATGAGTGCCACACTAGATGCATCAATTTTTACCAGGTAAGTTATCCTTTCTGGTTTTTCATGCGGCAGGAACACTAATAGATGTGGCAAACGACATAAATTGGCCATCTGACACAGTATGTTGCTTTCGTCTGATTCCAAAAGAGTCGATTGTTTGCGCAGGTATTTTGGTGGTTGCCCGGCAGTAAGCATTCCAGGCTTCACGCATCCTGTTCAGGTCCACTATTTGGAGGATTTACCAGGCCTCATGGGCTCCTCCTGTCCCTCTATAGTTTATACAGCATTGAATCGACGTCTTGGGACAGAAGAAGAAGAAGTTGACCCTGCATTGACCGCTGCTGTGGTGACTTGGGTCTCCCAACATTTTGCAACTGGTGATGGAGCAGTTCTTTGCTTTTTGCCGGTAGGTTGTTGGTTTTTTTTTTTTTGTTGACTTCAAAGTTGCTGAGCTTTTGGCCTATTTTGAAGATAGAGCACTGGGAGGCTCTGGAGGGACTGCTGGACTTTTCACTGTTAGTTTCTACAAAATGCAAAGAGTGCCTTTTTAAAAATTTGAGGAAGGTGAAAAGCTAGTTCTGCAGATTGCTAACTAATTGAACAGTTATAAGAAACTTGCTCTATATCTGGAGATTGATTTGTTTTTTTTTTATTAACTGTTTTCCATGCTTCCTAACTGTTGGTAGCATATTGGAGTCCGGATGTTTTTTCCAGGGTTGGGATTTAATATCCGGAGTTCAACGTGAATTCAGTCGAATGGGCAGTGCTTCTAGATCCCTCCACTTTGTTCCTCTCCACTCACAGTTGCCATCTGGGGAACAGAGAGAGGCCTTCAGTCGTGCTCCTGCGGGTATGCGAAAAGTAAGAGACAGTCTCTTACTTTTCTTTATCTTTTTAATTGAGACTTTTGCTGACTTAGGGAGGTAGTTACAATTGGTTTGCCCACAAGTGTGATCTTAAGTTTACTACTTTGTTTACTTTATAAAAGTTTGTTTATTTTTGACATCTTTTGCCCATGTTAATTCATTCTGAGGACATTGCGACCTCACATGCTAGAAGGCCTACACTATGTATTTGCTATTAGGGCTCAAACCAATCTATGTTGGATTCTGAAGAAAAAAATGCCTCTTTGAAAAGTGGAAACGAGAACGACAGTGTTAGAGGAGCAAAAGCTTGTTATGATTACAGATTTTTGCAGGTAACATTGCCATGTGGCTAATATCAGACATTATATGATACTTATGCTATTATTAGCACAAGTGCTCTTAATGTCTGGGCGTCAGCAAGGCTATCTGCTCTTATGTGTAGTTTGGGTTTGTTTTTTTCACACTATGATGTGACAACAGATTTTTAGCAGGTTAACTGCAGTTTTTTTAGTTTTTGCTGCACCTGCTTTACTGAAATTCTGCTGAAGAGCATTCTGGATGTTTTTTCTCCATCAGGTTGTCCTGTCAACAAACATTGCAGAAACGAGTGTTACTATTGATGATATCGTGTATGTGATTGACACCGGGAGAACTAAGGAGAAGAGCTATGATCCAATGAAAGATTTGGCGACAATGCGACTTCAGGTTTTCTTGCAAACCTGCCAGAGGGAAATCTTTTTGCTTGGTGCACTAGGGTTTGGAGAGTTTGACAAATTGCAAGTAACTAGTTGCAGCCTGTGTGAATAAAGTCCATGTCCCTACATATTGGTCTGCACCACTAAAGAAGTTTCTAAGGCCCATTCTGATTACATTTTTCTGTCACGATTTTATGCCGGCTGGCAGCTGTACACAGCTATCTAAAGACTTGCAAAAATATGACCAAAAGAATTAGTCACAATCACATTTTTGCATAGTAATGCAATATTTTGCCGCGATTTTGAGGCAATTTTCTTGCCACTTTCTCTGAAACTTTTTGGATTGCCCTTCTTTCAAGGCAAAATACGAATTGTACGGAAAATATTTTCTGTATGGTAGTGACAGGAAAGCAGGCGATTGCAGTTTCCCACTTTTCGACAGGAGTCCTGACGGAAGTTTTCTTCTGTCGCCAGCTATTGCGACAGAAGATTTTAATTGGAATAAGCCCTCATTTTGTTTCAAATCTAATGTTCGTCTTGAGAAAGTTTTGAATGATTCTAACATGGCCCAATTTGAGAGCTTGCCATCTCAGAGCTTGACCCCCATGCCTTGTCAAGTATTGAATAAGTCTTGAGCACTAAGAAAAATTGAATACTGGGATTTGGCACTCAGTCTCTGGCAAGTCTCTGTCCCTTTGTTGGACGTACGTCTTGTTTACACTCAGAACCTATTGCTTTTCTTTTCGTATTTTTTCTTCATTAGCAACTTCAAATCTAACATGAGGGTAATTACAAGGTCCATTGTAACTGTCATGCGAATCATCATTGGCAGTGTGTATAGCCAATATTGGCCTGTATTCTTTTTTAATGGGCTAATCTTGAAGTGGCGTCCAGTTTGCCACCCTTTTTTTTCTCTTAATGCTATGCCATGTTTCTTGTAAGTTATATATTTTTCCAGAGTTACCTTCCATTGCGTGCCAGAAACATATGTTCAGTATGTGTTTTCTTTTATCAAATTCTGGGTTCATATGTTTCTCAAGGCATTATCACTGAAAGAATTCCTCTCCTTTGAGAAATGTGAAGAAGTCTGGAGAGGAACGTGTTTTAAGTCAAATATGTTCTATTGGGCATTATATTCACTTCTTGATGCACCTAACAGAAAAAACAATGGACATTTTTTCCATTTTTTGTCCCTTCCCGTTGAGGCTTATGGGATTCCAAATCCTCCTTTCTTTACCATTTTTCTTTGCTGTCAGTGCTTTTTTTCCACTGTTTGCATCACTCTGCACTAAAGAAAACCTATGTCTGACTTGACTTGGACCGCAAGTCAAAAGCCTTAAGTATAAGTATCTAACTCGTTGAAATTTGTAAGGATGGTCGCAGTGGACGTCTCAGGCTAGCGCTCGTCAAAGACAGGGAAGAGCAGGGCGAGTCCGCCCCGGGCATTGCTTTCGTTTGTACCATAGCAAGGTACACTTACCATCTTCCACTTTCTACTCTCCATACTGGTAATGAGCTTGGACGGTCTTATTTTCGTCTATTTAATGGTTTCTTAATGAATCCAGAAATTCTCGCTTGATATTTAACCACCACACAAGCATTGAAGTCATGCAAACAAATTTGCAAACAGACTCGAATACTGTTTAATTTTTGTTTGTCTGCATTCCCTGTATCTAAAGGAATTTTGGTAAAAGTGTTTTTCACAAAGATTCAATCCAGTCGTTGACTATCACTGGTCACAAGAAATTTGTTATCTTTCTTCTTACTGCTGTCTTTACTGATATTTCCGCGCTACAATGGTGACGGTTGATTGATCATGGGAGAGAAAACTTCTGGACATTTTTTTCTTTTTTTTCTCATCAGGAGGATTACAGGGCCGGAATATTTGTGGTCTTTTTTCTTGTATCCGGATGAGGTTCTGTGCACATCTTAAAGTCCATTGGTGTGTCCTATCATAATAGTTGTATAACCTATGATCGCCAAAAACAATATTTGTAATGTTTGTAGATATTTACTTCTCTAGTTTTCATATTTTCAATTGGAAGGGTAATGTTACTCAAAGTACTATTCCTGATGGTTGGTCACAAATGGCTGTTCAAAAGGTATGTTAACGAGACCAGATATTGTGAGTTCTAACTTTTTTATTTTTCCTTTTATCTCTTAAACTGGTCAATTCACATTGGGAAACCTGGAACCTGTACATTTCTTCACTTGTTTGTAACATATCCCTTTTTATATACTTTTTGCCTTTGCTATCGAAAACTGTCGTTGTTAAGTAATGATAGTCGATTACCTTGATAATCGGTTTGGCAACCCTGACATAAGATTGCTTAATACCAAAAAAATGTTGAACAATATGAAACTCTTCATGAGATCCTCTGCATGTGCAGAAAGACAGCCGAAAGTTCGGCTTATTGATAACTATAATTGTATAAAATGACAAATTGGCTTACAGATAATTTTTATGGCGATTTTTTGGCAGGTACATGAGAGCATGCGTGCCCATGCAATTCCAGAAATGCAACGTGTTCCTCTGGAAGAGATCTGCCTGTCGATTAAATCCATTACGGCGTCTGGTCTGGTAAGAATTTGCATTTAGTGACCTACTGGGATATCTTTTTTATATATATGCATCTGTGCATATGAAATTTGTATAATATTGTATGACACTTCTGTGATGTTCACTATTTGAATGGCTTCCGTAGGTCGTGGTTGTATGTATGCTTAAGGGTCACCATCTTTGTAGATGAGCGGTGAACAAGCGGTGCTTTCTTTCCCTGCCATTATAAGCAAGTTGAATTTTTTTTTCTTGCATTCTGGACTTCTTTTTTTATTGCGCCATTCTCTTTTCTACTGTGGTTGATTACTTCTGACACTTGGTTGCTCCTTGGTTCTCAAGAAAAGACAAACAGAGTCAAGTTCAAGTAGGTCATGAGTTTTAATCATTGTGGTCTTTGAGTTTGAATGGTCACGAGCTGTGGTCATTGAGGCTCATCTAAGTGTTTTCTTTTCTTTTGTGAATATTGTCTCGTCTACGGCTCCAAGTATTTAGGTGAGGCTACAAATGTTCCTGTTTGTGGCCTTTGGTGTGTATATTAAGTGGCTGTTAGTTTTGAACCTGTCTAATTTCTCTGCTTTTTCTGAAGGGTTTTATGTGGTGAAATCGCTCATAAACGGTTTAATTCTGACTAAAAGCAAGTATGTGTGTTTCTGATTGTTTCCAGGCATTTCAATCCCGACCACCTGAAACGAGACCAGTCGATGATGCATCTCGGGGTCTGATGGGTCGAGCACCTTCTCTCCTGGGAGGCTCGTCAAGTAGAGGACAAATTGAAGCATTTCTCTCCAGAGCTCTCCAGCCACCATCCATGGTTGCCGTGAGATCGGCCATTCAATGCTTACAACAGTTAGGAGCCCTTGATGACAAAGAAAATCTTCTTCCTCTAGGAAAGACTCTTGGCAAATTGGCTGTCCATCCAAGACTCGGAAAAATGCTTGTGTATGGCTCTCTTCTTGGTTGTGTTTCACCCCTCCTCACTGTTGCTGCGGCAAGTTGTACCAGAGATCCCTTTTTGTGCCCAGCTTCTAAGAGAGAGGAAGCAGATTCGGCTCGTCTTCAATTTTCTGTTGGAAGTTCTGTTGCAAGTGACCAATTAACTGTGGCTCGAGCTTACGAGGAGTGGGAGAGGAGGATGGCGAGAGGACAGGCAGCCCTATTTTGTGACAGTAACTTTTTGTCCATGGCAGGGATGAGGCTGATCGCGGGAATGAGACTGCAGGTAATGTTCTTTTGTTTTTGAAAGTTGTTTAGAATGGAGATGCAGTTATTATCCCCTTTGATGTGTTGATGTGTGCGCTAACAACTAGTATAGTTTAGAATGTCTTCGATATGTGTCGTTTATCTGCTATGCTGTTTTTTCATCTAGTTCTTTAGTTCTCTGTCTCTACAACACTGTAAATTTTAAAATGTACATGTAGCAGTGGTAGTAAATCCAGGGCAAAGAAACAAAAATCACACCAAATTTCTTTGGGAATAAGAAAGAAGGTTTTGTTTTTTATCAGCAATGGTAGTAAATCCAGGGCGAAGAAAACAAAAATCATACGATTTTTTTTTTGGCAATATGAAAGAGGGTTTTGCCTTTTTCTAACCATGAAGAAAACTTAATAAGAGAAAGATAAAGATTGAAATCTTAAAGACAAAACCCTGTTATCTTGTGTCTTGCAGTTTCAACGCACTTTGGCTGAGGTGGCCCCTCCAGAAAATTGGCCTACTTTAGTCGATGAGGAAATGTCGATTCGTTTGGCGAGATCTGTAATGGTCGCCGGTCTTTACCCAAACGTGGCCCATTCAGAACAATGCAGAGAATCAAAAAGCAAAGGTGGTGGGAAACAGTCGTACAGATATCGCTTCGGGTTTAAAGCTCAAGATGCACGAGTGGTGATTCACCCGACGTCAGTAATAAGTGAAAAGAAACTGAACCAGGCAGGGTCTTATTTTCTTGTGTTCCAAGAAAAGGTCCAGACAACGCAAGTGTTTGTGAGAGGATGTACTCTCCTTCCTCACTTTGCTGTCGCTCTCTTTGGTGGAAATTTGCAACTTTCAAGGGACGCGATACCTCCAAGTTTGGGGATTCCAAGTGACTGGGTATTACTTGAAGTCGACAGATGTCTCAAATTTGTTATGAGTAGGAGAGCTGCAAGTCTCCTTCTGGAGTTTCGCCGGGTAGTCGATAAAGTTATGGAAAGATGGGTGTCATCGAGAAGGCGTACTGAGGCTGAAAGGAAAGTTTTGGCATGTGCTATTCACTTGCTGGACTCTACATGTAAGGCTGCATTGTCCTAGCGAGTTAAAAGAGGACGGAAGATGAGCTAGACGTGACGATTATCTATTTGATACATTCAAGTATAATTTTTGTCCTTATAAATGAGTATGGTAATGGAGCAGCAGGGAGAAAACTACTTTGGCCGGCTGTCCTGGTTATTCTCCTTTGTGGAGATATTCTGCCAATTGAACCTGATGGCAATTTGATTAGCTCCACGCACTTTAATCCAAGCAATTTTTTGTACGAGTGAATTATTGTTTTGTCAAATTGGTTGTATTTACAAGACTGTTTTTTGCAGCCTAATATCTTACTGGTTTGACAAGTGTCATGAATTTTGACAAGTGTGTCAGAAAACAATGTGAACAATGCAGGAAACTACGTCCCTCAAAGAAAGTGGTCTCAAACCATATCTTTTATAATAAGCCAAGGTTTTAAAATAAGCCAGGGTTTTAAATATTTTAATTGATTCTTTTTTTGCTTGCAATCTTTTGACGTAGGTTTTACCAGAACTTGATTGCCTCATTATTGTCTTTTTTAATCATTTAACCAGATGCGTACCAGCGCATACTATTTAATGCTATATCAGATTCGATGAGGGTAAACTCAAGAGTCGATAAGCCTGGAAGATCCTTGCTTAAGCAGCTTTTGTACACAACAGAGAAGTGTAGTTTGAGTATTACTTACATAGGGTGTCTTTTGGATAATGAGAAATGAAGATTCTTATAATACTTTTTGAGTGGAAAATGTTACTGTTTAGCAGTCACTCGCACTGGACGGTTCCATGTTATTCTTGGTTAAGTAGACTGATGAAAACCTGAAAACATCATATAGAAAATCGAAAAGCTTTATATTGTTGTATCATCTGAAAAAGACCGCGGCACTTCACACCAAGAGTGCAATAGGAGGTAGGCACCAACAAATAAACAAGGTTTACATAGAAATAACTAAACTGGGAGATGTTATGGAAGGTTGATAGACAGTCTGTCAGTCTCAATTATGACAATCTTGACCAAAAAGATGATGAGGTAGTTCAAATCTATAAAGGTGTCCGTTTGTCATTTCACGCAAAGAAAATGGCAAACTTTGGATTTAAGCCACACTTGTAGGGGGAGAGGGGGAGAGGGGGAGCGGGGGAGAGCGGGGGAGAGGGGGGGAGAGGGGGATAGAAGAGTTTTGTTTTATAGGTTTAATGTATCCGAAATGTGGAGTTTTTTTTGAGGGAGAGCAATGGGATTTTGGGGGGGGGGGGGGGGAAGGGGCTTATTTTGGAGGGGGGGGGGGGGGAGGAGAAGGGGTTTATTAGGGAGGGGGTGGGGAGAAGAGTTTTGTTTTATAGGTTTAATGTATCAAAAATGTGTTGTCCCCCGTTTGTTGCCCCCCTTTTTCGCTTAATTGTTGTGTTCGAAACGTTGTCCTTTATTTCAGCATTTTGACATTTTCCACACAGTAGCCTAAAAACCCCTAAAAAACCCCACTCAAACCAAAAGTAGTGCGGACGCCTTAACATATATCGGCAATTGAAAGGAAAATTGAGAGAATTCGTAGGACTTTTTTCTTAAATAAGTTGTTCGATAACATTATTTTAACTTTCCAAGACCTACTTTTAAGTACATTATCATATACAATTATAATTCGTCCTAGGGGAAGCCGTATACTTTGCAGCTGTGTCTAATGTCGAAATAGAAATATACACTATTTCCATCTGTGTCTAATGTCAAAATATAAATATGCACTATTAACTTGCACTATTTACTCTTGTGTCTTTCAGTTGTGTCTTATGTCGAAATAGAAATATGCACTACTTGCACCTGTGTCTAATGTCAAATATAAATATGCACTATTTGAGCCTGTGTCAAATTGTCGAAATATAAATATGTACTATTAGCACCTCTGTCCAATGTCGAAATAGAAATATGCACTATTTGCACTTGTGTGTAATGTCGAAATATAAATATGCACCGTTTGCACCTGCGTCTAATGTCGAAATAGAAATATGCACTATTTGCGACTGTGTCTAACTAGAAATAGAAATTGCACGATTTGCATTTGTGTCTGATGAGGAAATAGAAATATACACTGTTTGTTCCTGTGTCCAATGTGTGCATAGAAATATGCACTATTTGCACCTGTGTCCAATGTCCACATATAAATATACACTATTTGTACCTGCGTCCAATGGCCGCATAGAAATATGCAGTATTTGCTTCTGTATTCAATGTCGACATAAGAATATGCACTATGTGCACTTGTGTCTAATGTAAATAAAAATATGCACTATTTGCTCCTATGTCCACTGTCAACATAGAAATATACACTATTTGCACCTATGATCAACTTCGAAATAGAAATATGCACTATTTGCTCATGCGTCCAATGTCGAAATAGAAATATGCACCATATTCACTTGTGTCCAATGTCAAAATAAAAATATGCACTATTTGCACCTGCACCCGTTTTTTACATTCCACACCTAAAAACACAACATTCAATTAGGACCAATAAAATAGCCGAAATAAAACCATTGGATCCTAAAGCTTTAGAGTTTTGCCAAATGATAAAATCCTAAAAAGTCAATGAAGCAAACTTGGCTTGAGTGGTTGTATAATATAAATAATATATACTATATATATATGTATATGTGTATGTGTAAGAAAACAACACATAACTGACATTTTGACAAATTATGCTCCACCACTGACAAATTTTGTTCCACCACAATGAATATCCAATTACTAGATTTGAGAGATGTAAAGCTCGGGATGGAAGATTTCTAGAGCCCTTACTGTGGTGGAACGAAATTTGTCAGTGGCGTATATATGTATGTGTATGTGTATATACATATAGAAAACAACACAAAACTGAAATCTTGACAAATTATGCTCCACCACTGACAAATTTCGTTCCACTACAGTAAGGGCTCTAGAAATCTTCCATCCCGAGCTTTACATCTCTCAAAACTAGTAATTGGATATTCATTGCGATTAGTCGGTAAAAGGGTTGCCAATAATGGTAGCAACATTATCTTTGACCGTTACAAAACTTGAACCTAAAAACTACGATAAGCCAAGCCCAAGCTCAGAGTAATGCTTATCGATATCCCATCGGCACAACAATATGTTGGAGATATATCGGTTCTGCGCCTTAATTTATCGCATCGGCACATTTACGATGGCACACCGGACAGAGGTTGCAAACGGTTAACCGAAACCGTAACCGACCGTTAACCGACCGCCCGCATCGGATCCGGAACGGATTCGGGTGCCAAATTTGAGGACCCGGGCGGATTCGGGCGGTTGATTCACATAAAAAAATAATAGGTTACGGTCGGGTAAGCAAAAAATGAAACAATTGAAAGTTTTGTACTGTCCATACTATCCAACATTATTATACTTTGTACTCTTTGTATCGTGGAAGGTATAAGGGAAATGTACCATTAATTTTGTATTTATTCGGGTACTAGTAGTCGTGAGAAATCGAGTTTCAATTAACTTATATTTTCGTAAACGTGTTTCGGTTAAAGGTTAACAGTTTTGGAGCGTAACATAACCCGGTCGGGCGTCGGGTACTCAGATTTTGAAAAAAAAATAACGGTCGGTTTTGGTTATCTAAATTTTTGACTTTTGCGACCTCTGACACCGGGTAAATGTTTAAAACTCGAAATCTTCAAACGCACTGGTTAGAGATTCGCATTCGCGTCGACATATCAGATATTGGTTCACCTCATACTCGCCAATAAGGGTACGACCCCATGTACTTGAAACTTAGCGATCCTCTGTTTTTAGCGCAGATCCGGCGGACTCGGATTTCAGGTGTTTCTATGTGTTTTCTCGAAATTGTTTTTCTTAACTTCGTGACGATTGTATACGTCGACAATGCCCGTGACGGCTGTCACTGTGTATAATCTGTCTTGCCGCACCGTATTTTTCGAAACTTTTTGAAGTGTTGCAAGACACATCATAGTTTTTGAAACGATTTGGCATGTCGCATGTCATTGCGTGACATCGTAGATGTACACCCTTGCAGCCGTGGCTGTACGGCATTCCTTTGCTTAAACCTCTCCTGTCGCGCCGCCATGACTTCGCAGATTTTTCACCTTCACGTGAAATGACAATGCACCATCGAGATCCTTTAAAAAAAAACCGTACAAGGTGCATGCGGACAAAAACGAACAGCCATGTACTTTTTTACGTCGTCAAAAAATTATGAAATGTTTTCACGCGTGAAAATACGTCTCCCTATTTGTGAAAACGGTTCTACTTTATCTTAAATACAACGGCGATGTGTTTTATGATAAGTTTGAAGATGACGTGACAGTGGGTTGAAACAGCACAAGACGACAAATCTAAGTACATCATAAGTTCGAGGATGACGCAAATTGTATTACAAATTTGCTATTTCTTCGTACGGTTGCAACTTTAGTAGTATGGCGCTAAGTTTTAAAGAAATACGACAGAAAAAAAATGTACTTAGCCACATGGGCTGGACTTGAATTCTTTTGCTCCCAAAAGTCCCAAGCAACTAAAAATAGTACCTAAGGGTACGGCCCCATGTATGTGTAACTTAGCGAACTTACTTTGTATTTTAGCGCGGATCCGGCGGACCTGGATTTCAGGTGTCTCCATGTGTTTACTCAAAATTGTTACTTAAGTTTGTGACGATTGTATACGTCGACAATACCCGTGACGGTTGTCACAGTGTATAATTTGTCTTTGCTGCACCGCATTTTTTTCAAAACTTTTTGAAGCGTCGCAAGACACATTGTAATTTTTGAAACAATTTGCAGATTTGGTATGTCGCATGTCATTGCGCGACATAGTAGACGTACAGCCTTGCAGCCGTGGCTATACAACATGCCTTTGCGCAAACCTCTCCCGTCCGGCCGCCATGACTTCGCAGATTTTTCACCTTCGTAGATTTTTCAACTTTGCGTGAAATGATACTGCAGCATCGAGACCCCTGGGAAAAAAAACCGTACAACATGGAAGCGGACAAAAAAACAACCCTGTAATTTTTTTCGTCGTCAAAAACTTCTAAAAACTTTTCACACGTGGAAATATGTTTTCCTATTGGTTTTACTTTGCGTAAAACACATTGCCGATGTGGTTTAAGATAAGTTTGAAGATGACGTGACAATGGGTCGAAAAAACGCAAGACGACAAATTTTCGTACATCCTAAGTTCGCGGATGACGCAAATTGTACTCTACAAATTTGCGATTTCTTCGTACGGCTGCAACTTAGGCAGTACGGCGCTAAGTTACAAAGGATAACGACAGAAAAAAACCCGTACTTAGCCACATGGGGCCGTACCATAAGAGAGTCTCATTTCGTAGCGTGAGAGATATAGCGTTTTATAGCTATTTTCATTTACTGTAAAATTAGTAAATTACTTACGTCGTTTACGGTCTTTCCCCGTTAACTCCAGTGACATACAGTTTATTGCTGCCGTACTTTTTCTGTATAAATTTTGTCCGTTGGTCTCTCTGTGTTCAGATTACATACCCTGTCGTTTTTGGACACGTGGTGATTTTATTGTCAGCAGGTCCCCGTGTGAATGGGCGGTCGATGGCGGGAAAAAGTGCATAACGGGCCGTCCAAAATTCTCTGACAGTAAGCTGTACGAAATCGTGGCACTCACAGGAAGAGGCGGCCGCTGCAAACGTGGCAGGAAATCGAGTAAGTACAGATTTGCCGTCCTTTTGGACACACGTCCGAAACAGAAACGCTTACATGCGGTCCTTTTGTTCTGCTGGAGTGCGGATATACAGAGTACTATTCAAATTTCCAAGCCAATTTTCAAACAACAGCATTCGTGATTTTTGTTTCTACTTAGTTTGTCAGGACACGTGGCAACGCAAGGATACACCCTGCGCCCAAAGCCTCACCAACAATTTTGTAAATACTTGCGAAGTTCAGTTCAAAAGTAGGCGTTTTTATGTAGGCCTTTGGTCGGCGCCTTTATCGTAAGTTGTGTTATGGGCTTTTCATGTGATCTTCTTAGATCGCTTCTTTGATCAGCGATTGTCCGATCGTCCGAATCTGACGGTGTAAATAAAATATTTTGGTCCGAATGTTTTAATTGGTCCAATATTTGGTCGGAATATTTTAATTGGTCCGAATAGGTCCAAATACAATATGGGTTTTAAGGTCATATTGTATGTTTTGCATACAATAGGGCAATAGGCATATTGTATGGGCCTACTTTCACCCACTTTTGAACTATGTTGCGAACGTAGCCCCGCTTGCTCAAATACTGATACTGCACAGTATAGTACTGTACTGTTCTGTATTCGCGGTTTCTCATTTTCCGCTAAAATGTATACGATAGATAAAGATCCCGGAATAGGAGGAGTCGGAATTTAATTACGCCTCTTTAAACTTTTCCGTACTGGACGGTGATAAGTGCAACACAGGATTCCCGGAGCTCCGTGGGCGACGGTTATCCCTTTCGCTTTCTATTGGTTAGGAAATAGTCAAATCAGGACATCGAGCAAACATACGTCGGGGGGTAATTCAAAAGCCGCGCCTCAATAACTATACCGTACCTGCAGTAATTTGAATTTTCCAATTTTTCCAATTTTTCCAATTTTTCCAATTTTTTCCATCGGATAAATTTCCTACCACGCATTAGTGCGGACCGGTTTGAAATTATCCTTTCAAACTTTTAAAGTTTGAAACCCAGCCTCTGAGCGCGCGAATGCTCGGATAATTGCGAAAATCTAAAACACAAATCTTGCCACGAAATAGGGGGAGAGGCGTAAAAGCAGGCAACAATTTTGCAATTTTGTTATTTAGCGTTTTGGCGCCTGTTCCGCGAGTTGCTTGTCTAGCAAAGCGTCCATCTGGATGGGCCTTTCCCTACAGCAGTAGAAAAGCTGCAAGACTTTAGACATGCATATGTCCATGCCTGCTCATTTTGTTCTCGCGCTCAGGCTATCTCCTCAGAACTCGCTCGGCTCTCTGTTCCCCCGCTGCTGAGGCGTGTAGGATGTGTTTGGTCTTGTGAGGTACAGGTTGAGCTTATGAGCTTTTGTTCAAAGGCAGGCAGTGGACAGGATGCCGTAGCTGTTTCTGAATCTGGCGCATAGGTGGACAAGGTAGTTCAGGTGAAGAGAGGTAGCTGGCGAAGGGTTTTTAAACTGAGGATGAGGACCACCAGGGCTGCAACCAAAAGGGCATCCATGGAAGGCGAGGAAGTGGAAGGGACTAGCAATGCTGGCCCAAACAAGCGTCAAGCGTTAACAGATATCAGCAACGATATGTCACAAGCTCATGGAGGAAATTCAAAGCGCAAGGTACTTGAAGCATCACTTTCAGGATGGATAGCTTCAGAACTTTCTTTCGGTGTGATTTGAGCTGGTTCGTGGATGTGTTATGAGTACACATCTTCAGTGAAGTGTTTAGCTGTGTCAAAAACCTTTTTAAGACCCTTTACTTGGTGTATCTTTTTTGTGCTACATTGACAGTTGCTGGTAGCTGTTATACTATCGCTGCTTGTATGTTTTTACTAGCGTATATTAACCCGTATGAATCATAATGTGCCGACAGACTGCTGGAGAAGAAGGAAAAGCTTCCATTAGTGGAGCGGCTGTACGTCCACGGGCTTCTTCTGGAAAACTCTCTGAGAATCCTGCAAATTTACCCTCTGCTAGCAAATCAACTCCTGGCAGCGTAGCTGAGTCTCTTTCTGTCAACCCTTTTAGCCAAGGTGGTACTACGGACAAATCTGGATTGGCAGCTTCTGCTGAACAAGCGTCTGAGGGAAATGCTGCTCTCATGGCGTCTTTGGAGAGGCGGACTGTCAACAACTTGCATATTTCCTCCGCATCAGCAAGTGCTCGTAATGGTGAGACCTTTGCCCTTTCTTTAATTAATTGAAGCTGATCAGGCAGCTGTTTATTGCCTGTTTGTCCTTTTGCTCAGTTCATTTCTAAACAGACTGGTGCGGTCATGCAGAATGTTTGGCAGAAAGTGTTAGTGGATCACCGGAACCCCAACGGCAATCATGGACATGCAGTTTGGGTTATACCTGTATCGACAACAATCCTTCAGATCCTCAACTGTGTAGTGAATATGTTGCTGACATCTATGCACATCTTCGGGCTGCTGAGGTATGCACATACGGGAAAATTGTTTCAAAAACCCAGTGATTTCTCATTGATATGTACAAGGAAGGTGATAAGGATGCTGTGTGCATGCGATCATTGTTTCCTTAAGGTTTAGTTTGGGCTTAAGATTTGAACTGATTGAGATGGTTTTTAGGGTCTTGGCGTACCTGTATTTCTCTTCTGGGAATTGTTCTTTTTTATTTGAGTCAACTTTATCTATCTGATCAATTTTAATGGTTGGATAATGCAGCTAAGACGGCGTCCCTCTTCAAACTTTATGGAAACGTTGCAAAGAGATATTAATTCAAGTATGCGAGGAATTCTTGTAGATTGGCTTGTAGAGGTATGTTCCTTCCAAATGTTTTCCCCTTGTAATAGCCTTATCCTTTCTTTCCCTTAGTTGCACAATGAAGCTTATGTAAGCTCTTTGTGATTTACTCTAGCTCCCTTGTTATGCAGGTTGCTGAAGAGTACAAACTGGTTCCAGATACACTGTATCTCACATGTTCATTTATTGATCGTTACCTCTCCAACAATGTCGTGACAAGGAACCGTCTTCAGCTGCTTGGAGTCTCATCCATGCTCATTGCAGCGTAAGGCTTTAAGCCTTGTCTGACAAAGCCCTGCTATTCACTCCATGAAAGTTGTCAAAATTCTATAAGGGTTCATGTTGATGGATGTATGCTGCTGCAGCCATGTTGATTGGTCGTTTTCTCATGTATGGTTGTCTGACATCTCTCCATGTCCCTGCAGTAAGTACGAGGAGATATACGCCCCGCAGGTGGAGGAGTTCTGTTACATTACTGACAACACATATCGCCGTGAAGAGGTCAGCTGTTTATGATTGTGCTACATCTAGGATAAATAATCCTTCTGCTGTGGGTATGGCTGGGTTTTGGTGCATTTTTATGATTCATACATGTTCATTGACCAAAAGTTGTTCTTTTGCAGGTGTTGGAGATGGAGAGAAAGTTATTGAGTGATCTTCATTTTGATTTGAGCACTCCAACAACCAAAAGCTTTTTGCGGCGTTTCATCCGTGCTGCCCAAGTTAGTTTTGAGGTAGGATTTGAGTATCTCCAGGGTCTTTTTTCATTTAAAAGAGTTTGAAGTGGTCCGCTACTCTTTTGTTTATCCATGTCCAATGTTCAAACGAGGGTTGCTTATTTCTGTGCAGGTGCCATCACTACGTCTGGAGTTCCTTGGCAACTTTTTGGCAGAATTGACCCTGGTCGAATATCTGTTTCTCAAATATCTTCCATCACTTACGGCAGCTTCTGCTGTCTTTCTAGCAAAGCTGACACTCAACAATGATGCTCACCCATGGGTGAGGACCTCTTTTGGCTTCGAGGCTCTTGTGTTTCTATTCAGATTGAGTCGCTGTTTAAGATGATGTTGTATAATAGTAAGTGACATATTTCGTAAGGGAAATTATGGTTCTGACAAGTTCCTTATGGTTGTCAAGACACAAGTATTTTTATTGAGTTCTTATTTTGACACTTGGTTGCAGACTCCTACGTTGCAACATTACACAGGCTACAGACCGTCACAGCTACAGGAGTGTGTGACTGACTTACATGCTCTTCAACTGAATGTCCGTGGCTGCACTTTACCAGCAATTCGTGAAAAGTACAGTCACCCCAGGGTACGTAATTGATCAGCTTCTTTTTTTTTGGGCCTCCAGGGAGTTTTCTGAATGGATCTGCAATATTGTATTGTGTGTTGACTTACATGGATGTGTAACTTTTTTCTTGTGCAGTTTCAATCAACTGCCATGTTGTCTCCACCAGCCGAACTGAGCCTAATTTTTTTTGAAGATTTTCCAATGCAGCCCAGTATGTCACTAAACAATACAATGGTGGCTGGCCAAACAGATGCTTTGTTATAGGTAGTTTATGAACTGTTCAGAGTAGAAAAGAAACTAGTAGTCTGGGGTTTTTAGGCTTAGTGTTGGAGGGTGAAGGATCATTATCGCTTGTAGCCTATCTGGCAGTTGAGGTGTACAGCTGCGAAATTTTTGTCTAAATTTTTTGGTTTGTTTCTTTATATACAGGTATAGAAGATTTTTGTTATTCTGTAAGGGAACAGTTATCCTTGACCTCATGGAAAGCTCAATGATGATTGATCTTACTGGAATAAGCATATAAAAGAATAATACTCCATGTCGTTATAGGAGGTACAGACTTTTAAATGTCAGATATAGCCCAGGAAAGTCTAGTACTAGTAATCACCAGGGCAAGCTACTTGACTGGATTTTCAAAAAGTCAATCTTCCCCATGTGCAGTAGTTTGTCAGATTAGTAAGTCAGAAAAGGACAGGACAGTTCTTTGTTGAACAGTGAAAAAACAATACAATGTAATGTGCAGTGATCCCTTTGAAATCCTATATGGGTAACGTTCCTGAAAAGTTGCCTTCTCAATGTGTTGTGTTCTGAATGTAGGTTTTACTTTTTTTTTTTTTTTAAATTCAGCGTTCTTCGCTTGATGTTGAAAATGTCATTCCCTTACCAATGCTGTTAAACATGCTATTCTATTCTTGCTTATTTTCTGCCTTGACATGCATATGGGTGGCGGTGATAATGTTGATTGCTTATTTTCTGCCTTGATATGCATATGGCTGGCGGTAATAATGTTGAATCAAATACGTGCTGAATATAACGTGGACTTTGTGAAGCGTACCTCGCTTTTCCATTCTAAATGTGAACATTTACTAGTCCCTGCTGGTTGATCTTATTTGATGCATGTCTGATTCGAACCAATGAATTCCAGAGTGAAGGTTTCTATTAAAACAGAGAAAGTAGACTATGGTGGATTGTAGAGCTCATTTTTTCATTTACACTTGTATACCATTTTAATGTAACACTGAGGGTGCCCATTCCCATCTTCCCAAAAAAAATTCACGCAAGCATTCGTATGTTCTCACTGCTTAGCATGGCTCTACAGAAGCAATTCGTTTTGCTTTACGCGGAGTAAACCGTTGTTGGAAATCAACAAATGTTTGTGCCTAATTTAGCTTGAAAGCACAGTTTCACAGAGCAGTTATTGCCCCAATATTCACAGTATGGGTAGTTTTTTTTTACCTAAATAATTTTTTTTACTATACTCACGTTATTAACTCCAAAATTAATATAAGATTTAAGATGAATCCCAGGAGAGCGAAAAAATTCCTGACAACAGGGCAATGACCAACAGAACGGATAGTGATGTGATGGAGGAAAAAAATCAGGAGGATGGTACATCACAATTTGGAACGACATACATACGGTATCTTGAACATTAAGCAACTTGTACAGCATTTAATTTTCGAACTGCAGTCATTCCAATCAGAGTTCATCCCTTTTCGATTTTCCGTACGGCTGACGGAACACCTGGCTTAGCAAACCCTAGTTTCTTCTGCCTCTATATTCCCTTTCCTTCTACTCTTCTCTCTCTGCACGAACTTAACTGAGCATCGGAGGTAATAGTGGAGACTAAAGAAAAGATTTATCTGACAACAGCTTCGCCCTGATAACCGTTTTGCTCTTTCTCATTGAAAAAGCAACTCCCCGCAGGAGAACACGAGGGAATTTCTTTCCAAATATTTAATGGAAGCTTTTTTTGAAAACCTGTCTTCTCTATTCAGAGTCGGGGATACACTTCCATGGACGGATGCTGAGACAATCCAGGTATGTCATACTTTTTGAATTTTTAAGCAAAGGCTGAAAAGGATTTGAACTGTTTGACATGACATCTGAAAGGTGTGGTTAACAACTCAACAATTTTGCTTAGCAGCAGAACTTTAACATAATAAATGAACGGTTTGGCATGACAAATGAACAGCTTGACGTGATGAACATTTCCAAACTAAGCAGTCTGCTATTCTTCAATTGTTTATCATATTTTTGAACTTGCATCTGTCCTCGCACCTTTGGATAATGTTTTCCCTCACCAGTTATGCTTTGGTTTAGGGTTCTACATTTTACGTTTACAGCAACAATTTTTTTTGTATTTAGAGCATCCCGTTTTTTGGCAATGACTTGTTTGCAGAAATGTGAACGTGAAGCTTCAGGAGCTGAACCTGGCATCACAAATCAGAAAGAAAGTGTGATGCGTCTTGCATGGGCTCTTGTTCACTCGCATCATACTCCAGATGTGCAGCGCGGCATTGCCATGCTTGAAGGTATGTGTCAAACCCTAATTGTTCCCGGGTTATTAAAACATAGATATTTTGAATAATCAGGTCATTTGAATGATTTTTGACACGCCGAGAACTTAGCTCTTCATGCTGTTGCTGTTTTCATCCCAGTTTTTTTTGGTTTTTGTCTGCCTTGGAAAGAGGAATCTAATTGGCTCAAATTATTGAAGTTCAAATCTCATTTTCTTATGGATTTTAAAAGTGTTATGGTTTTTGAGTATGCAGTTCGCAACGAATGTGGTACAACATCGATCATTTTTTTAATTTGCCTTTTTTTTGGACTATCTGAGAGCCCCTTTTATGTGATTATATGTCTGCAGCAGAGGTGTTTGTCTATGTTGAGGTGGAAATAAGTTGTTCCGTTTTTGTTTCGGAAACCAGGCTGTTGGCAGTATGGAAGGGGAGTTTGCTTGATTGTTGTTCGCTTAAGATATATGTAACTCTGGTTTTCTTACCTTATTCGCTTCCTCCTTGCTTTCCTTATTTGGTGCATTCTTTTGCGCGCTAATGTTTTCTTGTTTGACCCCCTGAATTGAAGGAGTTAATAAGGGTATGATAATCATATTATTGCTTGATAATGTGATGCTGTGGTTGTTTCTGTCCATCCTTGATTTATGTCACGTGGCCCGTTTGCAGCTCAACTGGCAATGAAGAATAATCCTTCAGAGCAACGAGAAGTGCTCTATCTGATGGCTATCGGCTATTACCGATCTGGTGAATATTCTCGCGCAAGGAAACTTGTGAATCAAGCTCTGGAGGTGAGCTTTTGATACTTGTTTTTTTTTCTGTTTGAATTTTATTTGAGGTTTTTGCGCTGCAGTTTCTGTTCTGAAGCTTCTGTTCATGTTTACGGCAGGGATAGAGACAGGGTTTTTTTGTTGTGGAGCATGTTAGTGATTATAATTTTGGCTCAGTAGCTGGATAGTTTTATGTGTAGAACAGAAAAAGAGAAAAAATACTTTTGATTAGGGTCAATTTCTGAAACTGTGTTTCTGACTTCTTGCTTTCGCCTGAGGGTTTTTAGCGAAACTTGGTTGATCGAGGAGAGGTGACCGATAAATTGTTATTTTTTTTGAAACCAATGGCAACTAAAGATGTGGTTTTTGTTATGTTTTTTTAGATTGCTCCTGATTTTCGGCAAGCCTCAATGTTGAAAAAGATGATAAATGAGAAAATTAAAACAGGTGCGTGTACCTTCTTTACCGGTCGGTATTTTTGTGTGTTCAAACTTATTAGTGTTGGCGTATAGCTGAGTTCTAATTTTTTGTTTTAGGGTGGCATAATCAGTGTGACATGAGGATGTGTTGAACACCAAAAATAGGCCATGTATACTCATTTTTTCTTCCCTTTTTTTGAAGGAATTCAGGATTTATAATTGGTCGCTGTTTTGCAAATTGTATGTGACTTATTACGGGGATTCCAGGATAGATGTCAGCGATCTCACGAACAAAACCTAACATTAGTCATTCCATTTATGGTTCAGTGGATTTTTTATGAGAGTTTCAAGCTACTCATGGCTGTGTTGTAATTGCCTGCCCGCGAATTTGGGACACACTATCATCACAGTCTTCCTTGAACAGTTCCCTGTGTTTACTCTTTGCCGAATTTTAATTTTAATTTTTGCTTTTAAAAAAAAAAAAAATGGATGCAGATGGTGTGATTGGCATTGGTCTTGCTGCCGGAGCCACAGCAATTGTTGCAGGAGGGATAGCTCTATTAGCTTCAGGCAGGAGGCACTAATATTGAGAGTTAGTGGCAAAATTTTTGATGGAAAACTTTACGAGTTTCACTTCAAAAACTTGGGTCTCTGGATGTATCTCTCTTGCAACAATGGAGAGGTGGTTTGTAAGACAAAGATGAGGGATTTAGAATTAGAAAATGCAGAATTACTGGCTGGCCTGATTCTTAAGTATCGTGATGTTTACGTAAACAACAGAGGTGGTGTACCAGAAATCAAAACAACGGAGGAGGGTTGAATTAGGTGGTTGTGAGCACCTTTGAATTTTTTGTGTGCTTGGGTGATGTACATACATGTGCAGATGACTTTTCAGTTGTATATCCTTTTAAAGAGTTTAACAAAGTTTATGACAGTTTTTGCTGTTTTGGGTTTTACACTGCCGTTCGAATGGATGCGGAAAATTGTTTTGTCAGTGCTTTGAATCGGTGTTTGCAAAATATTTCATTTGAAAATATCTCTCACTGTGAAATTCTGTTAGGTTTTAAAAGATATCATGCATGAAGACAAAGCAGCTGGTTGTGTTCTCCCATGATCTTGCGTTTACCTGAACGATCAGGTTGATGTGTCTATGGAAAGGTATTTGTATACACAAACATGTATCGAAATGCAGTCGAGATTTGCTGGCGATGGGACGAGGAGCAGTGTAAGGTGTGGATGTTGCATCAAGCATCATGCAAGACACACTGTATAGCAGTGTAAGGTGTGGATGTTGCATCAAGCATCATGCAAGACACACTGTATTTACAGCATCTTAAAAAATTAATTGCCCGACAATGTATCATGTTGTTCGAATGAGTTAGGAGTACTTTCACATTTGTGAAGCACTCTGAGGCCGGAATAAGAGTATAAAAACGCCGTATCCTATTGAAGCTGTATGCTATTGCTCCTAATTATTCAGGGCTATCTTCAAGGTACCTGCAAATTGACCTAAAAGACCTAGAGTTGCTCGTATTCACTCGCGATTCTGTTCTCTATACTGCGTAGCGAACAAAGGTCGCAGAAATCCGGTGGAAGTTGTCAAACTGGAAGTCGTCAAACGATTCCACTAGGGACTGTACTTGTGCGACTTCTAAAGACCATCGGCGTTTTTTACAGCCAGGGCCGCCCGGGCAGACTGGCGGTCGCGATTCTACGACGAATAGACCGTGGCCAGATTCGGGAGACCGCGTAGCCGTGCGACCTGCAAAAGCCGAAAACGAGTAAGCCTTGTCGGCAATACCGACAACTGAAGCCCACAGAATCTGCGACTATCTCAATGTACGGCTTCAGTTGAATGGTTTGAAACCTGAAGATATTCAAATTTTGAATCTGATCTTCGGAGCTCTTTCAGCTACTGACATTGTCGAATTTGAAATTTATGTACGGTAAAACGGTATGACTACAGTACTTGCGAGATTCTGCCTACCTACCGTACGGTTAGGTAAAGGAGGACAGTCAGTGGGATGGCTGCTTGGCGGGTAAGCTTCGATTGACTGCCGCCTTTTGGCCGCACGTGAAAATGTCAACGGCAAGAAGTGCTTTGATTTGATGCCAATTTTCAACGAAACCGAGAAAGTACGTACGGTCCGTACACCAGCCTGTGCGAAGGTTGCCGAGGGCAACCAACACAAAGTGGTACAAAGGTACAAACATGCTCGTGTCACAAAAAAATGAAAAATGCGAGACATTTATATCATAGTTCAAAAGTAGGTGAAAGTAGGCCCATACAATATGCCTATTGTATGCAAAACATACAATATGACCTTAAGACCCATATTGTATTGGTCGCAAAATGAAAAAAAAAGGTAACAGGGTTGAGTTGCACATCGTTCGATAGAGAATTAAACGTCATCGGACGGTCGCTGATCAAAGTAGCGATCAAAGTAGCGCTCTAAGAAGATCACATGAAAAGCCCGTAACACAACTTGCGCCTACCAAAGGCCTACCATAAAACGCCTACTTTTGAACTATGATTTATATCTACTGCATGCATATCTCATGTCTACCTTAACTTGAACCATCATGGCAGAAAGCGTACAGCCTGTGATGCCCATAGACCTTTGGATGAGTACAGTTTTGCCATCATTACGTGGCTACCGACAAAGGTGAAATCGTTTAGCGGTCTTCGACACGTACGTATAGAAAATCTGCCGTACGACTGGTCTTCGGGTAAATGCATAAAGGACAGATTTTGTTTCCAAGCCCCAGGATTTTAACCAATGCGCGTGCAGTGATAGCGGTATGTGCAACCTAAAAGGTACGATTTGATGCAAAGTCGACCGTAAAGATATTTTGCCTTCGTAGAAGTAATCGTACCCTAGATTAGGGTATGGAACATGTCGACGTCAACAAAAAGCCACGTAGCTTTTTGTATCCGCGCGGGCCGAAGCTAACCTTTCGGTTGCAGGTACTTAACCGTACACTGCAGAAGTATTGGTTTGTCTTTGCGCGTACGGTACACCGCGAATCGTAATTAGAGTAAATTACTCTAATTCGGTCGCTCGAAATTTCGACTCTATCACATGAAATAGCGTAAATGATTCTAATTTTTTCATTATTCTATTTAAGGTAAAGTTTAATTAGCGTTTTTAATTCTAATATAGGTTCGTTTTAAATAGTGTGGAGTACGGACGACCTCTGACCGTGCAAAATTGTACTTTATTAAGTAAAAAAGTACAAATAATGATTTAATACAGGCCGTTATCATGTAACTGCGTTTTAACAAACTGCGTAGTGCAAACGTCATAGTGACGATAAACTGTACGTTTTGCCAAATTCTGTACGAATACCTTATTTACAGTAGAGGATATTAGCGTGCCAAATTAGAGTACTTAAATAAATTAGAGTAAACTTCATAGTTGAAACAACTCTATCACATAAATTAGCGTTCATTACTCTAATTTTTTTTTTTAGTTTTTGTACTCTAATTTTTTCATTACTCTAATTACGATTCGCGGTGTACTACACCGCGAATCATTATTAGTGTCAATAACTCTAATTTGGGTTCTTAATTTATTTATTTTTTCAAATAGGATACATGATTTTAATTTTTCCTTGACGTTAATTAAGGTAACGTACAAAATAGCGTAAAGCCCGAAAGTACAATAAAATCTAAATAATGTGGTGTACGGTCGATGTCAGACCGTACATAAATGTAACTTTTCAAGTGAAAATTTACAAAAAATGAATTAAATCAGACGCGCGTGCATAAGAACGTGCGCTCAAAAAAACGGGATTAGTCTGACACGTAAATTAGTATGGCATGTACGGATATTTTAAATTCGCAACGGCGAACGATTTCTAATATTTTGTACGGATACATATATTAATGTATATAATCGAACAACGAATAATCCATTTTTGTTGTTCTCAAATTAGCATAAACACCGAAATTAGAATACACCTTTTTTTTGAAAATTTTCAAATTCTTAATTAGCATCAATTACGATAAAATTTTCTTCAACACTAATTCAATGTTGACACTAATAACGATTCGCGGTGTACTCAACTTGCATTGGCTCTTGCATTTACAGTACTACAACACATTAGTGGTAACGTACGGAAGCAATGGACGTGGACGATTCAATGCAGCTGCAAAGCAGGCCATGTGGCGCTGCGATAAAGTCCAAAAGTACCAAACGGAAATCCGGAGTGCGATTACATCTACCAAAAATAACTTCCTTTTCCAGCCGCATCCAACATTCAGGATGACGTAAATTTTACTTTGGGATGTACTATTTATGTAATTCTGTGACCTCCATTGGTACACAGAATGTCCTGCTTATGTGAAGCCTCGAGGATAGTATATGCACTTTTGACTTTGAAAATGGATTAGTCCCACCCTGGGACGCAAAAACTCTGACTGACTACACCCCTGTGTAGCTTGGACTCCCCCGAGTCCGCTGCAAAAAGAATCAATGAATTTGCTCACCTGAGCATTAAGTTATGGCTGTTCAAAGACAACATATTTGTACAGATGGCCTCTGGGAGAGAGGACGTTTTCCAAATTTTGTCTAAGTCCTGAAAACTCCTAATAACTACTCTAAACCAATCAAAGTGAAGTACCCTAATTATTGTACATACAAAGTACAACAGCCGCTGTACTTTATGTACGGATATATTTGGCACCATTCCCGGTCTGCCACGTGGCAAAATAGGTCAATGACAATCTGTCCCTTTTCTCTTCCAGCATTTTATAGGATGACGCCACGTGTAATTTCCTCCCATTTCGCTGTTCTTCTCCCAGATAGTCGTTCCGGCATCCCGGCACTCACGCGTGTCGTCCGTTCTTTTCACGGTGATTAATTGCAGGCGTTCGATCTGACGGCGCGCCGAATAAATGTTGACCGTTGAATTTCACCGGTCAAAGTTCCGTGTTGACCGTTGAATTTCGACGGTCAACACTCCGTGTTGACCGCTTAAATGTTTTTCTTGCTTCGCGAGCCGTCGATCGCGACATTTAATTTCGTCGGTCGAAATCAAATGTCTGTTTCATTTATTTCGTGGGGTACTGCATTTCGTGCGGTACCACATGTTCCATGTTTCGTTTTGTTTCGTAATATGTTAAACGGAATATGTTGTATGTTTTTCTCTGAATACTTATCAAGTACAGTACATGTATCGATTCATCAAGACCTAACGGATAAGGCGACCGCCCTTTTCGTACAGGTTTCGCCCAGAGGTTACATGATCAAATCATGTATGTGGCGACATAACTTTTGCAGGAGCTTTGTCTTCTGTGTATCCTCTCATTTGTCCAAGGTAGCCATGGCTGCCTGTCAATTTTGAGTGACTACGACAAGTATAAGAACTGCAAGACTCAAAAAAGGTAGAATACAAAATATCACTTTTCAACAATTTATTTGTCTAAAACAATATTTTTTCGTTGTAAGACTCGATTACTAAAAAGACAGAAATTGCCCTTAATTAATCACATCTTACATACCCAAACACTTATTGTGTGTGCCAATTTAACTTAAGCTTAGGGTGCGATCCCATGTGTGAAATTAAGGGTTTTGAAATTATGTGGTCTCCATTAACCCACAGAATGAGCAGCCTTAGTAAAGCCTCTACGATAATACTTGACCCTTTCACTTTCCCATTGAATAAGTTCCGCCCAGGCACACAAATATTCTGACCACCCTCACCCCTGTGAGGACAAGACTCTCTTGAGTCAAACGCAAAAAAAATTAATGAATTTGCTCCCTTGAGCAGTAAGTTATAGCTGGCCAAAGATGGCCTATAAACACAAAAGGTCACGTGGAGAGAGGCGCCTCAAACACGCTAAGTCCCTTAACTCCTACTCACAACTATTTACTACCCTACCCTCGGCCAATCAAAAGGGTGTATAGTACAAGAAGGTACATTGGGCGATTGTACTTTTTGTACGGCCATTGTACAACATGGCTTTCTGGTTGACACTTGTCAACATGGGAGCCATCGTTCCTCCTCCCATCCTTTCCACCGTCCAATGATGTGGCGCCACGTGGCAAAGCGCACCGCTATGTTCAAAATCCGCCAAAGATTCATTGAGGTTTGGCGGGGACGACGATGTACGTTTGATCATATATTTTACACGATTAAATTCGCATTGCGAGAGCCGTTTGACTATATATGTCGTTTCGTCAATTTGGTATGATTTAATAGAAGTGACGTTTTGGGTAAACTTTAAATACATAGCGAACTGATTATTTGTATCATTTCGTTAACGCCATAACTTTTAAGGCATACGTCTATGTAGTACTTCGCAGGTCTAGGTTCAAATCTAGTTTAGGGCAACGTTTAAGCAATCTATCAATCTGTCTACCTGTTTCTTTCTGACTATGGCGGCAGCCATGGTGACTCTCTCTCTCTCTCTTCACTCTAGAGTCTAAATTAAGAAGTGAATATTAATTACGACTTTTCAACACTCCCTTTAATACTTAGTCAACTTTTTATTTAAGTCCACAATTTTCTCTACAGAATATTAACTTAGGAGAAGGTACCAGTTTTGTCATCATGTCTGCAATCATCTCTTTATCACTTTTATGAACCAGTTTGATTATTTTATTCTCAATCTCTCTCTGATAAAGCTTAGTCTTATATCCATATGTTTAGCTTTGAAATGGTGTTTTGGATTAGCTCCGATAGAGAAATCAACTTGATTATCACAAAAGACATTTTGAGTCCCAGATTTCATGAACCCTAGTTCTTCGAGTAGAGATTTTACCCACATTAAATCTTTAGTGGCAGCACATTAAGCCAAGTATTCAGCCTCTATAGTGGACTGAGCAACTACTTTCTGCTGTTTGCTACTCCAACAGCATGCACCAGATCCAATTTGCAACACATATCCAGTTGTATATCATCTCAAAGGCACATCCCCATAACTGGCATCATTCCTAGTAGTGATGTTAGTGTGCTCCCCTCCCAAATGCAACCATAATTCCCTTGTTCCCACCAAATATCTCATCACTATGTTGGCTGCTTCCCTGTTTTTTTTCCTAAGTTCATTTAGACTTCTACTGAGAACACCTACAACCGTAGCTATGTCCGGACGTGTACAATTTATAAAGTAAATTAAACTGCCTACAATTTGCCTAAATGGAATTCCTTCTATAAACCTCTTTTCTTCTTCATCCATCTTATCATTCAAAATCAATATCCCTCCCTCTCCACTCCCCTCTGATACTTTATTTAGATCCATGAAAGTGGTACACCCATTTGCTTTCGCCATCTGAAACTTTTCTAGCATATTGTTGATAGCTTTTTTCTGAGTGAGTCTTATAATTCTATTCCCTCTATCCCTCTCCATTTGAATCACCAAAATGTATTTTGCTTCGCCGAGATCTTTCATGTCAAACCGACTTCTCATATCGTGTTTGAGTTTGTTAATTTTATCTAAAGACTTGCTTATTACTAACAAATTAACAACATAAACAGCAATAATTATCACTCAATTTTCATCCTCAAATAAATATATAGAGTGATTTGTACTTATTATAATCTATCCCAAACTTGTCAAAAATCCCTCCAATTTTATTTTCTATTGTCGCGAGGCTTGCTTAAGGCCATAAAGTGATTTTATCAGTTTGCGCACCTTGCTTTCTTCTCCAATTTTCACGAATCCTTCCGGTTGCCTCATGTAGATTTCTTTTTCCAACTCTCTGTGTAAGAAGGCGGTCTTAATATCCATATGGTGTATTTCCATATCCTCTGCTGCGGCTAAATTTAAGAGGATTCTGACAGAAGGGAATATGACTACTGGTGCAAAGGTTTCTTCAAGGTCTATTCCTACTTTCTGAGTATAACCTTTAGCAACCAACCTAGCCTTATATCTTTCAATGGTATTATCTGGGTTTAGTTTAAGCTTAAAAACCCACTCACATCCAATCGGTCTTCTGTCCAGTGGACAATCTACAAACTCCCATGTATTGGCTTGATGATAGAGGCCATTTCTTCATTGATGGCAGTGATACACCGGCTGCTTTCTGGGGTATTTATGGCCTCTAAGTATGTCTGAGGTTCTTCTCGGTGAGACATATTTGTGAGTGTTTTATTGTCTTTTATTTTACATGTCTTTCTTGAAGCAGTTTCCTACTTCTTTTTCCTCCTTCAAAATCTGAAGCCAGTATGGAAGGCATCCTCGGGATTTGTTTAGGAAAATTTCCATCTTCCTTATCTTCTAATGTTGGTGTTTGATCAAGTTCATCGTTGGTTTCCACTTCGTATTGTGGTGCTACGTCGGATGTTGTTATTTCGTCCTTCTCCTTTGGCACATCCGCAGATTTTTCATTCTCTCCGTCTTTTTTCTCTTCATTTCCCAAGTTAAAGTCAGAATACTGACCCTATTCAAAGTTGATTTTGACTTCTTTGTTATATTTGAATGGAACAATATATTTTACTTCATTCATCACTACTACGTGTTTTACCAAAATGATATCTCTCTTTTTCAAGTCATACACTCGATATCCTTTTGTGCTCTCATCATATCCTACAAGATTACCTGGTTTCCCTCTTCCCTCTAACTTCTTTTTAGTCTTATCAGAATCTAAACTGTAGAATTGAATTTCGAACACTCTCAAACTAGACAAATCTGGTTTTCTTCCCGTCCACCTTTCATATGGAGTTTCCTCCTTATTTGTTGAAGTTAACACTCTATTTTTGATGAAGTTAACATAGTTCATAGACTCAGCCCAAAACTACAATCCTATTCTTTTATCAGTTAGCATACTTTTGGACATATATCCTAAAGCTTTATTCACTCTTTCTGCTACTCCAATTTGTTTCGGATTATAACGAACAGTTTTCTTATGATGGATTCCTTCTTCTTTAAGAAATTCTTCAAATTCCTTTGAGGTGTATTATTTCCCATTATCACTTCTTATCTCTTTTATTGAGGTTTCATGTAATTTTTCACTCTATACTTTGTATTCTTTAAAACATCTTAGTACCTGTGACTTATGTTCAAGAAAATACACCTTAGTGTATCTAGACCAATCATCTGTGATGGTTAACATCTATCTTTTCCCCCATGTGAAGCATACCTAGCTGGTCCCCAAACATCAGTGTGAACTACATCTAATACTTTTTCTTTTCTAAATATGGATACCTTTGGAAATGGACGTCTATGAATCTTCCCTTGGGCAGATCCACTAGAATCATCTGAGGTCTCATCATCTCCAAACTCAATTCCATCCACTATTTTTTTTTCTTATTTTTATTTAATCTGACTAGATTCAGATGCCTCAACCTCTTGTGCCAAAGCATCATATCACTTCCACACGAATAGAGAACACCATTTTCATTGCAAATTACAATTGTGAACATTCTTTGACTACCATTTTCAGCTATTAAATATACCTCATACAAAGCAAGCTGTGAAGATTCCTTTCTTAGTTCCAGTTTCGAACTCTTTTTCATCTAGAACAACTGTAGAGACTAGATTCTTGCTAAGCTGTGGAATGTAAAAAACATTTGAGAGTGTTACAATTGAAGCCTTTTGTATCAGCTAGAACTTTTAAATTAACCGATCCAACAAGACTTGTGGTTTCCACTCTACCATCTCCATAATCTATCTCAACTGTTGGTATTTTTCTTAATTTAGTAAACCAGCTCTTATCCTTGCACATATGCATCCAGGCCCTTGAGTCTATGATCCACCTATCCTCAGGTGGATCCCTACTACCTCCGAAAGCACACGTTTGTCTCCGTAGAATGTCTGCATGCTTCTCAGTGGTTTTTTTGTTTAAGAAGAAGCTCCTTAAGCTCATTTCCAATTCAATAACGTTATCTTTTTCCTTGTCATGAACTTGAGTCAGAAAAGTCTTTTTCTTTCCTCCATCTTTTGAGGAACCTTGCCCATCTTTGAGTCGGAGATGTGCAAGTTTGACACAATCTGCCATATAATGTCTGTGTTTCTTGCAGAAGTGACATAATCCACCTCGAGGAGCTCCTCTCCCCTGTCGATCAAATTTTCCACCTCCTTGTCCTTTTCCTCCAAAGTTTTGATAGGGATCCTTTCCCTTTTGCTCATCACGTTTTTGCCAATCAGATTCTGCAGCGAATGCTTGAACACTCAGACTTTCTCTCCTAAGTTCTATAATACTCTCTTTCACTAAAATCATCCCCACTGTATCACCCCAATTCCAATTGCTATCACCTAGATCCTACAATCGATTAATGATATTCTCATACTCTTCAGGTAGTTTCATTATCAGTCTATTTACTCTTTGTCTCTTGGACCATGAGTTACCTACGCTCACTAGTTCTCCAAATAATGCTCCTAAGTCATTGTAAATATTATTTATACATCCTCCCTTGTAAGTATAGGCTGAAATCTTATTTTTTGCCAGCTGTTGCTGCTGCAATGACCCACTTTTATATTTTTTTACTAGAGATACCCAAATCTGAGAGGAAGATCTAACATGCATAAGGGGAATGGCAATACCCTTCACTACACTTTTGAGAATTAAGAGCTTAGCCACCTTGTCCTTATAGTTCCAATTTTCATATTCTGATAGTTCGGTCTGACTCCCTGTCACCATTGCTGGTGATGCTGCTGCCACTGTAGTCCTTTACAACGGAGTCCCTCGAGAAGGAACTCCTCCCTTTTCTCCTTCCATGAATATATCCTCCCCTTCCTCGTCATCTTTCGTGATGGTGGCTGATATTTTAACAGCTGTTGTGACGGAGGTAGAAGAAAAATGTGGTCCTCCAAACCTAGGTGGAGGTGGGCATTGAATTTGCTCAGACACTATGCCCCATAGGTGCTTCTCAAAAATTTATCCTTCCATCATCATTTCCCAAAAAAAAAACTCGTATTCATTAAACATGGGCACCCTAAAGGGTGGGCCCATAACCTGAAATTCTGTGGTCTTCATTATCTCATATAATGAGTAGCCTATCTAAAGCCTCTAGGATAATATTTGATCCTTTCAATTTCCCACCGAATTAGTGTCGCCTAGGCACAAAAATATTCTGATCACCCTTACCCTTGTGATGACAAGACTCCATTGAGTCAAACGCAAAAAAATCACCGAATTTGCTCCCTTGAGCAATAAGTTATGGCTTGCCAAAGATGGCCTATATATACAAAAGGTCACCTGGAGAGAGGTGCCTCAAACACGCTAAGTCCTTTTAACTCCTACTCAAAACTACTTACTACTCTACCCTCGGCCAATCAAAAAGGTGTATAGTGCAATTTTGTGTCGTCCATTGGACTACAGAATTTAGGAAGCCTCTACATAAATTTTAACTAACCCACTTCAAGCCACAACCACTGCTGCCCAAGACGGCAAACTGACAGTCTAACTGCACCCCTGTGCAGCCTGGACTCTCCTGGGTCCGTAGTAAAAAGAATCACTGAAAAATGGCCAACGAGCGGATAAGTTATGAGGTGGCAAAGATGCCAATTTATACAAAGCTTCCATGGGAGAGGTGACTGTCTAAACATATGCTAAGTCCTAATTCCCTCTCACAACCCCTATCTACTAATGTACGACCCAATCACATAAATGTAAAGTACAGAAAGGTACTATGACTGATGTCCTTTCTGTACGACATGTGTACGACAAGGCTGCTGAGTGGACGCGTGTCAACTTTACACTCGTCCGAACGCTCCGCGGAATTCCTACGACCAAATGTTATCCCTCCACGTGGCGCCAGGTCATGCCACGTCCATAAACGCCAAAGTGACCATTCCGGGATCACGGCAGCGATGTATGCCGTAGGATTAAATCTGACATTGATTTTTAGCCGTCGAAACAAATGTCCGATTCATTTGTTTTATGCGAAATGATGTTAGCACTAAACTCTAACTAGTTATATGTTCCTTCGTTTATATTTTAGTTAATCGGTTTGAAGACCGTACACAAGATTAAATAGATATCAAACCCTATGTATCCTAACAGACTTCTACGACAGACTGGTTAGAGCTTACGGCTACGCAACGCTCTGCCGATCGGAGGTTTGAGTCTTGCCGGACTCAACCTTTTGTTGAGAGTGACTTAAGTCACTCGTTAGTCCTGCCTATGGAGCTGAGGCAGCCATGGCTCCATCATTCTCTCTCTCATTTAGTGAGTACAACAAGTACGGGGCAAGAGAGAAGAGATGGAGGCAGGCTGCCTGCACTTTTCTTATCTTTTTTTTGCTAATCTATTTAGACCTAGAAAATACCCAAAAACTAGTTATTTCAACACTTCCCTTATTTTCTAGTCTAATTTTAACTTTTATTTTAATCCACATTTTTCCCTACAATATTTTAACTTGGGAGAGGGCATAGGTTTGGTCATCATGTCAACCACCATTTCTTCATGGGATTTATACATAAGATTTACAATTTTATTTTCAACCTTTTCCCTCACGAAGCTTAATCTTATGTCCATATGTTTAGCCTCAAAAAGATGTTTTGGATTGGCTGCACTAGCAATGGCAGCCTGATTATCACAGAAAACTTCATGTACTCCCTCCTTCATATACCCCAATTCTTGCAACAAGAACTTGAACCACATCAACTCTTTCATAGAAGAACAAGAGGCCATATACTCAGCCTCCATAGTAGACTGAACAACCTTCTTTTGTTGCTTAGTGCTCCATAAGCAAGCACCTTCCCCACATACAACACATACCCAGAAGTGCCTCTTCTCATAGGTGCATCCCCATAACTGGCATCACTCCAAGTAGTGATATCAGTGTGCTCCCCTCCAAAATGCAATCATAACTTTTTGGTTCCCACCAGATATCTCATTACTCTCTTGGCTTCCTCCCAATCTCTCTTCTTATGATCGTTAAGACTCCTACTGAGGACTCGTATTGCTGCCGCTATGTACGGCCTTGTACAGTTAATAAAGTAGATCAAACTTCCTATGACCTTTCTATAAGGAATAGACTTCATAAACTCTCTCTTTTCTGGACTCATCTGATCATCTAAGATTATCACTTCTCCTTCTACACTCTTATCACTTATTTTGTTCAAGTCAATGGGAGTGGTACAACTGTTTGCCTTCTCCATCTGGAACTTCTCAAACATATTACCTATTACTTCCTTTTGAGTAAGTGTGATAACCTTTTTCCCCCTATCTCTGCCTTTGATTCCCAAGATATACCTTGCCTCCCCAAAATCTTTCATATCAAATCTGCTTCTAAGATCTTTCTTTAACTTATTGATCTTTTCCAAAGACTTATTTAACACTAGCAGATCATCCACATAAATTGCAATGAAAATCACACCATTCTCATTTTCAAACATATATATAGAATGGTTAGAGTTGATCCGGATATATCATAGACCGATGAGAAACTCATCTAGTTTCTAATTTAAGTGTCACGGAGCCTGCTTAAGTCCATATAAGGACTTTATGAGCGTGCAAACTTTGCTCTCTTCCCAATTCTCCATGAATCCCTTTGGTTGCCGCATGAAGATTTCTTCTTCTAACTCACCATTGAGAAATGCGGTCTTAATATCCATCTAATGAATTTCCATGTCTTCCGTTGCTGCTAGACTAAGGAGAATCCTTACTTATGGGAAACGAACAACTCGAGCAAACGTCTCGTTATAGTCAATACCCTCTTTTTGGGCGAACCCCTTTGCTACCAAACGAGCTTTATATATTTCAATGGTATTATCTTAGTTTAGTTTTAGTTTAAATACCCATTTACAGCGAATAGGTTTTCAGTCTGGTGGACAACGCGCTTGTTCCCAAGTATTTGCTTCCATGATGGAAGCCATCTCATCATTTATGGCTCTAATCCACATGTCTTTTTGTGGGGTGTTCATTGCCTCTTATTATGACTGAGGCTCATCATGATGAGATAGCTTAGTTACCTTATGAGTAACCTGTTTCTCTTGTATCTTTTTGTTGCTCCTTCTCCCTCCCTCAAACTCTAAAGCTGGAATGGAAGGAAGTCTCCGGTTTCTCCTTACTGTCTCATCGGCTCCCTTATTAATGGAAGGCGATTCCTGTTCTTTCTCTTCTGCCTCCTCAACAACCATAAGAATATGTGAGGTGTCCGGTAGATCTTCTGTATCTTAGATCTCCCATGAAACTGCAATCACTGTTTCACTCATGTCCTTTCGGGAAAGACAGGACTCTTCTTACTTTCAGATTCAAAACCGATTTTTATCTTCTTCGTATATTTGAAGGGGTCAAATGACTTCCCTTCATCTATGACAACCAGGTGTTTGACCAGAATAATATCTTGCTTTGCTAAGTCATAGACGCTATATCTTTTGACATCCTCCTCATATCCTACAAAGTATTCCGGTTTGTCTTTTGCATCTAGTTTCCAGTTTTTCTGAGTTAAGTTTCATTTTAAATACCCACTTACACATGATTGGGTTTTTGTCGAAGGACAGTCCACCAGCTCCCATGTGTCGGCCGCTATAATTAAGGCCATCTCCTCATTAATGGATTTCTTCCATAAGTTCCTCTCAGGACAGTTCATCACTTGACCATAAGTTTGAAGTTCATCGGGGTCTGATAGTTTGGTTACCTTGTTGTTAGCTTGTTTCTCTTGAGTCTTTTGCTGCTTCTTCTTCCTTCCTCAAAATCCGTTGCTAGAATAGATGGTTGCTATGGATTCTTTCGACCAATTTCGACTTCTCTCTTATCTTTTGATTGAAGGTCTATTTCCATCACGTCTTTCGCTTCGGTTGGAGTTGGCACTAGGGGTTCCATGGTTGAGTCATTCTCGATCTGATTTGTACCTGCAAGATCATCATCTTCTTGAAAACGTGGATAGTTGGGAAGCTCAAAGTCATCTAAATTTATGACTCAAATCTGATTTTGACTGTCTTTGTATGCTTAAAGGTATCTACAAATTTCCCTTCATCTATAATGTAGAAGTTAATGGTTCTTTTAGTGTTTTTTAGGTCTAAACTTGTAAGAGTAAAATGCAGAAAAGAAGTAGAGGCACTGTGCCTCTAACTCATCTCTTCAACTCCCACACTTATCGCAGTCACTAAAGTTAGAGAGGGAGCTAAAGCCATGGCTACCTATGCTGTCCACAAAGAGACAGGCAGTAGCTGTGGTAGGTTTACCAAAATGGTACTTGACGGAACCAGGATTTGATCCTAGTACCTGTCGTGCGTCAAACTCGCTAGTAGCAGTTTGCTTTGTCCTTTAAGTTTAAGACCAGTGCCGAAGTATTTAGTGTTCAATAATTATTTAATAAAGTACACGTAGAAAAATTCATTTAAGGGCGTGACTAGATTTTTAAGTTAAAGATATAGTTAAGTATAGTACGATTTACGGTACTTTGCGAAACGAATAACGCGCATTTCTTTCGACGATATTACAAATACCTCGCTTTTTTTTTTCGACGGCTAAAGTTGAAAGTCAGATTTAATTGAACAGCCACGATAGGAGCCGAGATTGCGGAATATGCGTTTTGGCAGTTTTCGATCACCGCCACGTCAAGTGACACGTGGCACAACCTCATTGGCTTGCGATATCTCTAGAGAATATGGGAACGAATTCGGATACAGTAGGCGTCGACATTTTGGTCATGTCGTACGATTGGTGTACAAAAAAGTACTTAGGCACCTGTTCCTTTTTGTACAACATTATATTTTGATTGGTGCCGTATTCTTGTAGAAGAGGGTTTAGAGAGAGATTTAGGACTTCAAAATAATGGTAGGTAGCCGCCTCTCTCCCAGAATGCTTTAGTACAAAAAGGTCAAATTTGACCCTTCATAACTTACATTTTAGGAAAGCAAATTCAAAGATTCTTTTTGCTATCGACTCACGCGAGTCTTATCTTCACAGGGGTGAAGTTGGTTAGATTTTTTGTCTGCCAGTGTGGTAGTTATGCTTGTTGAAACTCAAAAATGTCAAGGGGGGCTTCTTGTCAGCAGCCCATTCTGAGGACCTATGGAGGTCTCAAAATTACATGTTATGGGCCCTCCCTATAGGGTGCCCATATTTTATAGAACTGGCTTCAAATATAAAGAGAGTATAATGACAGGAGCTCTATGTGAGAAAAGGTTTTGGGGAATAGTGAGTGGACGGGTGTGGCGTCCAACTGGTCTTGGCATCCCTCCACGGTTTAGAGGAAGCACATTCACTCGAGATGTAAATCCATCTCCAACGGAGGAGACAAAAGAAGGGGAGAAGGAGAAAATCACACATATAACAACCTGATCACCATTCGTGTCACCTATTACGGGTAATGAGGAGAATGATATTGATACGTGGGACAATAAGAATATGGTGGCAAAGCACTTCATCCTCCGCCATCTTACTCAAGGGCTTGCATCTCCTCATTTGCAGGTAGAGAGGGAATCTGATCTATGGGTGGCTATCATAAAGATGTATCGAAGTGGTACAATTTGTTATTTTGAAAAGTCAATTTCTTGCGTACGAGACAGTTCGTGCGTAACTGCTAATCAGATTTAATATGGAGGTTTTCAATAGATTCACGGATTGAGGGAGCAAACGTATTGATATAATCAAAGTGACGTAAAAGACTCATTAAGTGGTGTGAACAGGCGGTGACAAATGGACGGCGGATCGCGCCGATACGGCGCAGTTGCGACGCAGACAAGACAACGCAATTGCGGTTGTTTTGGATATGATCCGTACTGACAACGCAGCTGCAGATAATATGACTAATGTAGATTCAGAGTAATGATGATTGCACGATGGTAGCTTAGTGGGTAGTTTGGTTCTTGACGTACGAAGATTGCGGAGATGTCGCTGTAAAAATCCTCAACATCATTGGTTTGTCTTTTGGTTAATTAGTTTATTAGTGTAGATTTGTTCAGTCTGACATTCCTTGAACTATTCGGGTATACTTACAATAGTTTAGGTAGATGGTAGATACCGTACGGCTGGGATGCCTCCGTACATTCAGTAGTGAACTCTCTGAGTATAACTTGTAGGACTTAGAATATTTTGAGTATCGCAGTCAAATTTATCAAAGCAATGGCAAAATGTTTTCTGCATCTTTGACCTGTTGGTGTGATCACTGTGTTTCGTGAATTCATGTGAAACTTTGTGGAGTTATTTTATGATATAGATTATATATGTGTGGTAAGTTTCATTTTATTCAGGTGTCTCTGTAAGATTCTGTGAGCAGTCTAAGTGGTTAGTTTGTGAAGCTGTGAGCTCTTTTTGTGAAACTCTGGAGCTTATATCTTCTAGATTCCTTGGTGGATTTGGCTGTAACTTTGGGAGCTTATAGTGTCTACAGTATAATGCTTATTGGTCGAGTTTGACGGGTTTTTTTTTATTTTTGGAGTAAGCTGTGCTGTCTGAAACACAGCTGTTTGAGGGGTAGTCTGTGGTGCTTCCGAGAGTGATCCATGGCTGAAATAGGCTATGGACAACACGTTATGGGCCCACACCCATGGCTACCCATACTTGATGGATCAAAATATCACTACAGGAAGTGTGCGCTCGAGAGCTACTTCGAAATGATGGATCTAATGGATGTGGTGGACGGTACCTTGGCCGAAACATCAAATGGATGGATAAGGAAAAATCATGAGTGTCTATGGGTTATCAAGAACTCATTGACTGGAGATTTGGTAATGTCATACCTAAGTGTTAAAAAGACAGCTGAATTATCGAAATGCTTAGAATATATGTATGCAAAGACTTATTTATATCATTGGCTTTGCAGTGTTACAAAAATAGTTGAACACAAGTATGTAGGAGGTAGTATGGAGAAACACTGTATTGCCTTACAAGTAATATTTGCATTGCCTTACAAGTATTATTTGCAGAAAATGATTTGGAAAAAGGAAACTTTACAGATGCTCAACAAGCTCTCTTGTTAATGAGAAGTCTACCTAAAGAATAAAAGAGTGCATTAGATCGACTTACTTTAATTGATAAAAGGGATTGGAGTGTAACTGTAGCTAGACGAGTTGTTCTAGATGAAGAGGCTAATAGAAAGGTTCTATCAAGTGAGGTAAATATAAAGGAATCAAAGTCGCAGTTTATCAAAATTAAAGGAAATAGTGGGTTCAGAGATCGATCTAAAAATTGTTTTTACTGTAATGATTTAGGACATACCTTCAGGGTATGTCCATCATATAAAAGTGCATGTGGTTTAGGGAATTTCCATGATGGATGGGACAACAACCTAGTCCGACTTTCAACAAGAAGGGAATCACGTGCTTTCGTAAGTGAGAGACAAGACCCGACAGATGACAAAAGGCACACACCGTGTGTTGACGAATTTATTTATTTACTGACCTTTTGTGTTGTTTGGAATGAGGAGAAAGAGGTGACGGAAAAGGATCCGGTTACTGTCAAAATTACCTATGACAGATTGGTGAGTGACACACACTTACTAAAAGAAAAGGCAACTACAATAAGAGAAGCCGAAGAAAGTGAATGGCACATGGAAGTGGAAGAAACTGGAAAGATTATTGTCGCAAAAATTGGTGAGGAGAAACAAAAAAGTGAAAAAGACTCGGTTTGTGTAACTCCTTGTGATAAATTCGCGTGTGAGCATGACGTACAAGGAGAAGAGATTCATGAAGTAAGGGGAGTTAAAGAAGTAAATATAAAATTGATTGAAGAACGTTCTTTAGAAATAGAGAACACTGAAATAAAAACAGAACTTTGAGAAAGGAAAAGAGAAGATGATAAGATAGAAAAGAGTGAATTTACACAAAATGGAGAATCAACATCAGAAGTGGAAAATACTGTGGGTTTAAAAACTATTCTACTCAACGAAATACAGGTAAAAACTATTAAGAAATCAAGGCTAAAGAAGAAAGTTCATGAGAGTGGAAAAGGTCATAAATCAGGTCGAAGATTGAAAATAAGAAAGAATTTTAGGAAGAGGAAAGAGCAGAATATATTGAAAATACATATACCTAAGAGAAGTGGCAGATCTATGGAAAAAGGCCAAAAATTAGTAAGAAAAATTATACGTTATAGAGGTAATGGGAAAGGACACCATGGAAAAACCATGAATATATCAGATAGTCATAAGAAACCAAGAAAGAGAGAAAGATTGAGGAAAAACAGTTGGAGCAGAATCATGTTACAAAATCGATCACACCAAAGAATGAAACCGGAAACAGTGGGAGAATGTGTAACAGGAAAATGGGGAGACTTGAATGAATTTTCAAGAAATTTCAAGAGAATTTGGTGTAGTAGCGTCAGTAACATACATCTAAGGAAGTGGATGGCGTGGAAGTATCTAATAGGGGAGAATGTGCAGCAATTGTTTGATAAAAGTGTGTAGGTGATAGATTTTCGGCAAATTTGATAACATGGCTAAGTGAAGAGGAGGAGTGAAAATTTGCATTTACTCGAGAGATGTTATGACATTAGTGAAGGGACAGTTTGGCAATTATGGCGTAAGGGGAGTTATTACACGACACTTTTTGCAAGGTTTGACAGTTTTCAAAAAAAAAAAAAAAAAGCAATGGCGACGGCGGCAAAACAGTGGTGATGTGCTGATTTTGCTAAAATGCTTGTATGATGAATAGTGGAGGTTGATAGAAATTTTGAATTTCTGAATAGTTTTTCATTATTTCTTTTGTCTGTGTATCCATTAGAGTAGAAATATTTGCATACAGAATGGACTACTGAATCTAAAACTTTAGGGTAGAGTTGAATTTGAAAGCTTTAATCTTTGTAGATGAGGCTGTGAGGAGGAAGTTAAGGTGAAAAGGAGCAGCTGCTAGGGTTGCGATGTCAAAATAGCGCAACATGGCAGCATAGCAGTACAGGCTGCATATTGTATTTGTACTGGGTTGCGATATCGAATTAGCGCAGCATAGCAACATAGCTATACACGCTGCACTTTGTATTCATACTGCGTTGCGATGTCGAACTAGCGCAGCCTAACAATATAGCATTACACGCTGCATATTTTTCTAGGTGCACGAAACTAAATTTTTGCGGGAGTGTTGTTTTGAAAAGTCAGTTATGTGCGTACGAGACAGATCGTGTGTAACTGCTAATCGGATTTAATATGGAGGTTTTGAATAGATTCACGGATTGGGGGAGCAAACGTATTGATCTAATCAAAGTGACGTAAAAGACTCAATGAGTGATGTGAACAGGCAGTGACAAATGGACGGCGGATCGCGAAGCTTCCGATGTGAAATAAACACAATGTTGAAATAGGTGCCACCGGTACGGCGCAGGTGCGACGCAGACAAGACAACGCAACTGCGGTTATTTTGGATATGATCCGTACTGACAACGCAGCAGCGGATAATATGACTAGTGTAGATTCTGAGTAATGATGATTGCACGATGGTAGTTTAGTGGGTAGCTTGGTTCTTGATTTACGAAGATTGCGGAGATGTCGCTGTAAATATCATCAACAACATTGGTTTGTCTTTTGGTTAATTAGTTTATTAGTGTAGATATGTTCAGTCTGACATACCTTGAACTATTCGGGTATACTTACAATAGTTTAGGTAGATGGTAGATACCGTACGGCTGGTATGCCTCCGTACATTCAGTAGTGAACTCTCTGAGTATAACTTGTAGGACTTAGAATATTTTGAGTATCGCAGTCAAGTTTATGAAAGCAATGACAAACTGTTTTCTGCATCTTTGACCTGTTGGTGTGATCACTCTGTTTGGTGCATTCATGTGAAACTTTGTGTAGTTATTCTATGATATAGAACATATATGTGTGTGAAGTTTTATTTTATTCAGGTGTCTGTGTAAGATTCTGTGAGCAGTCTAAGTGGTTAGTTTGTGAAGCTTTGAGCTGTTTTTGTGAAACTTAGGAGCTTATATCTACTAGATCCTTGGTGGATTTGGCTGTCACTTTAGGAGCTTACACTGTCTACAGTATAATGCTTATTGGTCGAGTTTGACGAGTTTTTTTTTTTTTTTGGAGTAATCTGTGCTGTCTGAAACACAGCTGTTTGAGGGGTAGTCTGTGGTGCTTCCGAGAGTGATCCATGGCTGAAATAGGCTATAGACAACATGATTCACCAACAACAGTTGGTTTATCAGAAAATAAATGCATATGTATACAAAGGGGGGAAGATGTTAAATTTGTGTAAAGAGCTCGCAACACTTTTCATGGAGCTAGAGAGTGCTAGAAAAATAGAAGCTGAAAAGGAAAAGGTTAACTGTTTCCTCATAAAGTTACAAGATGCGTTCGAGAATATAGTCAACCGTGTGCACGACTTGTCAAACTTAAGGTGGATATGGAATTCAGTGTTAGGGATGATTCTCGTTCGAGAAAATACGATAGAGATCCAAAGGGGAGGAAAGAGTGGGCAAGCCTTAGCTGCCAAGACCCGATTGGAAGAACAAGGATTCCAAAAAACCGGTCGAAAATAATGGAGAGAGGGGGCTAAAAAATTAGACGGATTAGTTCGAACCGAGGGCTCCCAACGGTTTGTGTCATTTTTGTAAGAAACCAGGGCACTATATCATGGAGTACACCAAGCTAACCTTACTTTGGTTAAAGGAGGGGCAAAACGGTGGACCTCCAAGAGGAAAGAAAAAGGCTATTGTGACATAAGTATATGAGAAGGAATTCGAGGACGAGGATGATGAGTTGTTTTGGATGAGGAGTTGGAGGCAAAGACTGAGGTAGAAATTCCACGAAAGCACAAATGTGCTTTTGGAGGACTTCAAGGTGAAGGAGGTTTGATTGTGGATTTGGGTGCCTCCATGCACATCTGTAAGGAAAAACACCTGTTCACTAAGATGAGAACGAGTCCCATCTTAGAGATAGAGTATGGGGATGAGAGGGTAGTCACTACTACTTTGGTAGGATCGATAGTTTTGAAAGTCTTAGCGGAGGGGATGACATGGATAGTGACATTCTCTGATGTGTTGTTTATTCCACAGTTAAACAAAAACCTCAACTCAACGTGTGTAATAGATGATAAGGGTTTTGAGACTAGCACTAGGAAGTGAACCTTTACTTCTAACTTTGAGGAAGATGTTCCTTCACTGCTGAAATAGGTAGCCGAGGGATATTTAGGCTGATTTTAAACAATGAAAAGAAGAAACTTTACTATGTTGGTGTTCGTGATATTATGTTGTGGCATAAGAGGCTTGGATATGTGCATTTAGATAAGTTGAAAGAAATGAAAGAGATGGCAATAGTGGAAGGAATTCTATTAGAAAAAAGTGAAAACCTAAGTGACTGTAGTGGTTGTGCTCAAGGTAAGGCACACAAGTTACACTTCCCAAAGGAAACTAGATATAGATCGATCAAATTGGAAGTTATATCTAAAAGGAAAACTAGGATATCTGCTTGGATATCCTGAAGATGTAAAATGATATAGAGTGTATGATCTCAAAAGAGAAGATATAATCATAGTGAAGCATCTAGTGGTTATGGATGAACGTAAATCTATAGATTCATTTAAGCATACAAAGACAGTCAAAATTAAATTTGAGTCAGTAAATTTTGATGAATTTGAGCTTGTTGACTATCCACGTTTCAGAGAAGATGATGATCTTGTAAGTAAAGATTGTAGAAATTAATGGTCCGTTTAAAGTATTTTCTAGGTCTAAATAGAAATATATGAAAAAGCCGAGGCAGTCTACCTCTAACTTCTCTCTCCAACTTCTTGAACTTGTCGCAGTCACTAAGAAATTGGAGAGGAAGCTAGAGCCATGGCTACCTAGGCTATCCAGAGGTTTACGCAAAATATGTATATTAGTTTATTTACGGTTAGAGGTTTATTTACTAAAAGGATATGTGCTGCCCCCACGATTTGATCCTAGTACTTGCCAGACGGTAAGCAGCCGGTAGACGGTAGCCTTATCCGTAAGCTCTTGGCCTAGTGTTGTGCTATATTGGGTTTGATATTTAGTTATACATTACCAAGTAGGATAATTCATTTAACTGAAACTATTTACGCGATATATAGATTCATAATGTAAAAGTACGGATTGTGGTACGGATAAAGAAAAAAATACCGCGCATGTGTTTCTTTAGAGAAACAAACACCGCGCAGGTATTTATTACGGCTACGATTAAATGTGAATTTAATCAGACGACCGGAATGAACGCCGAGATTGCGGAAGAGGATTTCGGCGGTTTGTGGTCATCGCCACATCGGATGACACGTGGCGGAATAACATTGGATCGCGACATCTCCAATTATTAAGCGAGCGAATCCGGATATACCACGTGTCGACATTTAGGCCATGTCGCACAATGTCCGTACAAAAAGTACACAGGCAGCTGTACTTTTGTGTTAGGAAGTTGAATATGATTGGCTCCGTATATCAGTAGATAGAGTCTGTGAGAGAGATAAGACTTAGAAAAATTAGGAGATAGGACCCTCTCTCCCAAAGAGCTTCTATACAAAAGGTCAACTTTGACCCTCCATAACTTACTGCTTAGGGGAGCAAATGTAGAAATTCTTTTTGCTATCGACTCAAGGGAGTTTTCCCTTCACATGGGTGAAGTTGGTCAGAGTTTTTGCCTTCCAAGGTGGCAGTTGTTCTTGCTGAAACACAAAGGGGTTAGGGTTATCCTAGAGGTTTCTTGGAAGATGTCCACTCTGAGGACTTATGGAGGTCTCAGAGCATACCCAAAAAACAATCGACTTCGCCGTCCAAATGCTACATGCCCTTGACTGCTAACACCAAATGAAAAAAAGTGTTGAGCGTAAGCCACGTCAAATCATTGAAGGGCAACACCCTCTTTCTCTCTATTTTGGCGAGTAGAACGAAAAAATGACCTTTTTCAATAGCCCATTTTCGTCTCCTAATAGCGACGTTTGGGAGTCAGCAAAAATCTAACCAGGTGCTTATTTTTCTTTACAGGTCAAAGATAGTCAACAGATTGTCCGTCAAATCATAACAAAGTGTTACCAAATTCGTACGAATGTTTACGTCAATCGTGCATTTTAGAACAAGTTAACGTAGGGGCAAATGACACGGACCCTCTTATATTTTTTTTTCGCTTTTCTTGCCAGCGATTTTTCAAAAGCTTCGACCATGGCTTCCCGTTAGGGTTTTTTGTTTTTTTTTTTCGCGTATAAATTTGCAGTGCAGGTACTCTCAAGAAATTATTTTCGAAAACCTTTCTACCATTGGGCAAATCAACTCTATACATTCTCTCGTTTTTCCATAATCAGGTCTATCTGTTTCGGCCGATTTCATTTTTTCTCTTTTTGGCAATCTCTTTCTATCTCTTCCGCCAAATTTAGCTAGCGATATTCAGCTACCATGATTTTTACATGTCTTGCCTTCTTTCGTCGAAATCAGCTCATTTCCCATCCTTAATCGGCCGCCTTCATTCATTTTTGACATTTTCTTCTAATTTTCCCACGTCAAATTTCACATGCCAGTAGTGAGCCGCATGGTTTTCCTAATACCTTTCTTTTGTTACCCGAGTAACCTTGTTTATTTCACTATTTTTAACCTACTCAAGTCCACCAAGGAGAGCTTTTCATGCGAATTTTGCCCTTCCACCCAGTGCGCGAGAGCAGACATGCTCGCCATCCCCTGAACCATACTTTTATGGCCCCTCGGAAGCGGCGCGAGTTGCGCTCCCCCTCGCCATCTTCTTTGAATCACACCTAGTCACGTTTGACTACCTCAGATGAGAGCCATAATCCTCCATTGCCCATCTCCCAAAACATCACTCTCCCCCCCCCCCCCCCCCCCACTGTACAATTACCCCCACACACCATTTTCTCCATACCACACTATTTTGTCGTTTTGAGGAAAACGAAAGAAAAAAATCCTTACTTTGGCACATGCGGACATAGCCTAAGTGAAAAAGTTGTAACCTACTAGGGATAAAATTAAGTTTATATTAGAAGGTGTTCAAATAGGAATGTAACATCTTTGCTTTTTTTATTCATCATTCATCATTTTTAATTTAGATTTTTTACCGTTTCCGATGGAACACCTAAGCATGTTTACGAGTTGTACCTATGGAAATGACATTTTTGTTCTCCGTTACCGTTGTTAGATATGACACCGAAATGGACGTAAAAAACACACTTTCCGGTGCACTTTTTTGTTTCAGTGCAAAAGGACGTTTCCCTTTGAAACCGAGGGCCTCCGGTTTCTGTTTCTCAACGCGAAACGTTTTCCTGACGCAAAAAAATTTCTCGATGCATAAAGTTTTGCCGACGCAAAATGTTTTACCGACGCAAAAATTTTTCTCGATGCACAAAGTTTTGCCGACGCAAAAAATTTTCTCGACGCAAAAACTTTTCTTGATGCATAAATTTTTGCCGACGCAAAAAGTGAGCGGTGAGCACCACTCGTCTCATAGCCTGTTTCCAGCGGAAAAAAATTCACTTCCGCAACAGACGGGCGTTCGAATAATGTACCACTTTCTGAGCACCGACTTTATTGTTTTTAGAAGTTTCCCGGAAAACCGTACAAACGAACTTCCTCAAAATATTTGAGGATATTGAAGTCGGGTTAAAGTTGCGTCTTTTTTTGAAACAGGCCAACGGTAACCCCAAAAAATGACATATCAAAAACAACACCCGAACGGCTATTTCATTGTAATTGCGCGAAAAAACCGCAGGACTTTGAACCACCGTCGTCGTCCTTCGAACATTCATTCTATTAGAAAGTTTGAAATTCTGCAGGTTTGTTTTCGCGCCTTCGTTTGATGACGTCAAAGCGTGTGACGTGTCATAGGACTCTTTCAATCGAGGTTACGTGCCAAAATTTTGTTGTAAAGAACACCCTTTTTCCAATGAGTTCTAGGAAAATCATCGGAATGGGCAAAAAGTTACAAATGCTTCGGTGGGAACAGGCTATCAGACAAGAAATCGGAGCTTACTTCTTGATTATGTACGGCCGTCGGCTTATACGCTAGAGAACCGAGAAGTTAGCTCCAATAAAGTAAGAGCACGTGGTGGGCGTCCGGACAAGAAGTCGGTGTTGTCCCCACACTTAGGGCCATGGTCCATCAGGCCTTTCTAGTAATCGATACAACGATACTGGCAATAATATTTGTATCACTTCTTCATCGCCAGCAAGGCACCTACTGCGTACGTGTTGCATTGCGATTGGAACCACGTAGGTTCCAGCTCAACCGGTCAGGAATATTAAAAGATTCGAAAATCATAAAATCTGAATGACGTATGTATGGACGAAACGCAGATTAAAATATTTAGCGGTGCTACGCGAATGTAATTCTTGTCATTTCGTTGTACCAACCGTTTCGAAATCCTTCTCAAAATGAAAATTTGTACTTTTATCGTTTGCCATTATGTTTTAAACGCAAAGTCCTTTCCACGATGGAAAAGACGCGTGAGAGAGATATCATTCGGCAAAGACTTCGTTGTGCCTTTCAAATCCGCCTTGTACGAAGGCACTTGGTTTTTGCCAATTGTGAGGTCGTTATCCCTCGTCCGCGGTGGATTACACCTTATTGTTTCCAAATGTACCAATAGACACGTCTAGTGTGAGGGAAGTCTCTCTTCTAGGGGACAGTTGAGGAGACTGTCCAGACACTGGACAAAACGAGCGTTTGCTTCAAAAACTGGTTAATAACAAGGTAACAAAACAATCTCATCAAGATGAACCTCAAACTTATGGAGAGGCGAAGACTTGTCCAGAAAAGAAACCGGTGGAAGACAACCATCAATAAGGAGATGGCCTCAATTATGGAAGCCGATACTTGGGAGCTGGTAAATTGTCCACCTAACCGAAAACCAATCGGTTGTAAGTGGGTTTTCAAATTAAAACTAAACCCAGATAACACAATCGAGCGCTATAAGGCGAGATTAGTGGCAAAGGGATTTACACAAAAGGAGGGAATTGACTACGAGGAAACCTTTGTCCCGATCGTCAGATTTCCCTTCGTCCGCGTACTTCTCAGTCAGGCAGCAGCGGAAGACATGGAAGTGCACCAGATGGATATCAAGACAGCTTTTTTGCATGGAGAATTGGAAGAGGAGATCTTCATGCGACAACCCGAAGGGTTTGTGGAGGAGGGAGAGGAGAGTAAGGTATGCCGGCTGATTAAATCTCTTTATGGTTTGAAACACGCGCCTCGAGTGTGGAGTAAGAAGCTTGATGAGTTTCTTACCGGTCTAGGATATATTCGGATCAACTCAGATCACTCAATCTATGTTTTCGAAGATGAGGAAGGTTTTATATTTATTGTAATTTATGTTGATGATTTACTTGTTTTAAGTAAATCAATGGAAAAAATTAATAAACTGAAAACTGATATCAAGGGGAGATTTGAAATGAAAGATATGGGGGAAGCAAAATATATTTTGGGAATTCAAGTAGAAAGAGACCGATAATGAAAGATTATAAGATTGACTCAAAAGGAAGCAATAGGGAACATGCTTGAAAAATTTCAGATGGATAAAGCTAATAGTTGTACAACTCCAATGGAGTTGAAGAAGGGAAGTGAGGGGAGTGAGGAAGAAGGAGTCATATTCTTAGACGAGGAATTATCTCCTGAAGAAAAGAAGTTCATGCAGACTATTCTTTCAGGCAAGTAGTGGGAAGTCTAATATATTTTATGAATTGTACCCGGCCAAATTTAGCTGCAGATGTAGGAGTGTTGAGTAAAAGTCTAAATGCTCCCAGTAAGAGAGATTCGGAGGCAGCTAAGAGAGTCCTTAGATATTTGATAGGAACTAGGGATCTATGGTTGCATTTGGGTGGGGAGAATAGTGACATCACTACTTGGAGTGATGCCGCTTATGGTGATGCTCCGATGAGGAGATGCACTTCTGGATATGAATTATATGTGGGTGATGGGGCTTGCTGTTGGAGTAGCAAACAGCAAAAAGTTATTGCTCAGTCCACCATGGAGGCTGAGTATATGGCCTCTTGCTCTGCTGTAAAAGAATTGATGTGGGTCAAGTCTTTGCTTGATGAGCTTGGTCACCTTAAGAGTGGTGTGCATAATTTTTTTTGTGATAATCAGGCAGCAATCGCTGTTTCTTCCAATCCTAAACATCATTTTAAAGCTAAACACATGGACATTACACTCAACTTTGTTAGAGAGAAAGTAGAAAACAAAATAATAAGTTTAGAGTACCGACAAGATAGTGAGATGGTAGCAGATATGATGACCAAACTTGTGCATTCCCCTAAGCTAATTTTCTGCAGGGAGAAGTGTGGTATGATATTAAAGAGTGACTAGAAAATAAGGGGAGTGTAGAAAATAATGGTCTGTTTAAAGTATTTTCTAGGTCTTAGTAGAAATATAGGAAAAAGCCGAGGCTGTCTACCTCTAACTTCTCTCTCCAACTTCTCAAACTTGTCGTAGTCACTCAAAAATTGGAGAGGAAGCTAAAGCCATGGCTACCTAGGCTATCCAGAGGTTTACGTGAAATATTTATATTAGTTTATTTACCGTTAGAGGTTTTTTTACTAAAAGGATATGTGCTGCCCCTAGAATTTCATCGTAGTACATGCCAAACACTAAGCAACCAATAGAAGGTAGCCTTATCCGTAAGCTCTAGTGTTATGCTCTATTGGGTTTGATGTTTAGTTATATATTACCAAGTAGGATAATTCATTTAACTGGAACTATTTACGGTATACATAGATTTAGTAATGTAAAAGTACGGATTGTGGTACGGATAAAGAAACGAATATCGCGCATTTGTTTCTTTAGCGAAACGAATACCGCGCAGGTATTTATTACGACTACGATTAAATGTGAATTTAATCGGACGGCCGGAATGAACGCCGAGATCGCAGAAGAGGATTTCGGCGGTTTGTGGTCATCGCCATATCGGATGACATGTGGCGGAATAACATTGGATCGCGGCATCTCCGAGGATTAAGGGAGCAAATCCGGATATACAACGTGTCGACATTTAGGCCATGTCGTACAATGTCCGTACAAAAAGTACACCGGCAGTTGTAATTTTGTGTACGGAAGTGGAATATGATTGGCTCCGTACATCAGTAGATAGAGTCTGTGAGAGAGATAGGACTTAGAAAAATTAGGAGATAGGACCCTCTCTCCCAGAGAGCTTCTGTACAAAAGGTCAACTTTGACCCTCCATAACTTACTGCTCAGGGGAGCAAATTCAGAGATTCTTTTTGCTATCGACTCAGGGGAGTCTTGCTTTCACAAGGGTGAAGTTGGTCAGAGTCTTGTCTGCCAAGGTGGCATTTGTTCTTGCTGAAACACAAAGGGGTCAAGGTTATCTTAGAGGCTTCTTAGAAGCTGTCTACTCTGAGAACTTATGGATGTCTCAGAGTTTCATAGATCAAATCTAGAAAGACTCAACCCTAGAAACCCGAGTATAAACTCCAACCGAAGCGGAAGACGTGGTGAAAATACACTTGGAATCGAGGGATAGGGGAGAAGTCGAAGTTGTTCCGAAGAATATGCGAAAACCATCTATTTTGGCAACAAAGTTTGAGGGAGGTAGAAGAAGTAGCAAAAGAATTCAAGAGAGAGAAGTTAACAACAAGGTAACCAAACTTTCTCACTCCGATAAACCTCAAACTTATATTGAGGCAATGAGCTGTTCTGAGAGGAACCGGTGGAAGACAATCATTAATGAAGAGATGGCTTCAATTTGGCGGCCAATACGTGGGAATTGGTGGACTCCCCTCCTAACAAAAGCGAATCGGGTGTCAGTGGGTATTTAAATTAAAACTCAACCCGGATAACACCATTTAGCGCTACAAGGCTCGGTAAATGGCAAAAAGATTTACCCAGAAAGAGGGAATTGACTTTGAGGAGATATTTTCCATGGTCTTCAGGTTTCCCTCCGTCGTGATACTTCTTGTAACTCTGAGACCTCCATTGGTCCTTAGAGTGGGCAACTTACAAGAAGCCTGTACGATAGCCCCTATCCCTTTCTGTTTGACTAAGACTCACCGTCAACGTGATAGGCCCCAAACTGGACCAACTTCACCCTTGTGAACAGCAGGCTCCTGTGAGTTTACAGCAAGAAAAATCTCTGAATTTGCTCCCCTAAGCAATAAGTTACGAATGGTCAAAAATGAACTTTTGTATAGGAGCTCTCTCACAAAGAGGCGTCTATCTAAGATTTGCCTAATTCCTAAACCCCTCTCTAAACCCGCTACTACAATAGTACGACACCAATGAGATCAGCGTAATGTACAGAAAGGTATAGGTGCCGGTGTACTTTGTGTACGACCATTGTACAACATGGCTATAATGTGGACGCTTGTCATATCTTGACTTGCTTTTATATTCTCCGAAGTTTCCTCTATCCAATGTGATGCTGCCATGTGTCAACCAGTGTGTCTGCGTCCATAAACCGCCAAAGCGTCCATTCCACAATCTAGACACTCACCATGGACGCCCGCTTTATATCGGCTTTTAATATACGCCGTTGAAATAAATATTCGCAATATTTGTTCAATGTGACACTTAAAGTACAACGGTCTCTATGTATTTAAGTTTGTTATAGAAGTTAAATGAAATATCCTACATGCATATGTTTAAATAACTATCAAACCCTTTACATTTTTGCACTCGTCTTAGACTATAGGACAACGCTATCGGCTACCGGCTACTTTGACGGATAGTTGGTACCACGATCAAATCCTGGTTCTGGCAGCCTTTTTGATAAGGTTGGCTTGACATGCTTCCTATCTCATAGAGTGGTTTGCTTAAATAGCCATGGCTCAAACTCCCTCTCTAGTCTTTAGTGACTACGACAAGTGTGGGGACCGGAGAGAGGAGTTGAAGATTGGCTCCCTCAGCTTGCTTTCTGTCTTTTTATTTTTATGATTTTTGACCTAAAAAAATTCTAAAAATCACTAATTACTGCACTCCCCTTATATTCTAGTCACTTTTTCTTTAGAGGCCACACTTCTCTTTGCAAAAAAATAATTTAGGAGAGGGGACAGGTTTAGTAATCATATCTGCTACCATTTCACTATCTAATCTATATTCTAAAATTATTATTTTGTTCTCTACCTTTTCTCTAACAAAGCTTAGTCTAATGTCCATGTGTTTGGCTTTAAAATGATGTTTGGTATTGGCAGCAATAGGAATTGGTGCCCGATTATCACAAAAAAATTTGTGCACACCACACTTAAGGTGACCAAGCTCACCAAGCAAAAACTTAACCCACATCAATTCTTTTACAGCAGATCAAGAGGCCATATACTGAACCTCCATAGTGGACTGAGCAATAACCTTTTGCTATTTAGTACTTTAGCAGCAAGCCCCATCACCCACATAGAATACACATCCAGAAGTACATCTCCTCATTGAATTATCCCCATAACAGGCATCACTCCAAGTAGTGATGTCAATATTACCCCCACCCAAATACAACCATAGATCCCTAGTCCTTATCAAATATGTAAAGACTCTCTTAGCTGCCCCCCAATCTTTCTTAGTGGGAGCTTTTAGACTTATACTAAGCACTCCTACACTTGCACCTAAATTCGATCGGGTACAATTCATAAAATAGATTAGGCTTCCCACTACTTCCCTGTAAGGAATATTCTGCATGAACTTCTGTTGTTCATGACATAATTCCTCGTCTAATATCATGACTCCTTCCACACTCCCCTCACTTCCTTTCTTTAACTCCATTGGAGTTGTAGAACTATTAACCTTATCTATCTAAAACTTTTCCAACTTGTTCCCGATTGCTTCTTTTTGAGTTAATCTTATAATCTTTCTTTCTAAGACTTTTTCTACTTGAACAAAATATATCTTGCCTCCCCCATATCCTTCATATGAAATCTTCCCTTAAGATCGGTTTTCAGTTTATTAATTTTGTCTATTGATTTACTTAGAACAAGCAAATCATCAACATAAATTGCAATAAAAATAACACCTTACTCAACTTCAAAAACATATATTAGTGATCTGAGTTGATTGAGATATATCCCATATTGGTAAGAAACTCATCAAGCTTCCTATTCCACTGCCGAGGCGCCTGTTTCAAACTATAAAGAGATTTAATCAGTCGGCATAACTTACTCTCTTCTCCTTGCTCCACAAATTTTTCGGGTTGTCGCATGAAGATCTCAGTTTCTAATTCTCCATGCAGAAAGGTTATCTTGATGTCCATCTAGTGCACCTCCATATCTTCAGCTGCTGGTAGACTAAAAAGTATGCGGACGGAGGGAAATCTGATGACCGGGGCAAAGGTTTTCTTGTAGTTGATTCTCTCTTTTTGTGTAAATCCTTTTGCCACTAATCGTGCCTTGTAGGGCTCAATGGTGTTATCAGGGTTCAATTTTAATTTGAACACCCACTTAAAACCGATTTGTTTTTGGTTAGGTGGACAATCCACCAACTCCCACACCCTGGAATACCTAGACCAATCATCGATGATAGTCATCATAAATCTTTTGGAATTCAGTGTCCTCCATTGGACAACAGAATATAGTAAGCCTCTAGAGAGTATTTAACTAACACACTTCAAGCCACAACCTCTGCTATCCAGGAAGGTAAAATGACAGTTTGACTACACACCTATGTAGCTTGGACTCCCCTGAGTTCGTAGCAAAAAAGAATCATTGAAAACGGCCAACCAAATAGGTCTCCTCATAGTCAATCCCCTCCTTTTGGGTGAACCCCTTTGCTACTAATCGAGCCTTATATCTCTCAATGGTATTATCTGGGTTCAGTTTTAGTTTAAATACCCATTTACACCTAATAGGTTTTCTGTCTGGAGGACAATCCGCTAGTTCCCAAGTATTTGCTTCCATGATGGAGGCCATCTCATCATTTATGGCTCTAATCTATTTTTCTTTCTCCGGACTATTTACCGCCTCCGAGTAAGAATAAGCCTTATCTGGGTGAGATAGCTTAGTTATCTTATCAGCGGCATGTTTTTCTTGTATCCTTTTGCTGCTCCTTCTCCCTCCGTCAAAATCCGAAGCTCGAATGGATGGAAGTCTTAAATTTCTCCTTGCTGTCTCATCGGCTCCCCTATCCACGAAAACCGCAACTGGTCCCGCTTCTTCTATCTCCTCGAGGTCCATATGAGTATGTGAGGTTTCCGGCGAGTCTTCTGTATCTCGGATCTCCCTTGAATCTGCAATCACGGTTTCACTCATGTCCCTTTCGGGAATGAACGAGTTCTCCTCACTTTCGGACTCGAATCTGATTTTTATCTTCTTTGTATATTTGAAGGGATCAAATGACTTTCCTTCATCTATGACAACTAGGTGTTTGACCAAGATGATATCCTTCTTTGCTAAGTCATAGACTCTATACCCCTTAACATCCTCATCATATCCCACAAAGTATCCAAGTTTTCCTTTAGCATCTAGTTTCCAGTTTTTCCTATCCGTGTCAAGACTGTAAACTTGGCTACCGAACACTTTAAGGTGTGAAATATTTGGTTTCCTTCCAACCCATCTCTCATAAGGTGTCACTCCCTTTACAATTGAGGTAAGGACTCTATTCTTAATGTAGTTGGCAGAGTTCATTGCCTCTGCCCAAAATCTCTTTCCTTTTTTCTTGTTGGCCAACATATTGCATGCACTATCTCCTACTGTTCGATTCAACCTCTCACCTACCCCATTTTGTTCCGGGTTATATGGTACAATTTTTTGGTGCTGTACCCCCTCATCTCGCACATATTCCTCAAACTGGTTAGAGGTATATTCCCCCTTATTATCACTCCTTATCCTCTTAATGGGGGTTTCATGCAACTTCTCACTCCATGCTTTATATTATTTGAAGTAAGTTGATGCTTCAAACTTTATTTTTAGAAAGTATACTCTAGGGTATCTAGACAAGTCATCAGTTATCGTCATCATAAACCTTTTTCCTCCAACCGAAGGTACTTTTGTAGGTCCCCAAATATATGTGTGGACCAAATCTAATACTTTCTCACCTCTATATGTGGCGGCTTTGGGAAAGGGAAGTTTTTGAGCCTCACCTTGAGCACGGCCACTACAATCATCCATCATTTCATTATCCCCAAACTGAACGCCTTCTACTACCCCAAGCTTTTTCATTTCCCTCAACCTATCAAAATGTACATGCCCCAACCGCTTATGCCAAATCATCAACTTAGGAACACCAACATAGTAAGCATTCTTCTTTTCATTACTCAGGTTAAGCCTAAACATTCCTTGGCTACCCTTATCTGCCGTGAAGTAAAGTTCATCCCCATACTTAGCTGTAAAGACTCCCTTTCTAGTGAAGGTATCAAACTCTTATTCATCTAACACAGACGTGGAGACAAGATTTTTACTCAGCTGATGAATGTAAAGTACATTTTAGAATGTAAGTATAAAAGTCTTACCCTCCACTAAGACTTTCAAATCTACTGATCCCACTAGATCTGTAATAACCACTCTCCCATCCCCATACTCTATCTCTACAGTATGGATATTTCTTACCTAAGTGAAGAGTTCTTTATCATGACACATATGCATCGATGCACCTGAGTCACTGATCCATCCTTCCTGTGGAGCTTCCCGAATTGCTCCAAAGGCATATTTCTGTCTCCGAGGGATCTCCTTCTCCTCCAGATTCTCGTCCAGAAGAAGCTCCCCATCCTCCTCAGAAGACTCATCCTCGTTTTCTCCTGTCACTTTTGTAACCACAAGTGCCTTTTTCTTCCCTCCGGAAAAACCCCCTCTACGGTTCTCTTGGAGCCTCAGCTCCTACAGCTTCACACAATCTGCGATGAAGTGTTTCGGCTTTTTGCAAAAATGACAAAGACCCTTTTGGGGCCTCGGTCCTCCAAAATGATCTCTTTCCCTTTTGTACGGTTTCTTTGGGTCCTTCCCCCATCGGTCCCCTGCTGCAGCTAGAGCTTGAATGCTCTTTCTTCCTCTCTTAATCTCCATTGTGTTTTCCTGCAGAAGTATCATCTTGACCACTGAGTTCCATTATCATCAACTTTCAGGCATTTCCTGTACTTGGTACACTATGTTCTCGTACTCATCCGGTAACTTTATGATAAGGGTGGTAACTTTCATTTTCGTTGTACTTGTCCACCCGGCACTTTCCATCTCCATATACAAACAAGGAAGATCATTACAGTAATCTAACATCTTTCCTCCTTTGTAAGTGTAACTCACTAGCTTTTGCTCAGCCAACTAGAGCTCGCGAATAGTTCCTGCTTTATAAATCTCCACCAAACTCACCCACAACTCCTCGGCCTTGTAAATGTGAAGATGAGGAGTGGCCAAAGCTTGAGTGAGGTGCCTTAGAATGAAGTTATTGGCAGCGATGTTTACATCCTCCCACATTTGATTATCGTTCCCCGCGGTGTTCACGGTCGCCGCTCCCGAACTGTGGCAATAGGAGTGAGGGGTGTCTCCTTCCCTTTCCCCTTTTCGGACACATTGCTGTCCCCATCATCTGCCTCTTTTGCTGAGGCAGCCGTTGCTGCAGGAAACGTTACTCCGTATCGTTTTTCGCACAAATCTCCCATCATCACGGCTTCCCAATAGATGAACCCAAATCTATTGAAGGTGGGCACCCTAGAGGGTGGGCCCATAACGTGCAATTTTGTGTCATCCATTGGACAACAGAATACATGAAGCCTCTAGATAGTATTTAACTAACCCACTTCAAGCCACAACCTCTACTGTCCAGGAAGGAAAAATGATAGTTTGACTGCACCCCTATATAGCGTGGACTCCCTTGAGTCTGTAGCAAAAAGAATCTCTGAAAACAGCCAACCAGCCGATAAGTTATGAGGCAGTAAAAATGCCAATTTGTACAAACTATCAAAGGGAGAGGTGACTACCTACCAAAATTTTCTAAGTCGTGATTCCCTCTAATAACTTCTAATAACATTCTCCCTTATAGGTGGCTGTTTTACGAAAGGGTAATCTATGCGCTTTACCTTGAGCACATCCACTACAATCACTTATATTATCACTCTCAATGAACTGAATCCCTTCCACCACTCCCATCTTTTTCATCTTTCTTAACTTATGTAGATTCACATGCCCAAACATCTTATGCCATATCATAATATCATGAACACCAGCATAATAAAGTTTCTTCGTTTCATTACTTAAAATCAGCCTAAACATCCCATGGCTACCTTTCTCACCAATGAAATAGACATCCTCCTCAAAACTAGCAGTAAAGACTCCTTCCCTAGTGCAGCAAAAAAAACATTTATCATCTAATACAGATGTAGAGATAAGGTTTTTGTTCAACTCCGGAATAAACAATACATCGGAGAATGTTACTATGGATGTCTTTCCTTCTACTAACACTTTTAGATCTACCGATCCTATAAGAGTAGTGGTTGAAACTCTGAGACCTCCATAAGTCCTTAGAGTGGACAGCTTCCAAGAAGCCTCTAGGATAACCCTGACCCCTTTGTGTTTCAGCAAGAACAATTGCCACCCTGGAAGACAAAAACTCTGACCAACTTCACCCATGTGAAGGGAAGACTCCCTTGAGTCGATAGCAAAAAGAATCTCTGAATTTGCTCCCCTGAGCAATAAGTTATGGAGGGTCAAAGTTGACCTTTTGTATAGAAGCTCTTTGGGAGAGAGGGTCCTATCTCCTAATTTTTCTAAGTCCTATCTCTCTCACAGACTCTATCTATTGATGTACGGAGCCAATGAGATTATACTTGCGTACACAAAAGTACAACTGCCGGTGTACTTTCTACCCGAACATTATACGACATGGCCTAAATGTCGACACGTGGTATATCCGGATTCGCTCCCTTAATCCTCGAAGATGGCGCAATCCAATGTCATTCCGCCACGTGTCATCCGATGTGGCGATGACCAAAAACTGCCGAAATCCTCTTCCGCGATCTCGGCATTTAATACTGGCCGTGCGATTAAATTCACATTTAATCATAGCCGTAGTAAATACATGCGCAGTATTTGTTTCGCTAAAGAAATAAATGCGCGGTATTCATTTCTTATCCGAACCGTAATCCGTACTTTTACATTACTAGATCTATGTCTCCCGTAAAACTGTTTCAGTTAAATGAACTATCCTACGTATTAATGTTTTATTAATTATCAAACCCTACATACGTAACACCATGTCTATACTTAACGGTTAAAGCTACTGGCAACCGGCTGTTTACCGTCCGCCAGGTTTTATGATCAAATCCTAGAGGTATCACATATAATTTTAGTAAATAAACCCCTAATTATAAATAAACTAATATTTATATCCCGTAAACCTCTGGATAGCCTAGGAAGCCATGGCTCTAGCTTCCTCTCCAATTTCTCAATGACTGCGACAAGTTTAAGAGTTGGATAGAGAAGTTAGAGGTAGACTGCCTCGGCTTCTTTCCATATTTCTATTCAGACCTAGAAAATACTTTAAAAGACCATTAATTTCTACACTCCCCTTATTTTCTAGTCAATCTTTAATTTCAGACCACACTTCTCCTTGCATGAAATAAGCATAGGGGAAGGCACAGGTTTGGTCATCATATCTACCACCATCTCACTATCTGGTTGGTACTCTAAACTGATTATTTTGTTTTCTACTTCCTCTCTAACAAAGCTGAGTCTAATGTCCATGTGTTTGGATTTAAAATGATGTTTAGGATTGGGAGAAATAGCGATTGCTGCTTGATAATCACAAAAAAAATTATGCACACGACTCTTAAGGTGACCAAGCTGACCAAGCAAAGACTTGGCCCACATCAATTCTTTTACACCAAAGCAAGAGGCCATATACTCAGCCTCCATGGTGGACTGAGCAATAACTTTTTGTTTGCTACTCCAACAGCAAGCCCCATCACCCACATATAATACATATCCGGATGTGCATCTCCTCATCGGAGTATTACCATAACTAGCATCACTCCAAGTAGTGATGTCAGTATTCTCCCCACCCAAATGCCACCATAGACCCCTAGTTCGTATCAAATATCTAAAGACTCTTTTAGCAGCCTCCCAATCCCACTTAGTGGGAGCATTTAGACTTCTACTCAACACTCCTACAGCTGCAGCTAAATTCGGCCGGGTACAATTCATAAAATATATTACACTTCCTACTACTTGCCTCTAAGGAATAGTCTGCATGAACTTCTGTTCTTCAGGAGATAATTCCTCATCTAAGACTATGACTCCTTCTACCTCACTCCCCTCACTTCCCTTCTTCAACTCCATTGGAGTTGTACAACTATTAGCTTTATCCATCTGAAATTTTTCAAGCATGTTCCCTATTGCTTCCTTTTGAGTCAATCTTATAATTTTTCTTTTTCGGTCTCTTTCTACTTGAATTCCCAAAATATATTTTGCTTCCCCCATATCCTTCATTTCAAATCTCTCCTTAAGATCGGTTTTCAGTTTATTAATTTTTTCGATTGATTTACTTAAAACAAGCAAATCATCAACATAAATTGCAATATATATAAAACCTTCCTCATCTTCGAAAACATAGATTGAGTGATCTGAGCTGATCCGGATATATCCCATACCAGTAAGAAACTCATCAAGCTTCTTATTTCACTGTCGAGGCGCGTGTTTCAAACCATAAAGAGATTTAATCAGCCGGCATACCTTACTCACCTCTCCTTCTTTCACAAACCCTTCGGGTTGTCGCATGAAGATCTCCTCTTCCAATTCTCCATGCAAAAACAACATCTTGATGTCCATCTAGTGCACTTCCATGTCTTCCGCTGCTGCCAGTCTGAGAAGTATGCGGACAGAGGGAAATCTAACGACCGGGGCAAAGGTTTCCTCGTAGTCAATTCCCTCTTTTTGTGTAAATCCCTTTGCCACTAATCTGGCCTTATAGCGCTCGATTATGTTATCTGGGTTTAGTTTTAATTTGAAAACCCACTAACAACCGATTGGTTTTCGGTTAGGTGGACAATCCATTAGCTCCCAAGCACCGGCTGCCATAATTGAGGCCATCTCCTCATTGATGGTTGTCTTCCACCGGTTTCTTTCTGGAGAAGTCATCGCCTCTCCATAAGTCTGAGGTTCATCTCGATGAGATAAATTTGTTACCTTGTTATTAACCTGTTTTTCTTGCAATCTTTTGCTACTTCCCCTCCCCCCCTCAAAATCTAAGGCCAGAATAGATAGTTCTCGTGGATTCTTTCGAACAATCTCGGCTTCTCCCCTATCTCTTGATTCTAAATCAATTTCCACCACGTCTTCCGCTTTGGGTAGAGTTGTCACTAGAGTTTCCACAGCCGAGTCCTTTTCGTTCTGATTTGTACCTGCAAGAATGTCATGTTCTCTAAAACCTGGATAGTTAGGAAGCTCAAAGTCATCGGAATTTTATGACTTAAATCTGATTTTTACTGACTTTGTATATTTGAAGGGATCCACAGACTTTCTTTCATCCATAACTACTAGATGCTTTACTAAGATTATATCTTTCCTTTTTAGATCATAAACTCTATATCCTTTAACATCCTCATCATATCCTAATAAGTATCCCGGTTTTCCTTTAGGATCTAGCTTCCAATTGGACCGATCTGTATCTAGACTGAATACTTGACTGCCGAAAACCTTTAAGTGAGATATGTCTGGTTTCCGGCCTGTCCATCTCTCATAAGGTGTTTGATCTTTTATAGCTGAAGTAATAACTCTATTTTTGAGGTAATTAGCACAGTTCATTGCTTCTGCCCAAAACCTTTTTCCTATCTTCTTATCTGACAACATACTTCTTGCACTATCACTTAGTGTTCTATTTAACCTTTCAGCTACCCCGTTTTGTTCTGGGTTTTTTGGAACTGTCTTTTGGTGTTGGACCCCATCTTTCCTCAGAAAATCCTCAAACTGGTTAGAAGTATACTCTCCACCATTGTCACTCCTTATTCTCTTGATTGGAGTTTCATAGAGTTTTTCGCTCCATGCTTTATATTGTCTAAAACAATCCTGAGCTTCGGACTTGTTTTTCAAAAACTACACTCGGGATTATCGAGACCAATCATCAATGATAGTCATCATAAATCTCTTCCCCCGTGTGAGGGCACTTTAGTCGGTCCCCAAATATTTGTGTGTACTAGATCTATAATTTTTTTCTCCCTTATAGGTGGCTGTTTTAGGAAAGGGTAATTTATATGCTTTACCTTGAGCACATACACTACAATAACTTATATTATCACTCTCACTGAACTGAATACCTTCCACCACTCCCATCTTTTTCATCTCTCTTAACTTATCCAGAATTCACATGCCCAAGCCTCTAATGCCACATCATAATATCATGAACACCAGCATAATAAAGTTTCTTCGTTTCATTACTTCAAATCAGCCAAAACATTCCATGGCTACCTTTCTCAGCAATGAAATAGACATCCTCCTCAAAACTAACAGTAAAGACTCCTTCCCTATTGCTAGTAAAAAAACCCTTATCATCTAATACAGATGTAGAGATGAGGTTTTTGTTCAGCTTCGAAATAAACAATACATCGGAGAATGTTACTATGGATGTCTTTCCTTCTACTAACACTTATTAGATCTACCGATCCTACAAGAGTAGTGGTGACTATCCTCCTATCCCCGTACTCTATCTCTATGGTGAGAATCTTTCTTATCTTAGTGAATATGTGGCTATCCTTACACATGTGCATTGAGGCACCTGAATCTATAATCCAGCCTGCTTCACCTTTTAATCCACCGTAAGCACATTTTTGCCTTCGTGGAATTTCGACCTCGTTTTTCGCCTCTAACTCCTCATCCAAAAAGAGCTCATCGTCCTCGTCCTCGGATTCCGCCTCATGTACCTGTGTCACAAGGGCCTCTTTCTTTCCTCTCGGGGTACCACCGGTCTGCCCCTCCTTTAACCGAAGCTCGGTTAGCTTAGTGCATTCTGCCATAATGTGCCCTGGTTTCTTGCAAAAATAACATAAACCTTTGGGAGCCCTTGGCCAGAACTCGTCGGCCAAAGTTTTCTGCTCCCTTCCCCCATAGTTTCCGACCGGTTTCCGAGAATCCTTGTTCCTCCAATCGGTCAAAGTTGCCAAGGCTTGGCCACTCTTTCCTCCCCTTTGGATCTCAATCGTATTCTCTCGAACGAAAATAATCCCTACCACTAAGTTCCATATCCACCTTCAGTCCGGCAAGTCCTGCACACGGTTGACTATGTTCTCGAACTCATCGGGTAACTTCATCAGTAAACACTTAACCTTTTCATTTTCCCTAAAATATTTTCTCGCACTCTCTAGCTCCATAAAGAGTCTAGCAAGCTCATTGTAAAAATCCAACATTTTCCCCCCTTTGTATACATATTCCTTAACTTTCTTATCAGCGAACTATTGTTGCTGAATCGTACCATTTCAGTACATCTCTATGAGAGCCATCCACAGATCGGATGCCCTTTCTACCTGCAAATAAGGACATGCAAGTCCTTGAGTAAGATGGAGTAGGATGAAGTGCTTTGCCACCATATTGTTGAAATCCCATGTTTGAGTATCATTCTCTTCGTTCCTCAGAATAGGTGACATGAATGCTGACCCAGTTGCTATTGGTGTGGTTGTCTCCTTCTCCGCTCCTTTGTCCACCACCTCTCCTTCCTTTGTCTCCTTCGTTGAAGATGGACCTATTTTCTTTGTGAATGTGCTTCCTTCAAACCTTGGAGGAATTCCAAGACTTGATGGACGCCCCAATCGTCCACTCACTATCCCCCAAAACCTTTTTTCGCATAGAGCTCCTATCATCATACTTTCCTTGTATATGAAGCCAGTTCCATTAATTATTGGTACCCTAGAGGGTGGGCCCATAACCTGAAACTTTGAGACCTCCATAAGTCCTCAGAGTGGATAGCTTCCAAAAAGCCTCTACGATAACCCTGACCCCTTTGTGTTTCAGCAAGAACAAATGCCACCCTGGCAGACAAAAACTCTGACTAACTTCACCCTTGTGAAGGCAAGACTCCCCTGAGTTGATAGCAAAAAGAATCTCTGAATTTGCTCACCTGAGCAGTAAGTTATGGAGGGTCAAAGTTGACCTTTTGTACACAAGCTCTTTGGGAGAGAGAGTCCTATCTCCTAATTTTTCTAAGTCCTATCTCTCTCACAGACTCTATCTACTGATGTACGGAGCCAATCAGATTACACTTCCATACACAAATGTTTAACTGCCGATGTGCTTTCTGTACAAACACTATACGACATGGCCTAAATGTTGACACATGGTATATCCGGATTCGCTCCCTTAATCCTCGGAGATGCCGCGATCCAATGTCATTTCGCCACGTGTCATCCGATGTGGCGATGACCAAAAACCGCCGAAATCCTTTTCCGCGATCTCGGGGTTTAATTCGGGCCGTCCGATTAAATTCACATTTAATCGTAGCCGTAATAAATACCTGCGCGGAATTCGTTTCTTATCCGTACTGTAATCCGTACTTTTACATTAATGGATCTATGTCTACCGTAAACAGTTTTAGTTAAATGAATAATCCTACGTGTTAATGTTTAACTAAATATCAAACCCTATATTACGTAACACTAGGTCTAGACTTAACGGATAAGGCTACCAACTACTGGCAGCTTACTGTCCCGCAGGTACCATGATCAAATCCTGGAGGCATCATGTATAATTTTAGTAAATAAACCCCTAATGGTAAGTAAACTTATATTTATATCGCGTAAACCTCTGGATAGCCTAGGCAGCCATGGCTCTAGCTTCCTCTCCATTTCTCAGTGATTGCGACAAGTTTGAGAGTTAGATAGAGAAGTTAGAGGTAGACTGATTGCGACAAGTTTGAGAGTTGGATAGAGAAGTTAGAGGTAGACTGCCTCGGCTTCTTTCTATATTTCTATTTAGACCTAGAAAATACTTTAAAAGGACCATTAATTTCTACCGTAGCCGCCTCTCTCCCAAAGAGCATCTGTATAAATTGGTAGACTTTGCCATTTAATATCAACTCACTCGGTTGACCATTTTCAGTGATTCTTTTTGTTGCAGACTCTAGGGATTCCAAGTTACATAGGGGTGTAATCGGTCAAAATTTTTGCTTGCTAAAGTGGCTACATTTCTAAGGGAAAGTCAAAGTGGGGAATGTTATCCAAAACTCATATAATAGCTTTGCATTCTGCGAGGGAACGCAGAACACATAAAGTCTTATTTCACAACGGTGAAGCCGTATCGTAGTTTTGATTGTCAAGGTGTCAGTCATTTGGGTTTGTATCAACTTTGAGTCGACACTATCTAGATAAGTTTCTTTGTATCTGCGAATTGCGTCCTAAATTCGACAAGGGACCCAAGTGTTCAGACGGTATGCACGACGGAGGCGCGCGAGGCGAAAGCCCCACGGTCCTCTGTCCCCTATAGCAAGTGATGAAAAATCCCGCGGACGCAAGCAAGTCAGACTGAAAAGTTATCGATGAAAGCGCACGACGGGAAACTGCGTGCTCAATTACGAGCAACCAAAAGTGGTGTGAACATTTGAGTGAGAGCCGACAACCGAAGCGCAATGCGAACTACTCCGGCGCCATGGAGCCCAAAGAGGGAAAAGTGATGGGGGGGGTGCAACTTTATAACGGAGATGCGGGCCAAGATCCCGAAAGGGACCTTGGGCAAACGCCTTCAATCCTTGAGACACATGCTTTCCTCGCTTGGGGCAAACGCTTTCCAAGCTTGAGGCAAACGCTTTCCATCACTTTTTTTTTTCCTTCTCCCTTCCTCCCACACCTTATGAAAAAGGTCGAATGTGTGTCGGACCGCAAATTAACACATCAAAAAAAAGATAGAACACTTAGCCAAAATTTCCAAGTTTTCAACTCGGCGTACACGAGTTCCGGTACTTAGCCAAAATTTGGAAGCTTTTTCAACTCGGCGTACACGGATTCCAATACTTAGCCAAATTTTCCAAGTTTTCTAACTCGGCGTACACGAGTTCCAACACTTAGCCAAAATTTGGAAATTTTTCAACTCGGCGTACACGGATTCTGACCCTTAGCCAAATTTGGAAACTTTTTCAACTCCGCGTACACGGATTCCAGTACTTAGCCAAAATTACCAAGTTTTCAACTCGGCATGTACGGATTCCGGTACTTAGCCAAAATTTCCAAGTTTTCAACTCGGCGTACACGGATTCCGACACTAAGCCAAAATTGCCAAGTTTGGGTTTTTTAAGCCCCCATTGTCGAAATTCATGCGTTTGGGTATTAAGCCCAAATTCTAAATTTCGGGGTTTGGGTTTTTTAAGCCCCCAATATCGAAACTCACGGGTTTGGGTATTAAGCCCAAATTCAAAATTTCGGGGTTTGGGTTTTTTAAGCCCCCAATATCGAAATTCACGGGTTTGGGTATTAAGCCCAAATTCCATATTTCGGGGTTTGGGTTTTTTCAGCCCCCAATATCGAAATTCACGGGTTTGGGTATCAAGCCCAAATCCGAAATTTTCGGGTTTGGGTGTTGAGCCTAATTAGGATATTCTCGGGTTTTGGGAAAGAAAGGGGAGAAGTGAAACTAGAAATGGTCTTAAATGATAGGGGAGAAGAGGAATATTTAATGAAAGGTTTAGCGGAGGAGAAATATTTATTGGGAAAAATTTAGAAAGTGAGAGTGGAAAGAAATCAATGGGAGAGAGTGAGGAAAGTTCAATTTTTGGGGGTAATGGGTTTGACATCATTGAAGGGAGTGATGGAATTTATGAAGGTGTACTTGTAAAAGGGTTAGCACCTGGGTGTATGTTACAGATTGGAGATGGGGCTGGCTGTTTGGATGGCAAGAGGGAAATCGGTTTGTGTGTGGATGGAAAAGTGTTGAGGTGGATAAAATCTTTGCTCGGATTTATGAAAAGTGGGATGTTAAATAAAAAATGTGATGCAATTATTATATCGATTCATCTAATGCATTGTGTTAATTACCAGAGTATTTTCTTATGTTTTATAAAAGGAAAAGGAAAAAAGAAAAGGAAAAGGAAAATGGGAGGTGATGTTTGTTTATTTGTTTGTGGGAGTTGGAAGGAAAATAGACTAGAAAATAAGGAGAGTGTTGATATTTATGTATTTTCTAGGTCTGTTTTAGGATAGAACAGTAGTAGAGGCAGTCTGCCTCTAACCTCCCTCTCCAAGCCCCCACACTTGTTGTAGTCACTGAAGGCTGGAGAGGGAGCTAGAGCCATGGCAGCCTAAGCTCTCCAGAGATACAAGAATAGATAATAGGTATGTTTACTAAAAAGGTATTTGACGGACCCATGATTAATCGTGGTACCTACCGTCCGTCAAACATCCCGTAGCCGTTAGCTTTCTCCATTTATTCTAGGACTAGTGCTATTACGTATAAGGTTTGATAGATATTTAAATGATAATAAGTAGGGTTTTCCATTTAACTGGGTTACAGTGTATAGGGCATAGAAAAAGTTGTACTTTTAGTACCGGACGAAATAAATAGTACCGACATTTATTTCGACGGTCCGTTTTAAATGACGATGTAAATAGGACGACCGTGGTTAGCGCCGACATCGCGGAAAGGACAATTTGGCAGTTTGCAGACGCTGCCACTCCGGATGACACGAGGCAACATCATACAGGCTTACGGAATTTCTGGAACACAAGAATACAAATCAGGAAGTGACAAATGTCGCATTATGGCGATTTCGTACAATGTACGTACAAAAAGTACTCCGACACTTGTACTTTCTTGTACGGTACCGTTTTTCACACCTGGCATGACCTCGAGACACGTGGAGAGGTAATATTTGGCAGCATGAATTCCGAGAATTAAAGAACGAGTCCGAATAAGACACGTGTTGGTTTTTGGCCATGTCGTATGATGGTCGTACAAAAGGTACACCGACACCTGTACCTTTATGTACTTTGCAGTCTTGTCATTGGTTTGTACTTTAGTACTAGGGGGCTTAGAGAGGGATTTTAGGACTTAGAATATTTCTGGTAGGTAGCTGCCTCTCTCAAAAAGCACCTTGTATAAATGGTAAACTTTGGCCAGCCATAACTTGAAACTCTGAGACCACCATTGGCCCTCAGAGTAAGCAAATCCAAAGAAGCTAATCTAGATAGTGCCGACTCCTAACTTGATATAAACCCAAATGACTGACCCCTTGACAATCAAAACCCAAATATAGATTCACCCCTGTGAAATAACACTTTTTGTGTGGTCAGTTCCACCACAGAATGCAAAGTTAGAATATGAGATTTGGACACATTCACCCACATTGACTTTCCCTTTGAAATACAGCCACCCTGGCAGACAAAAACTCTGACCGACTAGACATTTGTGTAGCCTGGACTTCCCTGAGTCCGCAGCAAAAAGAATCACTTAAAATGGTTAAGTAAATTGATGGTAATGGATGGCCAAAGTTTGCCATTTATACAGGGTGCTCTCTGGGAGAGGCAGCTACCTACCCAAAATTTTCTAAGTCCTATTCCCCCTCTAAAACTCTATCTACTGAAGTATGGCACCAATCAAATTACTGTGTCGTACAAAAAAGTACAGGTGCCGGTGTACTTTGTGTACGGCCATTGTACGACATGGCCAAAATGTCGACACGTGTCAAATAAGGATTAGTTCCTGAAATCTCCGGAATTCCTGTAATCCAATGTTATCACTCCACGTGTCATTTGACGTGGCAAAGACCGTAAAACGCCAAAAGTGCCTTTTCCGTGATCGCGGCGCTTATCGTGGCTGTCCGATCAAAACCGGCTATAATCCTAGCCGCTGAAATTCGACGCGTGGTATTTGTTTCGCTATCCAAACAAATGGGCGGTATCTGTTCTGTCCCCATACCGTACTTCGTACTAAATCAATTTGTATCTATGCACTAAGTATCTATTCGTTGTTAAACGAATTAATCTACATGTAACGATTTATATATTTATCAAACCCAATATATCGCAATATGTTTCCTAGACTTAACGGCTTCAGCTAACGGCTAATGCAAGTTGACGGACGGCAAGGACCAGGATCAATTCCTGGGTCCGTAAACTTACTTTTGGTAAGTCTACCTAATTTACCCCTTGTCTTCTCTAGAGAGCTTAGGCAGCCATGGCTCTACCTCCCTATCTAGCCTTCAGTGACTAGAACAAGTGTGGGGGCTTGGAGAGGGGAGTTAGAGGCAGACTGCCTCTGCCTTTTTCTATCCTATTTACAGTCCTAGAAAATACACAAATATCAACACCAACATTTGGGGCACTCTTCCACTGTAAATTGGAACCCTCCATTGCGAAGGAGAAAAAGCGACGTTGTTCCCGCACAATTCTTCTACACCAAGCAAAATTGTGCAAGTTCAAAACGGCTTGTACGGATTATATTAAGCACGTTTGGAATCATAAATCGAAAGGTCCTCGTTTCTTATCCTCGTTTCTCATTAAATGCATTAAAAGGTGTAAAATAAGCAAGGTCTTAAAAAAATGCCGCAATCATTTTTATCAGTTTATGGGACTACGCCTATTTTACACCTTGTGTGCTTTTAATACGTATAATCATGCTCAACTATATTTGGGATGTCCCATGTAACCGAAATTTAGTCTTTTTATTTTGTTTTTTAGCGAAGATTTACCGTAGTGCAGGTAATAAATGGAATTCTTCAATTGAAAGATTGGCGAAATCACGGAGGAATTTGGATTTTCATGAGGAAGCCGAGATGTCCGAATTCCAAGACATTGAGGAATCCAATTCCGACATTGGGCCAAATTCGGCTATCAAGTTCAAGAGGGGGAAGCAAGCATTAAACATTGAAGTAGACATTCACATGGAATCTTGACATTCAAATTCCCAAATGTCATCAAATTCATAAAATTCAACTAATTCAAAATCAAGTTCATCAAGTCAAAACGACTAAAATACAAACAAAGAATCAAATGTTAATTTAAAGACGAGTACATGGGAATTAAGAGGGAGGCAACCGGCTCGCTAATCTTGCGATTGAAAAAGAGGAAATGTCGAGAATTCTCGTTATTATATCTCGACAACTAGGGAGGAGAATTTCTTCCTGTAGCATTCATTTTGCGAGAACTAGGTCGGCGACGCCCAATCTCACACCAATCTAAAAAAATTCAGGTGATTGGAGTCTAAATGGCAGCATCATTGGGAGAGGGAGTAAAAGTCCATTGTCGAGAATCCTACATTCAAAAGTGTTGACCTACCGGAGGGGAAGAAGGCGATCGACCCAAAGTGGGTCTTTAAGACCAACAGTGGTATTTCTGGAAAAGTGAATAAATATAAGGCTAGGCTCGTTTGTAAAGTATTTCAACAACGAGGAGTCGACTATACGCAGGCATATGCGTTTGTATCTCTGATTACATTTTGTTTTTCACCAATTTTAGATTTGTAATACAATTACATTTTGTTCTAACCAATTTTAGCTCTATAAAAGCAGTTTCTAATTCAAGCATTTACATCAAAGGGGAAAAAAAAAATCTTTGCAAAAAATCAACAAGTTTATCGTTAATTGTGCCTTCTTTTTAAAGTAACAGACCTTGGAGACGTCCATTACATAATTAAAATTGAAGTTATTCAGTATCTTTACGGTTATATAATGTTGAGCCAAGCTCAATTGTTGATGCGGTTTGGCATGTCTAATGCGAAACCATTTTTTGCGCCTATAGATCCCTAGTGCCTATTAACGAAATTGGAGGAAGAATCTACAAATGACTTCCCTTATCAAGAAGCCACCCAAAGTTTGATGTAGCTAAATGTCGGTACTTAGCCTATCATTGCGGCAATAGTTTCAAATGTAAGTCGATTTTGTCACTAAGCAAGAAAACAACATTAGAGGTGTTAAAACGGATATTTATCTATTTGGTTATAACAGTTGAAATCGACTTCATACATAAATCGGCAGATCACTTGAAATGTATTATTTATTTTGATTCAGATTGGGGAGGCACCATTGTCTGTGGCAAATCAGCGTAAGGGTACGGGTTTATATGCGTCGATGCTACGGTTTTGTGGAGTTCATATTTTCAGCCAATTGCCGAATTAAGTTTGACGGAGGTAATGGCAGCTTGTCATGCTCCAAAAGCCTCAATTTGGTTAAAAGACATGTTGGGTGAATTGAAGATTTCGATTGGCTGTTTGCACATTATTACAGATAGTATGAGCTCCATGACAGTTGTTAAAAATCTTGTCTTTCATAAGTGTACCTAGCAAGTTCGTATCCAACGGAATTTTGCGCGTGACTTAGTTACCTAAAAAATGTTGAATATGTATACATGTCGACCTTGGAAGAAGTTGCACATTTACTAACTAAGAAGGCTACCAATAATGTACTCATACAAGGTCGTCTAATAGGGTTAGCATGATTTTTATTATAAGTTTTCTACATCAAAGAGGGAGGTTGGTAGGTTTGTTGTGGAAATCATATGTCCTTTGTTACGTCCTACGCCTTAGTTAGAGGTTTGTGAAGACTCATTTTAGTTTTAGTTTTATGAGTTTATTATTTTGCACATTGCATTTTTTACGGTACAATTTTTAGAGTTATTCACTGCGGTGTACTTGTTGCATTTTATTGTAGTGTGCAACCTTCAATTTCGGTGTCAAATGTTTTGTAAGGCACCCGTCCGCCTTTGTTTTTGGCGTCATCACTTTCAATGTGTTATGAAGAGTAAGTGGTACTTTGTAGTCGGTCGTAAGAAGTGTTTTAGTAGGAGTTTATTTTATTGTATAATATCCGCTAAGGAGAAGAAAGAAAAAATTGTAAAATATCTAATGAAATACATGACTTTCATTAGAGAAACATTTGTAATTCTTTTAATATCTGAGGATTTGTTCACGTTTTCACTCTTTGTAAAGATGTGTAAATTTTTGGATGCCTTTTTAGCGTGATGTCTTTCTATCATCGTTGATGTGTAGAATTTGCTGTCCTCTTTGGTGGTAGCATCTATTACACGAGAGATGTCACTTGCAGCGAGAAATGAGTGTTGTCGTTGTGGTTATGCAAGGACTCCGCCTATCGTTATGTTGGGACTCCTCTTGTTATGTTGGGACTCCTCTTGTCGTCATGTTGGGACTCCGCCTGTCGTCATGTTAGGACTCTGCTTGTCGTCATATTGGGACTCCACCAGGCTGAATCTTTGACAACATCTTTTTTTCATGCGCCTAGGCATCGTGAAGGTCGAATGGCATCTACACAAATGCTGCGCATAAATCTTAGCTGGAGTTTCACAAAAATATCGAAGATGATTCCCAAGCGCGACATTTGGCGTCACTCGCCCATCATGACAATTTGGCAATGCCCGTGACAAAGTGGTGCCACTGTACTGGAACAGAAATAAAATGATTAAGGGTGGACCACCATTAGCAAAATAGTAAGGCTATTTACTCCATGCCTTCTATTTTCGTATAATTTTGCACTGTTTTTTTTTTTTAGGGAAACGTGTTTACTGGATACTTATCACAATTCTCCAAGCGTATGGAAATAAAGCTCGACCACTCACTTTTTTGCTTTTCCAAATTGGCGGAGGAATTGCGCAAACCATCTAATGTGTGGATAGTGTTTTCACAAAAACACTAATCACACGCAAAACGTGTATAATTGGTTCACCTGGAAAATGAAAATATCCACGATAAATGCGCGATGTCACCCCAACACGTTGTATAGGCCATGCGCCTTCCGCCATGGTGGATGCAAGTCCAACGAAATTATCGTCTCACGCTCCATTTGTTATCTATCGACCTTCAAAGGTTGCCGTGGCTTTATGTCATTCCGTTTTAAAATTATTACTTTGGTTTTCAAAATTCAATTTTTGTAGGAAACTTTTTGTATGAGTCATTTAGTACCTCCGCTAATACAAATATTCCAGTCAAACTTTATATTTGAGAATCTTGTAAGATTTTGAAAACTTGATTACTAACCTTCGTGGTAAAAAGCACAATGAGCCAATATAGGTGAGAGGTTGTTTACTAACCCGAAAAAATAGAAGATTCTACAAGATATCATGATCACTAAACGTAAACGTAGGACCGCCTAATGGATTTTGGATTTGAGCAAAAATGGTATAAGAGCAAAGGTTTTATTTCTAAAATATGCACAATGGAGGAGAAAGCCCACAACTGAGTACAACCGAATGCACATAACTAAACACGAGAGGTTTATTGTAAAAATATACCACGAAAGTAGGCAAAATTGCAAGAGAATCTAATAGAGTTTACACAAAAAAGAGTAGACAAGTTGAATGTACTCTTGAATTGCCTAAAAGGCACTTGGAGCTATGTCGTGTCCCCTTGTAATTGCAACTTTGCGCACTCACTTTGTATTGATTCATGTAACACGATTTTAAAGTGTCCCAATGGCTAAAAACGACATTGTTACTTAAGACTATCACGATTGTATATTTCCACAATCTTTATTGTTGCACCTTATTTTTTGTAACTAGTTCTGATGCCACACGTCTTTGCGTGACATTATAGATATAAAACCTTCCACCTTGTGAAATTCATGGTTGAGGAAGATGCCTTGGCCTTTGCGCCTTTTGTCCAGTCGTCAAAAAATGCATCGGAATCTCAAAATCTTGAGACGTATGTCAGAGGTTGTAAAATTCATCGGAATCTTGAGATCGAAAAAAATCTGTACCGGAAAACAAATCATGTCGTGTACTTTTCCTGGCCCTTTGATATTGTCCAAATTTTTTGAAAACCTTTAGCACATTTGATGATGTTTCTCTACTTTTCATGAGGTGATACTTTAATTTAAAACACATCTCCGATGTGTTTTAAGGTAACGATTGAAGATGACGTGGCTTGATGTGGTCGTGGGTCGAAAAACACAAGACACAACAGGTAGTACATGTTGTCATTTGTTCTTAAATAGAGCGCGGAAAACACCCAAACTATTGCATCCCCAGGGATGAGTAATATAGTCCACTATAAATAATGACATTCTCTCCTTACATGTACTTATTAACCTTGTGACACATCAAGAACTACACCTTACGACATACATACAAAATGATCTCAACACACATAAAATAATACATAACACACGAACCAAATACACAAAGCACTTAACAACTTCAATACACATGATATCTCCGAAAACTCTTATGTTATCTCAAAGCAACAAAGCTACACTATCAACCATGTTCCTTATCTACGTTTCCTACACTTGACAACTCTAAAGAACTACATCTTAGGTCCCTACTTTCCTTAACACATTGATATTTGTTATACAAGGCTCTCATGAATGTATACAATTGTGAGCCACCTACATCTGACAAAACAACAAAATAAATAAATGCGCATGTTTAGTAACAGGTCTAATTTGCGCCCCCCCCACGGTGATTGTCGCTACACTAAAAACTAACCAGGTTGATAACTCACACTACTCTCAGTCAACACTAATTTGCTTGTATGTACAAAAATGTCCGTTATATTAATTTGCATCAAACGGCCTGCTTATCACTAAGTTATTCATATTCGAACTTCCCACGTCCACCTCATTAGGTATGTGCGAGTCATCTGAGGACCTGCACTATTTTGAGTACGCCGACATTTTCGTCAAGGTGCTTTTGGTTGGCAATGCCGTACAGTAACTCATTGTCGCGAATAGTCCGTTGTAAACTTGTAATACTTGCCGATTGTCCTCACGCCAGATAACAAAAGTTTGTACCGCCATCGGCCGTAAAGAACAAATCAATCCGCTGCGTACTTCTCAAAGCTTCGTACCGTCGCATTAAATGTCGCGACACTCTTCGTATAGGATTGCGTCGTATCTCCACATCCGGATCGCTTCGCGATCCTCCAAGTAAGTCCGTACCAATTCACATGAACCTTCGTCGACCGAATACTCCCGTAATTTGCGTACACGCTGTAGCGTATTTATGGCTACACTAAAATCTGTGTATACGAAACTAAGTCTTCAAAAACAATAATTATTATCTCTAGATAGACGAAGCTAGGTACCATGTGTATTTGCAGTGCATTGAGCACAAAATGATTTGTCACATGTTGAGGGAATTTCTTATTTGTGGGTTATCTACGACTGGCCAAGTGAAGAGTGTGAGTTCACTTATTGTAGTTGAATTCTCATGAATGGATTTTGTATATGACGCCAACCAAATATCGATCATACATATTAATTGGTCTTTATGGTTGTTCTTTCTGTAGCTCATTTCACAAGTTGCTGTTAAATTTTGCAGGGAGGCCATTTGCCTAGCTGTAGGTCACCATCCGAAAAGTCGGTCACCCTTGACGAAGTTCACATCAGCAAAAATAAAATTGCAATCCTCATTAATGGACTTAAGGCTGCATTATACTATCTAAAAGGGTTAGAAACTATAAACAAATTGTTATTTGACGAACGAACTTGTTTCTGAGACATGTATCGTAGGCATTACCGAGATTTGAGCAGACGACACACTAATTGATTGGAAAACACAGTATTTACAAAGAATTATGGGCATGAGCAATGGTGGCTAAAGAAACGAGTCAACGCAACAGTGCAGCTTTGTTAATCGGTTGTAAATTGTCTTTGTTCTTGAATTATCTTAATGTCTTGTCGAAATTTTACCTTGTGACAATTGAAGTAAGGACAAAAATAGTGTGCATTAAAGAAGTGTCGATGTGTTTTGGCGTTTTCCAGTAGTTTTGAATTGTTATTATTTGGTGAATTGGTACTGTTCATTGATATTAGAGTTAAATAACACTAATTGGGTTGCTACTCTATTTGTCCGAAAATCATAACTTAGTTCTAACAGCAATATTTTAGCGTCTACAATGTGCCACGTCTCCTTGCACCAAATTAGCATTAAATCCGTATTATACATTCTAATTTTGGATTAAGGCTAATAAGGACGAGCAGTGTAGTCTAGAAGATTTATTTGGTAGACGATACTATTAAGTGACATAAGTCACAACGGGCCTTGGAATTAAATTGCAGATTCTAATTGACAAGGTCGCAAGTTTTAAGGAAAGATTTTTAAACTCTTGTTAATCTTTTGATTTTCATGTTATCGGTTTCACCTTATTACATGGAGATTCTTACACAAATTGTTGTTGTGATTTCAAATAGTACCGCCTTTTTAGAAATGGATTTTACGGATTTTTTGTGGGCCCATAGGTAGATTACAAGCGGTACTTTACATTACATTTTTTTTTCTTTTTTCACTACATTTAACGAGTCTAATCTTAAGGCCTTAGAAAGCAGTCATAAAGAAGAATCGCATAGAAGAAATCTTTTATCTAGTATTAGAAGGTGATGTCGTGGCCACTATATCCTGCAACACGTTATTGTATTTTGTCGATACAATATTCTCCGGCACATTTCTTATATATATAATTCTAATTTAAAATACTACTCTAATGCTACACCGCCAATCGCTATTAGCGTTGTGTACGCTAATTCCGTCCCGCTTTTTTTTTTTTTATTCTCCATTAGCGTAGTTCATTCTATTTTTTCTTTATTCTATTTAGGGTTAATTTTTTAGTACCGTACAAAATGGAAGTACGCCATCAGTTAATTAGTGTGGTGTACGGATAGTGTCAGACAATACAAAATTGTACATTTTTAAGTGAAAAAGTATAATTAATGAGTTTTAGTAGCCGCGGACGCATGATAATGTGCGCTCAAAAAAGGGGGTCTGATCGGGTTGTCAAATATCACGTTCGCACATATTCGTCCAGCAACCACGTTTCGACTGTGTGAACGTACGATTTGTGTACGATTTGTAAGATTTTGTACAAATACCTATATTAGTGTAAGCATGTTTGCGACCGACATTTATTTTTTTCAAAGATCCAAATTAGAATTATTAAACAATTAAAATGTATGTTTTTTTTCAAAATTTTCAAATTCATAATTAGCGTAAACCACGGTAATTTTTCATGTACGTTAAAGAAACTTCTACGCTAATAGCGATTGGCGAAGTACTTAACACATATTCGAACAGAGGAACGCGGCAAATGTCGTCGGGCGAGCGATTCGCGGGCTGGTCCAGCGGCCGCTTTCCGCGAAGCTTCTTCATCTAGCTCGCGTGCTTACCGCCCGTCTTTCCACACCGTACGGCTGCGGTTCCATGGGTTTGAATTTTGACCGTAAATGGCGATCCGCCGTTGACCTGAATGTGTCTCTCGTGGGAGGTTTGTCGAGTGTTGGTTCGAACCATAGTTCAAAAGTAGGTGACCGTACGCCCATACAATATGCCTATTGTATGCAAAACATACAATATGGCCTTAAGACCCATATTGTATTGGCCGCAAAATGAAATAAAATAGTAACAGGGTTGACATTGCCAAATGTTGTTGGGTATATTAATAGTTTATTTTAACTGTAAAACAGTTTGCAATGTGAAGTATTTTCTTATATTCAGTTTAACGCACTATTTCTATGTTGTAATCGACTTATTATAATTGCTTCTACACCAACAATCTGAACTTTTTTTTTCAGTTCATTACACACTGTTTACACTATTTTTGGGTTGTTTTCGAAATATTATAATTGTTTATACAGCCATCAATCTGAACTTTTTATTTTTTTTAGTTCATTGCACAGTGTTTACACTATTTTTGGGTTGTTTTCGACTATTTATAATTGCTTCTACACCAACAATCTGAACTTTTTTTTTTCAGTTCATTACACAGTGTTTACACTATTTTTGGGTTGTTTTCGACTTATTATAATTGTTTCTACAACCAACAATTTGAACTGCATTGTTTTTTTCAGTTCACTACATAGTGTTTACACTATTTTTGGGTTGTTTTTCTACTTATTATAAAAGTTTATATAGCCAACAATCTGATTTTTTTTTTTTTAGTTCATTACACTGTGTTTACACTATTTTTGGGTTATGTTGTAATCGACTTATTATAATTGTTTCTACAGCCAACAATCTGAATTTTATTTTTTTCAGTTCACTACACAGTGTTTACACTATTTTTGGGTTGTTTTCGACTTATTATAATTGTTTATACAGCCAACAATCTGAACTTTTTTTTTTTGCTTGTATTTTGCACAATATCTCTATTGCACAAAATGAATCTGACATCGATTGGGAGCTTGAGTTTCGAAACGAGCAAGCAAAGAATGAAAGTGCCATTCGAGAAAGAGCCGCTCGAATTGCAAGGGCTCAGGAACAACGGGGACAACGGGTACAAGAGGTGGAGATGTAGAAAGAAGAATGGGTGGTCCTAGATCCACCAGAATCCAAGGTAGTGAAGTAAGAGATGTTTTATGTGACCTTATTACTAGGACATGGACGGGGGCGCATAACGATGACAGTGTTTACATCCCAGACGCCGAAATGATGGATTTGGATATTGAAGTTGATGACGTTAACCTGACGCTTGATCATAGCAGTTCCGAAGATATTACTGATGACATGGACCTTGATGAGTAGCGGTTTTGATCTGTTGCATGTACGGTGACGAGATGTGCGGTATTGACAGTTAGTTAACTTTTTTCTTTAAATTACACTTTTTTGAACAATATTATCAATTACGGGCTTAGCAAAATAACTTATACTACAAATGTTTAGTGTGATCTATTACATTCTAATTTCAGTTGAATAGCATACCCAACAATTTTGATTTCTGTTTTCTTACATTTGGCTTCCAATTTTTAGTGTTTCTATTATAATTTGTATTTTATGGCCATGGCTATGTCCCGCCTCTTGTTACAATCCTCCCCTATCGCTCTCTGTCGTTGCCTCACTATCTTCATCTCTTTAATATGCTCTCCTATCTATCTGTTTTGTTTTTCTGTCTCTGTATCTTTCTCTCTGTCTTCGTCTCTTTAATATGCTATGTTTCTGTCTCTCTGTCTCTGTATCCGTCTCTCTGTTTCTGTCTTTTTGTCTTGTGTGTCTCTTTGTGTCTGTGTGTCTTTTTCTCTCTGCCTTATGTCAATTGATGACAATTGATGACAGTGCTCAGTTACACATGCATGTTTAAATACAGAAAAAAGTAGGGTCTTAAAAAAGTAAATAAATACTACTCCCTTCGGTACACAGGAGACAATATATAGAGTCAGACAAACAAGATACAAAGACAGAGATAGATAGAGACACACAATATACAAAGACAGAGATAGACAGAGACAGACAGACAGAGAGACATTTACTATAACAGGAGACAAAACACAGAACACATAGACAGACAGAGAGACAGAGATTTACTATAATAGGAGACAAAATACAGAACACATAGACAGACAGAGAGACAAACAGACAGAGAGACATTTGGTACAACAGGAGACAATATAGAGAACAGTATACAAGACAGAGACACATTCGCAGATACACTCACAGAGACAACAACAGAGATAGAGACAACGACAGAGACAACAACAACAACAACAAAGACAAATACAAAGACAGATACAACGACAAAGACATAAAACGAGACAGAGAGACATGGACAAAGACAGAGAGACATGGACACACAGAGACAGAGAGACATTGACAGAGACAGAAAGAGACAGAGTCAGAGTCAGACTCACACTCAACAGTGACAAAGACAGACAAGATAAGAGACAAAGACAGAGAAAGAGACAGAGACAGAGACAAGATAAGTGACAGAGTCAGACTCACAAAGAGACAAGATACAAAGACAAAAACACGGAGAGACATAGAGAGAGATGGAGCCAATGTCAGAGATATAGAGACACAGAGGTTAACAAGAGACGAGAGAAAATTGAGAAAATACATTAAATTTCATTTTGATATTTTAAAATATTACATAATTCTTCGACTCTAGCTTTGAGTTTTCCAAATATACAAAGGTATGAAAAATAGAAGCATCCACAAACATCTTTTCAAAAAAGTTTACTCCTCTCCCAACCACAAAATAAAAACAAAAACTTCTTCGCGTTCGGAACGCACGGATCCCAGATGACGTTCTCCGACATGCTATCTGCGGATTGCGTGATAAACATGCAACAAAGACATAGAAAATGGCAAAAAATAACAGAGATAAGAACAGGTTGGGGAAATTCGTGACAAATTGGGAAGGCTTGGGTCAGGTTTTCAGAGTTTTGGGATATAATGATGAAGATTAAGGGTTATTTAGAGAGTGAGAGAGAGAGAGAGAGAGAGAGAGAGAGAGAGAGAGAGAGAGAGAGAGAGAGAGAGAGAGAGAGAGAGAGAGAGAGAGAGAGAGAGAGAGAGAGAGAGAGAGAGAGAGAGAGAGAGAGAGAGAGAGAGAGAGAGAGAGAGAGAGGAGAGAGAGAGAGACTACATATGGATACTAGGTATATACATATATATGTGTTTGTTTATATATATATATGTCGCTCTGGGTTGGTCATCCGAACTAACGAGGAGAGTTCCTCGTAGTCACGGATAGCTTTGACCGGCCACAGGTCAATACACACAGAGGGGCTTAGGGAGTCACAGAGTATTTAGAGAAGAGAGATAGGTAAGATTAGGGAGGGATATAATTAGCAAATAGATAAAGTAGGCAAAGAGAAAAAAATAGAAGTGTACGAAAGCCGTAGCTTTAATAAATGGTCCACTCAAGACAATGTGTTACAAAAGACTTTGTCTAATAAAGTCAAATTCTATTCCTTGTCTTACTTGACTATGTCTGAATTGCTATTCTTGCATTAATGGATGAAGGGATGTATCTTGTCTCTTATGAGTGCCTATTTGTATTCTAATGGTGTCTGTATGAATAATGCACTCTCTAATGTGGTCCAATGAAATGATGTCTACACATGCTTGTTCACTTGGATCTGATTATTTACAACTGTATAATTGTAATAATAGAATGACTCCATGTTGTCCAAATCTTGACGTTCGTCCGTAGAGTTCCACGATGTGACGCATGTCACACAAAATCGGCGATGTGATGCCTGTCACATAAAATCGGCGATACCCGATATTGCCCAAAATCGCCAATAAAATTAACACTCCCACTCGAGTTTGCGGCGATATGGGTTCGTGTAAAAGATCGCTTTGAAATAACTCTGGGTTGATTCGAAATCGCCTGTAGATACAAAAGTCGCACTAATCCATGCCAGTGGAGATTGTCGCGTGTCCGTTCGAATTGTGAACCTGTACGGCGTGAAATTTGGAAGGTATGAAATTTCCTCCCACTTTCGCATGTGAAATTGTTTTGTTGCATGCTGACAAGTTTTTCATGTAAACATTGGAATCCGATGTGATTCCCTTGTGATTAAACAAGTGGAGCTCGTCCACTTGATATGTGTGCTCGAGGATCCCACGTCCGTCGATCTTTGGATTTGTAAATCTCTAAGGCCGTGGATTCGATAGCTTCGATGTAGGTTTCAACGTCACTTCAAGTGGGCCTCGTTCGACGCCAACTTGATGGTCCTTAACTGTCGATAAGTTTGGTTGGCACTTGTCCGTTGAATATTCTCGATAAACTTGCGTGCAATCTCGATGTACCTGCGAGAAACTTGTTAGTGAAATCGAACGGCGCTTGCTGTTCCTTGATTTTGGTTCAATGGTGTGGATTGCGATCGCGGATTTCAAGGTCGCGTGGTTGTCGCCAATCCTGTGTTTCACGTATGACTTGTCGCCCAATATGCCGTTGCCCACGAATGAAAAGCTTTGGTGTCGTGACGTCGTATGCGTTTCCGGCGGCGCATATGGCGAAGTCTCATTTGACCGAGACTTCACTGTATTTTGCTGTACACTTAGATTTAGATCGAGGGTCATGAATGAGGTTTCGAATTCGATCGTGCGCCTTCGACGCGATTTAGGGAAGGTACCATCAATGAGTACGAAATCGTCCTTTGAGTTGGCATCAAGTGTACTTATGCCAACTTTTCTACGGTTTGTACAAATTTCCCAATTTTCCCTGTCTCCTGCCTGTACACCTTTCTTCTCTTCTCTAAGTTCGTCTTCTCTCTTTAGCACTCTCCTTATTGCTTTCCTCCTTTCTTTAAGATTCCTTGGCGAAGCTACCTCTCCTCTTTTCTTTCCATTTCTTCCCTTTGAAGCCGGCAGACCTTCTCCTTCTTTGGCATCTGCTTTTGGAAGGAGGCTTGCGTTAGGGATCATGGTGCAGTCTGGAGTGTGATCTGTGATGAGGTCATAAGAGGTCTTTCTTTCTTGGTTATCCTCTCTTTTGCTGTCATCCGATCTATCTGTCCCCTCTCTGCTTTGATCGTCTCCACTTCGGATCTGGATGATTGCTTTGCATGCAAAATCCTTGTGATTTGGGTTGTGACTTGTCTTCTTTGTCTTTACCATATCACCTAGTTGATCAGACTTCTGACCACTCTTCTTTTTGATGCCAGGCTCCATCTCGGAGGCCTTTTCTAGCATCTCCACCTGGGTGGAGCCTACTGCGGCGATTAGCATCTTAACCACGTCCTCCCACTTCGACTCCTCCCATCTAAGGATGTCTAATGAGGTGAGAACTTGTTCAAATTAATGGGGAAATGACATGAGAAACATTGAGATTTTCGTTTGTGTAGGAAGGTTAATTTTTGCTGATCTACCATGGCTAGGTTTTTTCTGAGTAGCGGGAAATGTTTTCTGACATTGACATCGTTTTATCGTATGGTGTTTGTGAGAGTCTCCGTAGCAGTCTAGTTCTTTCTGCCATGGTTGGTTTCACAAATGTCTTGTCTAGTCTTTCCCTGAGCCCTTGGAAACTGTTTTCCAAGTCTCCACCTTCACTCGCATCCAATGTCTGAGCTTGACCTGCTACACCTTCTTTTGGTGTTTTCGTTGAAGATGTACCCAGTTCTCCTCTTCTACTCACGGCTGTCTCGGGGTGGCCATCGCTCTCTTGTTCTAGAATTCCGAACTTCTTTGGGCCCCATATGGGTGGGCCCATAAGATGTCTCTCTGGGTCGGTCATCTGAACTAACGAGAAGAGTTCCTCGTAGTCACGGATAGCTTTGACCGGCCACAGGTCAATACACGCAGAGGGGCTTAAGGAGTCACAGAGTATTTAGAGAAGAGAGATAGGTAAGATTAGGGAGGGATATAATTAGCAAATAGATAAAGTAGGCAAAGAGACAAAAATAGAAGTGTACGAAAGCCGTAGCTTTAATAAATGGTCCACTCAAGACAATGTGTTACAAAAGACTTTGTCTAATAAAGTCAAATTCTATTCCTTGTCTTACTTGACTATGTCTGAATTGCTATTCTTGCATTAATGGATGAAGGGATGTATCTTGTCTCTTATGAGTGCCTATTTGTATTCTAATGGTGTCTGTATGAATAATGCACTCTCTAATGTGGTCCAATGAAATGATGTCTACACATGCTTGTTCACTTGGATCTGATTATTTACAACTGTATAATTGTAATAATAGAATGACTCCATGTTGTCCAAATCTTGACGTTCGTCCGTAGAGTTCCACGATGTGACGCATGTCACACAAAATCGGCGATGTGATGCCTGTCACATAAAATCGGCGATACCCGATATTGCCCAAAATCGCCAATAAAATTAACACTCCCACTCGAGTTTGCGGCGATATGGGTTCGTGTAAAAGATCGCTTTGAAATAACTCTGGGTTGATTCGAAATCGCCTGTAGATACAAAAGTCGCACTAATCCATGCCAGTGGAGATTGTCGCGTGTCCGTTCGAATTGTGAACCTGTACGGCGTGAAATTTGGAAGGTATGAAATTTCCTCCCACTTTCGCATGTGAAATTGTTTTGTTGCATGCTGACAAGTTTTTCATGTAAACATTGGAATCCGATGTGATTCCCTTGTGATTAAACAAGTGGAGCTCGTCCACTTGATATGTGTGCTCGAGGATCCCACGTCCGTCGATCTTTGGATTTGTAAATCTCTAAGGCCGTGGATTCGATAGCTTCGATGTAGGTTTCAACGTCACTTCAAGTGGGCCTCGTTCGACGCCAACTTGATGGTCCTTAACTGTCGATAAGTTTGGTTGGCACTTGTCCGTTGAATATTCTCGATAAACTTGCGTGCAATCTCGATGTACCTGCGAGAAACTTGTTAGTGAAATCGAACGGCGCTTGCTGTTCCTTGATTTTGGTTCAATGGTGTGGATTGCGATCGCGGATTTCAAGGTCGCGTGGTTGTCGCCAATCCTGTGTTTCACGTATGACTTGTCGCCCAATATGCCGTTGCCCACGAATGAAAAGCTTTGGTGTCGTGACGTCGTATGCGTTTCCGGCGGCGCATATGGCGAAGTCTCATTTGACCGAGACTTCACTGTATTTTGCTGTACACTTAGATTTAGATCGAGGGTCATGAATGAGGTTTCGAATTCGATCGTGCGCCTTCGACGCGATTTAGGGAAGGTACCATCAATGAGTACGAAATCGTCCTTTGAGTTGGCATCAAGTGTACTTATGCCAACTTTTCTACGGTTTGTACAAATTTCCCAATTTTCCCTGTCTCCTGCCTGTACACCTTTCTTCTCTTCTCTAAGTTCGTCTTCTCTCTTTAGCACTCTCCTTATTGCTTTCCTCCTTTCTTTAAGATTCCTTGGCGAAGCTACCTCTCCTCTTTTCTTTCCATTTCTTCCCTTTGAAGCCGCCGCCTGTCCTCCAATCTGATTTTTAGCAATCTGCAGGCTGAAAATGGACATTGAGGTAGGGTTAGGAATTTTGGGTTAGGTTTTCTTCCTCTTGCTCCTCCACGCGTTCCGCTGCGTTCCTTATGGCTGGACGCTCCATCTGCACTTGCTTGGCGCTTGGACTTAGATGTAGATGAATTTGAGCCTTCGAATTTTCTTCCTCCTCAAGGTGAGTGTAACTTACTCCTTCCTTGGCTGCTTGCTTGATTGGTCCTGTTTCCTTAGAATTTCCGAGCATCGCATCTTTGAATGACTTGTATCTTAACGCTCCTCTATCCCCTTTCACCTCCTCTAACATCTCGGTTTCATTGCTTGCAGATTTGATGGTAAAGTTGGTGGATTTCTCTAAGGTGCATAGTGGAGGAGATCCTGAATCTCCCACTATCTCTAAGGTGTAAGGTAATTCATCCACCGACTCTCCCCTTAGATTAATCGCATTATTTTTCTTCTTTGCAAGTAAGAAATCTATGCTAAGAGTTTTCTCGGCTTTTACCTCCTGTTCTCCAATCTTCTCCATTTGAATTATTAGTGGCAGATTTTTGGATTTCCTGTTCTTGACATTTGATGTCGCTTGTGGACCTCTGTGTGCAGGTCCGCTTCCTTCATCTCCAAGGGATGAGGCATTAGGAGAGCCAACTGGTTTCTTCCCGCTCTCCATCTCATTCGGCCATGTCCTCCATGCTTGAGGTAGGACGCAGATTGCCGCTTTTGGAACATGTTTCTCACCGTGTGATGCAAATGTTCCAAGATTCTCTGAGCTGTTTGAAGTTTCTTTGCTCCTTTGATCTGACTCGTGTCTGAGTCCTCCTTGATCCACTTTGACTCCCTTCGGCTCTTGTGTCAAAGTTTACACCAATGTCGCCGACTTACTGACTTTTCTTGCTTTCTCATGTGGCATTTCTGACAAATTTTTCTAGATTTCGGATGCCGAAGCAGTCATCCTCCCATCGATGGAGGTGGGAATTGGAGAGTGATGGTGGTGACTCCAGCTGACCCCGTCAGCTGTATTTCTGGTCGTGTACCTGCAAGTTAGTAAGTTCACCCAATTTTCTTTTAATTCTTTCTCCTTTCTCCCACTGTCTTGCATCTCCCTTTCTATATAATGGTTTTCTTTCTTTTTCTGTCTTCTCTCTACCCCTTGCTCACCAATGCTTCCGCTGTCTAAGTCCCCTAGACTCTTGGTATTTGTGAGTTTTCGAGCATGTGGTTTGCTACCTTCGGGTTCTTCTGCCAATCTTCCACTTTCTACATGAGTTTTGCTATCAAAAAACTGATTTTTGATCTCTCTCTCTCTATGCTGGTCTTAGACTATCTTGTCATTGGAGCTAGATTTTAGGACTCTGTCCGTGCGACCTAGCCCCACAATGACTGAGAGGATATTTATGGTTCTCTCTCTACCGCCGCCTTTGTCATCTTGCTTGGGATCGTCTCTCACTCTTTCGAGATTCTTAAGGTAAGATTTTGAATCTACTTCCCCTTTTTCCTCTATGACATGCATTTGATTTCCTCTATTTGATGAAGTTGTGTCTTATACGTGTAGAAATTAATGGTCTTTTAAAGTATTTTCTAGGTCTGAATAGAAATAAGAAAGAAGCCGAGGCAGTCTACCTCTAACTTCTCTCTCCAACTTCTCAAACTTGTCGCAGTCACTAAAAAATTGGAGAGGGAGCTAGAGCCATGGCTACCTAGGCTATCGAGAGGTTTATGGGAAAAGATATTTTAGTTAGGGGTTTAATTTACTAAAAGATATGTGGCGGCGACAGGATTTGATCCTGGAACCTACCGGCCGGCAGACAGCCAGTAACCGGTTGCCTTAGCCGTTAAGTCTAGAAGTAGTGTTACGCATTATGAGGATTGATAATTATTTAAACATTTATATGTAGAAAAGTTCATTTAACTAAAATTGCTTACGGGAGACATATATCCAGTAAATGTAAAAGTACGGATTCCGGTACAGATAAGAAACCAATACCGCGCATTTATTTCTTTAGTGAAACGAATACCGCGCATGTATTTATTACGGCTACGATTAAATGTGAATTTAATTGAACAGCCGGAATTAACGCCGAGATCGCGGAAGAGGATTTCGGCGGTTTGTGGTCATCGCCACATCGGATGACACGTGGCTGAATGACATTGGATCGCGGCATCTCCGAGGATTAAGGGAGCAAATCCGGACATACCACGTGTCGATATTTAGGTCATGTCGTACAATGGCCGTACATAAAGTACACCGGCAACTGTACTTTTGTGTACGAAACTGAAATCTAATTGGCCCCGTACATCAGTAGATAGAGTCTTTGAGAGAGATAGGACTTAGAAAAATTAGAAGATAGGACCCTCTCTCCCAGAGAGCTTTTGTACAAAAGGTCAAATTTGACCCTCCATAACTTACTGCTCAGGGGAGAAAATTCAGAGATTCTTTTTGCTATCGACTCAGGGGAGTCTTCTCTTTACAGGGGTGAAGTTTGTCAGAGTTTTTATCTGCCAGGGTGGCAGTTATTTTTGCTGAAACACAAATGGGTCAGGGTTATCCTAGAGGCTTCTTCGAAGCTGTCCACTCTGAGGACTTATGGAGGTCTCACAGTTTCAGGTTATGGGCCCACCCTCTAGGGGACCAATCTTTAATGGAACAGGCTTCATATACTGGGAAAGTATGATGATAAGAGCTCTATGCGAAAAAAGGTTTTGGGGGATAGTGAGTAGACGGTTGGGGCGTCCATCAAGTCTTGGAATTCCTCCAGGGTCTGAAGGAAGCAGATTCACCAGAAAAGAGGATCCACCTTCAACGGAGGAAACAAAAGAAAGAGAGGTGGTGGCAAAGGAAAGGAGAAGGAGGCGACCACACCAATAACAACTGGTTCGGCATTCATGTCACGTATTCCGAGGAACGAGGAGAATGATACTGAAATCTGGGACTTCAACAATATGGCGGCAAAGCACTTTATCCTACGCCATCTCAATCAAGGACTTGCATGTCCTCATTTGCAAATAGAAAGGGCATCCGATCTTTGGATGGCTCTCATAGAGATGTATCGAAGTGGTACGATGCAGCAACAACAGTTGGCTGATTAGAAAGTTAAGGAGTATGTATACAAAGGGGGGAAGATGCTGGATTTTGCATTGAGCTTGCTACACTCTTTATGGAGCTAGAGAGTGCGGGAAAAGATTTTAGTGAAAAAGAAAAGGTTAACTGTTTACTAATGAAGTTACTCGATGAGTTCGAAATCATAGTCAACTGTGTGTAGGACTTGTCGGACTCAAGGTGGATATGGAACTCAGTGGTAGGGATGATTCTCGTTCGGGAGAATACGATTAAGATCGGAAGGGGAGGAAAGAGTCGCCAAGCCTTGCCAACTGCGACCGATTGGAGGAACAAGGATTCTTGGAAACCGGTTGGAAACAATGGGGGGAGGGAGCAGAAAAATCAGACTGACGAGTTCGAACCAAGGGCTCCCAAAGGTTTATGTCATTTTTGTAAGAAACCTGGGCACTATATGGCAGAGTGCACTAAGCTAACCGAGCTTCGGTTAAAGGAGGGGCAGACCGGTGGTACCCCAAGAGGAAAGAAAAAGGCCCTTGTGACACAAGTACATGAGGCAGAATCCGAGGACGAGGACGATGAGCTCCTTTTAGATGAGGAGTTGGAGGCGAAAAACGAGGTCGAAATACCACGAAGGCAGAAATGTGCTTACGGTGGATTGAAAGGTGAAGCAGGCTGGATTGTAGATTCAGGTGCCTCCATGCACATGTGTAAGGATAGGCACCTGTTCACTAAGATAAGAAATATTCCCAACGTAGAGATAGAGTATGGGGATGGGAGGATAGTCACCATTACTCTTGTAAGATCGGTAGATTTGAAAGTGTTAGTAGAAAGAAAGACATCCATAATAACATTCTCCGATATATTGTTTATTCCAGAGCTGAATAAAAACCTCATCTCTATATCCGTATTAGATGATAAGGGTTTTTTTACTAGCACTAGGGAAGGAGTCTTTACTGCTAGTTTTGAGGAGGATGTCTATTTCATTGCTCAGAAAGGTAACCATGGGATCTTTAGGGTGGTTTCAAGTAATGAAAAGAATAAACTTTATTATGCTGGTGTTCATAATATTATGATGTGGCATAAGAGGCTTGGGCATGTGAATCTAGACAAGTTAAGAGAGATGAAAAAGATGGGAGTGGTGGAAGGGATTAAGTTTTGTGAGAATGATAATATAATTGATTGTAGTGGATGTGCTCAAGGTAAAACACACAGATTACCCTTTTCTAAAACAGCCACCTATAAGGGAGAAAAAATTCTAGATCTAGTACACACGGATATTTGGGGACCGGCTAAAGTGCCGTGACCGGGGGGGAAGAGATTTATGATGACTATCACTGATGATTGGTCCCGGTATTCCTGAGTGTATTTTTTGAAAAACAAGTCCGAAGCTCTAGATTGTTTTAGACAATATAAAGCATGGAGCGAAAAACTTCATGAAACTCCAATCAAGAGAATAAAGAGGTACAATGGTGGAGAGTATACTTCTAACCAGTTTGAGATTTTTCTAAGGGAAGATGGGGTCCAACACCAAAAGACAGTTCCAGAAAACTCAGAACACAATGGGTTAGATGAATGGTTAAATAGAATACTAAGTGATATTGCTAGAAGTATGTTGTCAAATAAAAAAATAGGAAAAAGGTTTTGGGCAGAAGCAATGAACTGTGCTCATTACCTCAAAAATAGAGTTCTTACTTCAGCTATAAAAGATCAAACACCTTATGAGAGATGGACAAGCCGGAAACTAGACTTATCTCACTTAAAGGTTTTCGCCAGTCAAGTATTAAATCTAGATACAGATCGGTCTAATTGGAAGCTAGATCCTAAAGGAAAACCGGGATACTTATTAGGATATGATGAGGATGTTAAAGGATATAGAGTTTATGATCTAAAAAGGGAAG